>CM060702.1:118548156-119148156 GCA_030686995.1 Artemisia argyi
ACACTAATTTAGGTGCTTCTAGGTTAGTTTCCTATTATAGGTGTTGAATAGGATAGAATATATCTGTTTTTGATATTGTGCATTTAAAAAAAAAAAAAAAAAAAAAAAAAATCCAAATTGGCCAAGCTGAAACAAGTTGGAGGGGTTTTGTGACTTTGAGTTGTTAAATAGCTGATTTATAGGGTGTCTGAATTGGCTTATTTTACAGGCACCGGTTAAACGAGTAGCTGATGATTAGGCTGTTGAAGTGTTGATTATTTGTGTAATAATAATTGCCTTAGGATAAGATTTTCTACGAAATAGTAAGCTTACACTTTATTAAAAAACGACGAGTGAGATGGCGTGTGAGGAAGTTTAAGTGGTATGGAAGTGTGGTAATGGTTGAATGAATGAAGTGGTGTATGGATGAGTGTATGTGGTAACACATTCTCAAGAGAAAATGAATGAGATGGTGTGTGGATAAGTATATGTGGTATCGAGTGTGGTAATGGTAGAATGACTGAAAAAGAATAGCGAAGGAGAATAAAAAAGAGGAAAGATTGGGGCAAGCACTTGCAAAATAAGCTAAATAGCTAGTGAGAAGGAGCTTATAGAAAACAACTTAAATAAGATTATAAGCTTAAGCTGTGTGGCTCCATTCAAACATCAAAACAGCTTATTGCATTTTGGAAATACAATAGCTGATAAGGTGCTTAAATACTAACAGTCTAGTAGGTGATTCAGATGACTGGTTGGAGCATCCATGTGTTTAGAATTGGGTTTTATTGTAGCATACATGTATTTTATTGCTCTTTTCCTACACACTTTCTTTGTTTTTCTAGCATAGCTAGACATTAGTTTTTATATGTGAAAACCAGCACTAGTTAAAGGAATAATTGAGGGTAGATGGTTTTTTTAGGTTTAGTAGTGAGATAAATCTATGTCTAGTATTTGCTATATAGTTTGTATCATTTAAACTTTTCTTGAAATTGTTTTAATATGTTTGATGTGCAAATTGAAAGTGTAGTCTTACCCGTGCAGCAAATATTTCGTATGAGTAATACTTCCAGGAATGGTTGTTGTAATATGATTGTCAAAATCTTGTATGTTTTGAAGTAAATGAACACGGTAAGTCTGTTTTGAAATAAATGAACACAGTAAGGCCTAAGAATTCATCTGATTGTGGTATATGGTTTTGGTGGTTGTGATTTCAATTGAAGTCATGTTATATGATTTGTAACTATAACGTGATTCAAGGGAATCAAGGTTGGTGGCATGAAGTCTTATAACATGGTATAAGCTTTGATCTTTGACATGAGCTCTGTTGTATCATATAGGAGGCCTTGATGGTTAGTGCGTCATGACATCTGCCGTGCTTGTGTTAGCGTTTGGTACAGACCTCCTGTATTGGACATACCTGAAGATTCTATTTCAGGGTTATATTTTATTTGTGTAATATGTATTGGCAAGTTGTCAATCTGTAAGAGTTTTTTTGATGGTTTAGTTTGTCTTTATACGATTGTTGATGTGTGGTATCATATACATTTAGCATTATCTTATTCGTGTATGTTAACTTGTTTGATATTTGTTGGCTGCAGGGTGGCACATCAGGACCACACAGTAAGGCATTTGGAACCCCTCACGAGACCCCTTTGGCACCCAGCCACCATCCTTCTAAGGTATCTTTGATTTCTACCAAACATGAAAATGAAGGAGTTAATAGTAACAGATCTCATGAGGTTCCTGGGAAATCCAGTACAGATGGGAGTTCTGCAGATGCTGGCAAGAGTGGAAGCATCTCTCTTGATGCCTTATCAAAGGTAAAAGCAAACCTGCTAAGGCAAAAGGAGCTTGCGGAGAGGATGAAGAAGATCCCTTTGGTAAGCTATATATTAACCAGTTGTGATGTATGCTTTGGTTTTAAACTGCTGTGCTTTTTTTATGTGCAGTTTTTACTCATCTGCTTTGGTCAATGCTAGATATTTTAGTCTGTCTTGACAAATTACATTCTTTTATTGTGTGCTTGTTATGATACAGTTAAACAAAGGTGTTGACTCAAGCACAGAAAGGAGTGGCCAGATGTCTGCAAAAGAGAGCCATAAAGCTTCTTACAGTTCAGGAATACCTCCTCTGCCTTCCCAAGCTGCGAGTAGTAGCTCTACACAGCAACTTGGTGGGGCCATGCCTCAACTCACTGGACTTACTGCGCAAAAGTTTGAAGCTGTAAAACGTGCACAAGAGCTTGCTACCAAGTTGGGTTTTAGACAGGACCCAGAGTTTGCTCCCCTTATAAACATGTTCCCTGGACAGATGCCAACAGAGGTTATTATTCAACCCAAGCCTGCCAAGGCCCCTGTTCTTCGTTTGGATGCATTGGGAAGAGAAGTAGATGAACATGGGAATGTGGTGAATATACCGAAGTTAAACAACCTTAGCACCCTTAAGGTCTGTTCTATTGTGCTTGCATTGGTTCTTATCAATATCCAAAATTATGTTCTAACCCTTTTTTTTTTTTTTTTTTTTTTTTTTTTTTTTTTTTTTTTTTTTTTTTTTTTTTTGTGTTATCCTTTCATATAGGTTAACATTAACAAGCAGAAAAAAGATGCATTCCAGATTCTGAAACCTGAATTAGAAGTGGACCCAGATAAAAATCCTCACTTTGATCCTCGAATGGGAATTGATAAAGTTAAGCTTTTAAGGCCTAAAAAGATGACTTTTCAGTTTGTAGAGGAAGGCAAATGGTCCAAGGAAGCAGAGATCGTCAAGTTAAAGGTATCTAATATTTTATTGTTCCCCTTCTGGTTTAGTAAAGTTCCCTTCTAATTTGCTGATTGCCAGGCACTTATTTTTTGTAGAGTCAATTTGGAGAAGCACAAGCAAGAGAGTTCAAAGCAAAGCAAGCTCAGCTTGCTAAGGCAAAGGCTGAACCTGATATTAATCCAAATCTCATAGAGGTAGCAGAGAGAATTATCACTAAAGAAAAACCAAAGGACCCTATTCCCGATGTCGAGTGGTGGTAAGCTGTTGCAACTTTCACTAGTGTTGCTTTACATCTTTTGAAATGTTTTAACAAGTCAAATGGGTAAAATAAAAAAATGCTTTAAAGGAAAGAGGTCATGTGTGCCTGAAGCTGCCCAAAGTGAATTGTTTTATTGGACCCTATTAGTAAAAAGTTAGATTCTTATTGTGATGAAATTATTTTTTGCAATCAAGTTTAACACACACATGTTATTAAAATTTGGATAAGTGTTATTTGGCAGCCCAATCAAAACCTTTCTGACACGACAAAATTGATAATGGAGCAGATACGAATTCACAAAGTGTATGCCACTTTATAAGTCACTAGAAAAGAATCTTTACGCTTTCACTTTTTTTTTACTGCCACGTTAGTTTTTTTATGACTAGGGTGCTTTCTTTATCGATTGCAAGTTAAATGACAGTTGTTTTGAAAAAGATCTTTTGAAGTATATTATCCTAATCCCAATTGTCAGAATATAATTTAAAATTTTCTTTTTTGACCTTCCAGGGATGTGCCTCTTCTTGATTCTGGTACTTACGGAAACATCACTGAAGGTGGATTAGCAGAAGAGATACTTAAGAAGGAAAAAATTACCTTATATGTGGAACACCCTCGTCCTATTGAACCTCCAGCTGAACCTGCCCCACCTCCGCCTCAACCCTTGAAACTCACTCAGAAAGAACGCAAGAAACTTCGCACCCAGAGACGTCTTGCCACTGAGAAAAATCGACAAGATATGATCAGGCAAGGCTTGTTAGAACCCCCAAAACCCAAAGTCAAAATGAGCAATCTTATGAAGGTTCTTGGCTCAGAAGCTACTCAAGACCCTACCAGGCTTGAAATGGAGATTAGAAGTGCTGCCGCAGAGCGTGAGCAAGCTCATGTTGACAGGAATATTGCAAGGAAGCTAACTCCTGCTGAGAGGCGTGAAAAGAAAGAGAGGAAACTTTTCGATGACAATAATACCCTTGAGACAATTGTTTCCGTGTACAAAATTAATGACCTCTCTCACCCTCAAACAAGGTTCAAGGTTGATGTTAATGCCCAAGAGAACCGTCTATCAGGCTGTGCGGTTATCTCAGAGGGTATATGTGTTGTGGTGGTGGAAGGCGGCAACAAATCCATAAAACGCTACCAGAAATTGATGCTCAAACGTATAAACTGGGCTGCTGCTGTGAAAGATGAGGATGAGGATGAAAATGATGACGATAGTGAGAAGCCGCAGAACAAGTGCGTGTTGGTGTGGCAAGGGAGTGTTGCTAAACCAAGTTTTCATAGGTTTCTGGTGCACGAGTGCAGGACTGAAAATGCTGCTCGCAAGGTGTTCTCTGATGCAGGAGTTGGTCACTACTGGGATTTATCAGTTAACTTCACAGAAGAGGTGTGATTCAGGTGTCAGTTTATCCACTGTTGAGCCCCTTTTAATTCATCTTTTTGGTATGGATCTCTTTACTTTGACTAGCTAGTATGCGATTAGTAAAGCTATATAATGAGTTCAGATCCAAAAACCGAAAGGACTGATACCTTTTTGAAGCAAGTTTCTTCTTATGTTGTTCAATAATCAACTTTATTATGTTACGGTTCTTGATTTATATCTTATTATCTGCTTCAAGCCAATGGAGGGTTTATTACCGCGGCCCTCAACTTTGCTAAGTAAGGACATGTTTGTGACTTTAATGTGCATATCATCTGCTGAAGAAATGTCTTCACATGGTAAACTTGTATTTTGTTATCAGGATCTGTAATGTGGCTTAGCTAGTTTGCTTTCTTTTAGAAATTTTGAAAAACCAACCATCACGCCTATTTTCAAATCTGTCTAATGTCATCAGGGGGTCATGTCGGGATGTTTTATCAAACAGTTGATATACGTGTTAAACCGAGTTATATGGTTCCCCATTGGGTACAAGTTTTTATTGTTTTGTGCTCTTGTATTTTGGTTAAGCCAACAAGAACAGCTTTTAAGTTTTTGAAAGATTTCAGAGGAAAAATCATAACTTCGCAATTTAACCTTTGAAATCATCATCTACTATATTTTCACAACATGCACTGTGTTTTTTCTTTTGGCCAAGTGGTATACAAACAGCATGGTACATAAGAAGGTCGGGAAGATCACAAGTCGAGTATTTCTTGAAAGCCATGAATTGCGAAGTTACTTTTGTAACAATAAAATATTTATAATTGCTACCAGCATTTCATTCTAATGTATATTTAGGGGGTGTTTGACAAAAAATATGATTTAGCGCCGAATGAATCAAAACTGCTGAATGATTTCAAATTGCTGAGTGAAGTTGATTCTGAGTGAATGATTTTTGATATTTGTTCTGAATGAGCAATTTTAGTTGCCTGAAATTACCAATTTAACCTTCTCTGATTTTGTATCGAACAAAATATATCATTTGATAAAACAATTATTAGCTCGAATAAAATTTACCACTTTAACCTCATGCATAATCAGAAACTACTTCTAGTAATAAGACGTAAGTGCATACTAGGGGTGAGCAAACGGACCGGATGGACTGGACTAACCGACAAAATCGACCGGACCGGACCAACCACATTCGGTCCGCTCTCGGTTAAGGGTTTTTCAGAATTTCGGTCTCGGTCCGGTCATGCTTAAAAACCGGACATTTAGCCTATTTGGATCGAGACCGGACCGACCACATTCGGTCCGGTCTCGGTCTAGGTTTTTTGCCGGATTCGGTCTCGGTCCGATCCGATCCGGTTTTCACCCGATGAGCAGCCTTATTGCATACTTAGGCTATGTTTGGCGCGGAGCTTTTTTGGAGCTTTTTGGGGTAATGAGCGGTGAGAATGAGTTTTTTTATTTTTGATGTTTGTTTGGCATGAGAGCTGTGGGCTTTGCTATTTTTTAGGAAAGCTCATTGCTTCTTTATGAAGCTGTGAGCTTTTTTGGCTACTGCTCACAGCTCACAGCTACTGCTCACTGCTACTGCTCAATGCTACTGCTCACAGCTACTTTTGCCAAACATAGCCTTAGGCTATGTTTGGCGCGGAGTTTTTTGGAGCTTGTTGGGGCGATGAGCGGTGAACAATGAGCTTTTTTAATTTTATTGTTCGTTTGGCAAGGAGCGGTAAGCTTTGCTATTTTTTAGGAAAACTCATTTTTCCAATGCTTCTTTAAGAAGCTGTGAGCAGTGAGCTGTGGCTACAGCTCACAGCTACTGCTGCCAAACATAGCCTTAGACTATGTTTGGCGCAAAGCTTTTTGGAGCTTTTTAAGGCAATGAGCGGTGAATAATGAGCTTTTTGATTTTTAGTGTTCATTTGGTATGAAAGTTGTGAGCTTTGCTATTTTTTAGGAAAGCTCATTTTTCCAATGTTTCTTTACGAAGCTGTGAGCGGTGAGCATGACTACTGCTCACAGCTCAATGCTACTTCTCACAGCTACTGCTTACAGCTACTTTTGCCAAACATAACCTATGTCACGAAAAATGCTAATTAAAGTAATAAAATAAACAATTATGTTTTGTCATCAGTTTTGTTGTAAATCGAAATATTCCTATCTTTACAAATCTGATTATCTAGCTTTTTTCCTATACTTTCAAAATTTATTATTGATTTAAAAATAATGTAATATTTAAGAATTTGTTGTGTCAACGTTAAACAATTAGATCGATTTTAAAAACAGTAAAACTTTAATTCAAATGGACCATGTGACATGGAGTTATATAATAGAGCAATATATTGAGAAAATATGGTTGGCGCTAAACATTTAGATCAATTTAAAAAATAGTAAAACTTTAATTCATGTGGACCACGTGACATGGAGTTATATAATAGGGTAATATGAGAAAATATGGCTGCTGAATGACATTGTTGTTGGATTATAGACATTATTTTAGTAGTTGTATGTTAGGATCGAACTTGAGATCACGGGATTGCACACTTTACGTATGAGTATTAAAGATTAATACTTGAATATAAATGTTGTATTCATTTATTAATTATCACAAAACATATAAACGTTTTGTTGACATAAATAATGTATGAAAACGTTATTTATATTTTTCGATATCTCTATATTTTGACGATCACAAAATGTAAACTCGTCAATCGTTTGATTACTACGTAAACAAGTATTAAGCTAGTTTATATCATTATATCCAACTTAATCACTTAAGGTATGGATAAACAAGTGCTTAATACATCTCATGATCAAAGGGGTATTTAATTAACTAATACAAAGTTTATTTAATTATATAATCTTATTATATATTTTTGAAAAACACTTTTGGTAATAAGGAAAAATGTTTTAATCATACTAAATATATGATTTCAAATATTTAACCAAAATCAGTTAGTTTTTCACCAAATAAACTTTCCCCACTAAAAGACAAGTTTTCTGGCCGTTACAGTTGGGCGGCCCCCTTAATTATAAGGGGCGGTCCCCTTAATTTTAAGGGGGCCGGCCATGCTTTAAGGGGACCGGCCAGGCTCCCCTGTCAGAAACTGTCAGATTTCTTCCCCTATAAATACCACCTTAATTCTGGAATTTTTCCTCACCTTTTGCACGAAATTTTCAGATCTACAATCATCTAAAACTCATCCAAAACCCTTTGATCATTTGTATATTAATCCTTGTTTCAAGTGATTCAATCCCTCATCATCCATTCTCATTCTAAGTGCAAAAGAAGAACTCTCTACAATCAAGTTCAAGAAGTGTTGAAGAGTTGTTGTGTATAGTGTATATATATATATTCATTTGTGAATATTGTGTTGTGCTTGTTATTATTTGTTTAGAAGATATAGAAGTTGTGTAGATAGTAGAAGTTGATTAGTAGTGAAGTAGGATAGTTGTGAAGATTGGTGTGTAGAAGAAGGTGTGTAGAAGATTGGTGTGTAAAAGCTAGGTGTGAAGAAGATTGGTGTGTAGATTGGTGTGAAGATTGGTGTGTAGATTGGTGTGTAGATTGGTGTGTAAATTGGTGTGTGATGAGTGTGTAAATACTCATCATTTTTACCAATTCTGAACTGCCAAAACATCCAAAAACACTCAATAATGAATCAAAATAGTGAAAATATCCCAGGAAAGTGTTTTACATGTTTTAAATGCAAAAATACTAAAAACAGATGAAAAATGCACAAAGTTTGCACAATTGGCAGTTTCAGTCCCTCAGGTTTCAAATATTGACAAAACTAGTCCCTGGAAGTTTAAAACGAAAGAAAAGTCAACCCAAGGCATGAAAAAGTCAAAAGTTATAAAAAATGATCCTTGGGTAAAAAGTTTGAGAAAATTACACATTTGGTCCCTCAAAATCCAAAATTGGCAAAACAGGTCCCTGGAGTTTGTGAAATTGGCAGATTTGGTCCCTGAGGTTTAAAATAATACTTGTGGTCCTTGTGCTAATGTTTAAATGCAGGTTTGGTCCTTATGTGAATTTTGGGAAAAGTTTCATGATTGGTCCCTGGAATTACAAGGTTTGGCAGAAATAGTCCCTGGAAGGGTAAAATTGGAAAAAATCATTTGGAACCCTCACACTATTCATCATGGGCATATTACACCCTTGTAAGCAAATTAAGAAAATGCCAAATCTACACCCTCAACTTTCCTAAAATTACATAAATGGTCCTTGTAAAATGAAAAACCAAATCCGGACCATAAATAATAATCAAAACCACACCACTAAATCCATTTACAATAATCCACTCTTGGGCCCAAACCAATCCAATTCCCATCTAGCCCAGTCCACCCCCCATCTTTGACCCGAGTCCACGTTTGACTTCGGTCAAATACCACCAAACCACCCCTTTTCCCTCTTCTCCCTCACCACCCCCTCTGCTTCAAAACCACCCTTGGTTTAGCTACCACCACCCCCACTTGCAGTCTAATCATCACACTACCACCTCCTTACACCTACCCTTTCACACCACATTTAATGCACCCTCCCCTACACGTTATCAAAAGCAATTTGAAGAAATACCTTTTGGCGCCAAATCCACGTGTATGCTCATTAGTGGACCAAATTGATCAAGACATGGTGGGATTTGCTCAGAGTGCTCAGGGGAACCCTAATTGGGAGCTATAAATAGAGGGGGAAGCACAAGGAAGATTAGTTAGTTAATTTTAGTTTTAGTTTATGTCGTGTAATTGTAATTTTCACTTTTAGGGTACACCCAAGCTCTTAAGCAGTGGTAACCTCTTTTTTTATTGTATTGTACTTCATTTCAGTTATTAATTTCAAGCTTCCTTTATTATTACATCTTATGCAATTTTAATTATATTTCAATTTTTCATATTGTTCAGTTGTTGTTGTTTTAAGCTTTATGTATTGGACTCTTAGCTCATATAAGTTCCATTAAGCTTGTTCAAGCTTTAGAGACTCCTAAAACCCAGTACTAGTAGAAGAAAATCAAAAAGTTAAAAAAAGTCAACACTAGTCAACTGTTTGTATGTTTGATGTTTGTTTCAGGTTTTGAGCACAATGGTGAGCAAGATTGGAGCTGGAAATAGCCTATCTAAAGATAGGCATCATAGGAAAACTTCTTGTTCATGCTAGAGGTGCTCAGTAAGTTTTTACTCATTTCCATTTTCCCCTCAAAAGTTTAGTTTCTAAATTCCTAGCTTGTATCTGATACTTTGTGCTTGCAGTGTGTTTCTTGATTGTTATTTAAGTAATTTTTAGCTTAATAATCATAGTTTGTTTGTTAGAATCTATAATTACTTAATAATTTAACTTCAACTGTCAAATTTAGTTTTAGAGTAAAATTTGTGTTATCATAGCAATAGTCTGTTTTTAACTACTTAAACAAGCTCACTTAGTTATAATCAGTAGGCTGGAAACAAGAACTTGAACCCTAGTTACCATTTGTCTTGAAAAGTTCAAAACAGTAAAACAATAGGGGTGTTTGGATCAGTTTGGTTGGATGTGTTGTTGAGGTTCTCAGAATACAACACAAGCATAGAAAGCATTCAATAGTCCTATTTGTTGGTTTCAAAGTCTTAAACTAGTTGTCATTTTGGTTCAAAGTCAAAAACTCAAAAATTACTCTCTCACAGTTAACTGTGAGAGATTTTAGTGTCCAAAACCACACCATTAGCTTATTAAGTAGTTAATATAGAGTGATTAAGTTCAAGTGTATCTTAATACATCACATTGGATCAATAGGAGTCATTGGAATCTCATAAAAGTCAAAGTTTGAGTGTTCTTGTCAAAGTCAAAAGGTTGCCCTTTCAGATTTTTACCAAATTTCCAATTTTAATTGTGAACTGTGTAATGGATATTGAGTCTTGAAATTTTGTGTGGTTAAAGTCTATCAGCTTATCTTTGTTCCCTAATTTTTTCTTGAATTGTTGGGAAGCTTAAGTGGGTCCCACAGACCATCAAAGTGACCTGCAGGGCAAGGTTGTGCCCTGCTCACCCTGCTCACCCAGTCACCCAGTCACCACCATCACTTTGGTGGTGTTTTGTGACCACCTCAGTGGACCCCAGACCCCATAGATAGGTTTTTACATCCCCCCTCCTACCAGAGTCTCACCTTTGACCATTTGTTTGACCCTTAGCCTAGTGGACCCCACCTGCATTTGCTCACCAAGATTGTCCCAAGTCTGTGTTCATTTTCAAAGTGCAAAGTGCTAATTTGCTTGTGTTTAGCTTATTTGAGCTTATTTCTGGTTATTATCTGTTTGTTTAAGCTTGTTGAACTAATTGGCATCTGATTTCACCATTGTGGACCCCACCCAAGGCCATTTGACCCAGATTGACCAAACAGTCAACCAAAGTCAACTGTTTAAGACAAGGGGGTGTTATAGCTTATTTATAAGCTATCTTAAAAAGTGTTTTTACAAAAGTTTGTCTTTTTAAGGTATTAAGTAGTTCTGTAAAAGAAATATCCAAAAAAAATCAAGTTTAAAAAAGTGATAGTTTCTATTTAATTCCATTTAAGTTTAATTTTCATTTTTAAATTTTAATTAAGTCTCTAGTGTTTTTATATTTTTATTAAATACCTCAATTAGTAAAGTAATTATAATAAATTTTTCAGATTTTTATTTTGTCATTTAGTGCTAATTAGATTTAATTTTAATTTTCTTTATTATTAATTAATATCAAGTATTAAATAGCTTAATTAGTTTTTATAAGGTAAAATCTAGTTTTTATAATTTTCCTAGTTCTAATATAGTATAATAAGTTTTTAGAAAATATATTTTGAGATTCTACTGTTCATTTTATATTTTTCTTATTTTATTTGTTTAAAATAGACTTAAGTTAATTAAAAGGTAAATAATTAGTAGTTTAATCTTAAAATATAATTTTTAGAGTTTTTATAATTTTTTAGGATTCTTGTAATGGTTAAGTAATTTTATAAATTTTATCTTAATTTTCCAAGTTAATTTAGTATTAATATAAATTAAAAGTAGTTTAATTAGTTTAATTAAGTTAAATAGTTTTTAATTAATAACAAAACCAGAAAAAGACAAAAATATTATTTTTAATTTTTTATACTTTCTTTAAGTTCTAATTTAGGTTTAGAAAATATTTTGGATAATTTTTAGTTTAATTTAAATCATTTGTCATTTTTAGTTTATTTAAATTAGATTTTAATTTAGATTTTAAATAGTTTAATTAATTAAATAATAGTTTAATAGTATTTTAATCAGTTTTATAATTTCTTTTTCATTTTCAATTTTAAGTTTTGAAAAGTGTCAAAAGCACCCCCTGTAGTTTGTTAAAAACCAAAAACCCACTTTTCCAGTCCGATACGTGATCTTAATTGTGAATTTGTGCATATATCTGGTATCTGATTATTGTGAATATTATATCTGTTTGCCAATACCAAAATAACAGTAGCAAAATCAATTCCATATCATCTGGGCTACTGTCCTCAGTCCCACTCACTCATAAACGATTCCAAAAGCACCATTTCAATCTCGCTGGGACTTTAACGACCCGGGAAAACACTATACTATCACCGGAGTATTGATTCTAGGCTGTCTTTGACTTGTTGACCTTGGTCAATAATAATCTGACGGTTCGGGCTCAATCAAAATTTGGCGCCGCTGCCGGGGAGGTTGTTGCGTGTTTTAAAATCGTTTTAAGTTTAGTGGTTTTCAAAACCCTCCCTGTAAAAAGTTTTGTAAAAACATAATCATATCAAAAACGTTCATTAACACTTCTCCTGAAGTGTTGAAAAACACCAAAAAAAAATTAAAAACAATCAAAAACAAACTGTGAAGTTAAATTACTTCGTGTTCTTTAAGATTACAACCTGAAACAGTTGGTTTAAGGTAAGTTCTGACATTAAATTGCGAACTGAAGAGGAAACCTATTTACTTCCTCCCGCCAGCCTGCGAGTAATCTTAAAGGGACGATTTCGGTTAACGAATCAGTTCCAAAAATATTTCCCAAGTTTTCTGCACACACACCCATAAGCCTAAAACAGTTTTTTTTTTCAAAAATCAATTAATAAGCCCATAATAAGTTCCCAAACTTAAGATAAAAACTTGCCTTTGTATCCCTGTGAGTAGTGTACCTTTTTCAAAGAAGCTGCTCACTTGTGATTATTGGTTTAAGTTCACTGTGGTTTTTCCTCGAACTTGTGTTGAAAAATTGTTTTTAGTGCATGCGCACTCGGTCTCAAACAAAGAATAAAAAACAGAAAGACGTACCCGAGCTACGTTCTAATACAGAAACCGAAATGGCCGCTGGGCCACCACCACCACTATTACCACCCCCTGACCCTCCTAGGGATGAGCCAGCTCCCGATCTCCGAACTATGGAGGAGCTGTGCCAACCTATCATGCAAGGGCGGGGTGGGCCTATTGCACCACTCACTATTGGGGCTGCGGACTTTGGCCTCAAGCACCACATGATCCAACAAGTCCAGAATTCGTGTCAATTTCACGGATTACCGGGTGACGATGCCAATAAGCATCTTGACAAATATCTCACGGTCACCCAAAGCATGAAACAGCATGGTGTCACCGATGATGCCCTTCGGCTGTACCTCTTCCCCTATTCTCTCGCTCATCATGCCACTGCATGGTTTGACCGACTTCCAAAGAATTCTATTCGAACCTTTGATGAAATGGTAACCAAGTTTTTAGCAAAATATTTTCCACCATCCATGGTTACCAAGTTACGAAATGATATCAACAACTTCCGGCAATGTCCCGATGAGTCTCTTTTTGAGGCTTGGGAGCGTTATAAGCTAGCCATTGATCGGTGCCCTAACCACAATATGTTACAAGTTACCATCATAGATACCTTCTATAATGGTCTGACATTGAGGCACCGAGACATTCTCAATGTTGCTGCTGGTGGGACCTTTATGAAAAGGCGTCCCGAGGAGTGCTATGACTTAATCGAGAACATGACTGCCCATCATAACTTTTGGGATTCCTCTGCGGAGAGGGATGCGTCATGTAATTCCGTTACTCCCTCATCATCATCTCCTGAAATAATCGCTCTCACCAAAAAGATGGATGATATTTCTACGGCTGTGTTGAGAATGAACCAAACGATGCAACATCAGGTTCAAAATCAACATGTGAAAGCCGTGGCACGAAGTTGTGAAACTTGTGGGGGCCCACATCTGTATTCCGAGTGTCCAGCTACTGCTGAATTTTCTCAAGAGAACGTTTATGCTGCTAACGGTTCCTACAACACGGGGGGTAATTCTTACCAACCGCAAGGGGACCGTAATCTCTTAAGCTATCGTTCCAACAATTTTCTCAGACCTCCCGGTTTTAACCAAAATCAAAACCGTAACACGAATCAGAATTTTAGCCAAGGTCAAAACTCAAATTTCCAAAACCCGAACCAAAATCAAGGCCAGTTTAATCAAAACAATTTTCAAAATGGCAATCAAAACCAAGGTTTTCAAGGAAATTTTCAAAGAAACCAGAATCAAGGGAATTACAATCAGGGTAATTTCAATCAGAGAAACACTTTTCAGGGTAACAACAATCAAAATCAAGGGAATTTTCAAAACAACCGTGTTCAAAATCCCCCTGTTCAAAATCAAAACGTTGTTCCACCCTCGTCTTCCTCCGATGCTGAAATTAAACAATTCATGAAAGCACAAGAGGAAACGAATCGGTTATTGATCAAGACGATCTCTGATCTTCAGAAGTCTTTAAATGATCGACCCTCGAGCTCTGGTACACTACCGAGCAACACGATCGCTAACCCGAGGGGCGATGTCAAAGCGATCACTACCCGAAGTGGGGTATCATACAATGAACCCACGATTCCCTCTACCTCTTCTTCTCCTCCTAAGGTAGCGGGACGTGAGCCTGAGGTTACTACGGACACGGTACTTCCTACTAATAACGGAGGTATCAACAACGTCCACCCTCAAGTTGTCCCGGTCCCGGCTCGTAAGCCGAAAGTTGTATTTGATCCTCCTGTGAGTTCTGATGAAATTCCAAAGAATGATCCTAAGCCTTCAATTCCATATCCTTCACGTGTGAATGATCAAAAGAACCGCGAAAGAGCTAATCATCAGATGGAAAAATTTTATCAAATTTTCCAAGAATTACACTTTGATATTAGCTTCGCGGACGCTCTTCTTCTCATGCCTAAGTTTGCTTCGACAATAAAAAATCTGATAAGCAACAAAGAAAAACTCTGTGAGATGGCAAAAACTCCTCTTAACGAGCATTGCTCAGCAGTGCTCTTGAAAAAGCTTCCCGAAAAGCTTGGAGATCCCGGGAAATTTCTCATTCCTTGTATTTTCCCGGGGATGGTTGAATGCTTTGCCTTGGCCGATCTTGGCGCAAGCATTAACCTGATGCCTTACACAGTCTGGAAGAGACTCTCACTTCCTACTCTCACTCCGACCTGCATGACACTCGAGCTTGCAGACCGTACCATATCCCGTCCTCTCGGCATTGCCGAAGATATCTTCGTGAAAGTAGGAAAGTTCCATTTTCCGGCAGATTTTGTGATTGTTGATTTCGATGCTGACCCACGAGTCCCTCTCATTCTCGGGAGAGGATTCTTAAGAACGGGTCGTGCTTTAATCAATGTATTCGAAGAAGAAATCACTCTACGTGTTGGTGGCGAAGCCATCACATTCAATCTTGATCAGACTTCAAGATATTCCTCCAATTATGACGCTGAAACGGTTAACCGTATTGACATCATCGATGTTGCGTCTAAGGAGTATTCTCAAGAGGTCCTCGGTTTCTCATCCAGTGGCAGTCTTTCTACTGACCCGATCATTTCCGACTCTTCCCCTTCCCTCACTCCGTTTGAGGGAAGTGACTTCCTTTTGGAAGAGCTCGAGGCTTTTCTTGCTCAAGATAGCTTAATTCCCGATGGAGTTGATGAAAACTATCTTGACCCGGAGGGGGACATTCTTCTCCTTGAAAGATTGTTAAATGACGATCCTTCACCCTCTCCGTCTCCACAAATACTTCATAAAGCGGAAGTCAAAAATGTTGAAATAACTGAAGACTTTCCCGAGGTTGAGCTCAAGGACTTGCCTCCTCATCTAGAATATGCATTTCTGGAGGGTGATAATAAATTACCCGTCATTATTGCCAAAGACTTAAAAGATGAGGAAAAGGCTGCACTCCTAAAGGTTCTTAAGTCAAACAAGCAAGCAATTGCTTGGAAACTCTCCGACATTAAGGGCATAAGCCCGAACTTTTGTACTCATAAAATCTTAATGGAGGATGACTTTAAACCAGCTGTGCAACATCAGAGAAGGGTAAATCCCAAAATCCACGAAGTTATCAAACAAGAAGTTCTTAAACTTCTTGATG
The DNA here is from genome assembly GCA_030686995.1 of Artemisia argyi. NCBI lineage: Eukaryota > Viridiplantae > Streptophyta > Magnoliopsida > Asterales > Asteraceae > Artemisia > Artemisia argyi. The sequence goes on from CM060702.1 coordinate 118,563,885, forward strand.
CGGGATTGATTTACCCTATATCTGACAGTCCTTGGGTTAGCCCAATTCATTGTGTTCCTAAAAAGGGTGGCATTACCGTTGTCACCAACGAGGATAACGAGTTGATTCCAACTCGTTTGGTCACGGGTTGGCGAGTTTGTATTGACTATCGAAAGTTGAATGAAGCCACCCGTAAAGACCATTTTCCTCTCCCTTTTATGGACCAAATGCTCGAAAGACTTGCGGGGAATGAATACTACTGCTTCCTCGATGGCTTCTCGGGTTACTTCCAAATCCCCATTGATCCCCAGGATCAAGAGAAGACTACCTTTACATGCCCCTACGGAACTTTTGCTTACAGACGTATGCCTTTCGGCTTATGTAATGCACCAGGCACGTTCCAGAGGTGCATGATGTCTATTTTTTCCGACATGATCGGGAAAACTATGGAGGTATTCATGGATGACTTTTCGGTCATCGGGGATTCATTTCAGACTTGCCTCTCCCACTTGGAACAGATGCTTAAACGTTGCAAAGAAACGAATCTAAGTCTCAACTGGGAGAAGAGCCACTTTATGGTCAAGGAGGGCATTGTCCTCGGCCATAAGATTTCAAAAAACGGGATCGAGGTTGACAGAGCTAAAATCGATGTCATTGCCAAATTACCTCATCCCACCACCGTAAAAGGTGTTAGGAGCTTTTTGGGTCATGCCGGCTTCTACCGTAGGTTTATCCAAGATTTTTCTAAGATTGCCCGGCCTATGACCCATCTCCTCGAGAAGGATGCTCCTTTCATCTTCTCTCCTGAGTGCATCGAAGCTTTTGAAACATTAAAGAAAAAGCTTACCGAGGCACCGATTCTTGTTGCCCCCGATTGGGACCAACCTTTTGAGCTTATGTGCGATGCTAGTGATTTTGCCATAGGTGCGGTCTTGGGGCAACGAAAAGCAAAATACTTTCAGCCCATACACTACGCAAGCAAAACTATGACTGAGGCTCAAGGTCATTACACCACCACTGAAAAAGAACTCCTAGCTGTGGTGTATGCCTTTGAGAAATTCCGGTCATACCTAATCTTGACTAAATGCGTAGTGTACACAGATCACTCGGCTTTGAAATACCTATTTGCAAAACAAGATGCAAAGCCGAGGCTTCTTCATTGGGTTCTCCTCCTTCAGGAATTTGATATCATTATCCGTGATAAAAAAGGAGCCGAGAACCTTGCTGCTGATCATCTCTCACGATTAGAGAACCCTCATCAAGATATGTCCAAGAAAAAGGAAATAAATGAAACATTTCCTCTCGAGACACTCAATGCGGTTGCTTTTCGTGGTGACTCTACTACCCCATGGTTTGCCGACTTTGCAAATTACCATGCGGGTAACTTCATAGTGAAGGGGTTGACGTCCCAACAAAAGAAAAAATTCTTCAAAGACGTTAAACATTACTTCTGGGACGACCCCTTCCTCTTCAGAATCTGTGCCGATCAAGTCATCAGGCGATGTGTATACGGACAGGAAGCCACTGATATTCTCAAGGCTTGCCATGCTGGACCCACCGGGGGCCACCATAGTCCTAACTACACCGCCAAAAAGGTGTTTGATTCCGGTTTCTATTGGCCCACAATCTACAAGGATGCCCACGAGTTAGTCAAAGCCTGTGATGCTTGTCAGCGTCACGGGAATATTTCACAAAAGAACGAAATGCCGCAAAATGCTATTCAAGTTTGTGAAATCTTTGACGTCTGGGGCATTGACTTTATGGGGCCATTCCCATCTTCTCGTGGAAACAAATACATACTCGTGGCTGTTGACTACTTGTCAAAATGGGTTGAGGCTAAGGCCTTACCCACTAACGATGCCCGAGTAGTTGTGAAATTCTTGAAATCCCTCTTTGCTCGTTTTGGAACCCCACGTGCCATCATTAGTGATCGCGGTACTCACTTTTGCAATGATCAATTTGCAAAAGTCATGCTGAAATACGGTGTTACTCATCGTCTTTCTACCGCATATCACCCCCAAACAAGTGGGCAGGTGGAGGTATCCAACCGTGGTATAAAACGGATTCTCGAGAGGACAGTAGGTGAAAACCGTGCCTCCTGGTCGGATAAACTAGATGATGCACTCTGGGCCTTCCGTACAGCTTACAAAACACCCATCGGGTGCACTCCATACAAGCTTGTATACGGGAAGGCGTGTCATTTGCCGATCGAGCTGGAGCACAAAGCCTACTGGGCCTTGAAACATGCTAACTACGACCTTCATAAAGCGGGTGATCACCGTAAGGTTCAAATCAATGAATTAAACGAACTTCGTGATCAAGCCTACGAGAACTCTTTGATCTACAAAGAAAAGACAAAGAAGATTCACGACTCTAAAATTAAGAACCGAGTTTTCAACGTCGGTGACAGAGTCCTTCTTTTCAATTCAAGATTAAAGATCTTCTCGGGGAAATTAAAAACCCGATGGACTGGACCATTCACTATTGCTAAAGTATACCCATACGGGACTGTTGAGTTATCTCAACCCGAAGGTCCCAACTTCAAAGTGAATGGTCACAGATTGAAACATTATTTTGGAGAGGACACACCACCCTTGGTTGTCCCGGATCTCCAAACTTTCCCCATGGACCAATGAATTCGGGGATCGAGTCAAGCTAGTGACTCGGTGAACAAAAATTAGCAGCATATATGGGTTTTCACCCGTATTTCTGACTTCTTTCTACTTTCTACCACCCTAGTGTGGGGGAGTGGCCATCCCCCACCGTTTCAAAAGTAAATATTTTTCAAAATTCAATAAACATGTTTTGTATGTATATTATGTTATTCATCTCCCGGGCTGTCAGGGCAAATTTACTACAGTTAATCATTCACAAGTGATTAACTAGCGTGGTAAACTTGACACAAGCCTGGGAAGTGTATGTATATTATATACTTTATTATTCATCTTCCAGGCTGTCAGGGCAAATTTACTACAGTTAATCATTCACAAGTGATTAGCTAGCGTGGTAAACCTGACACAAACCTGGAAGGTGTATGTATATTATAAACTTTATCATTCAACTCCCGGGCTGTTAGGGCAAATTTATTACAGTTAATCATTCACAAGTGATTAGCTAGCGTGGTAAACCTAACACAAGCCTAGGAGGTAGTGAACCAAAAACAAAAAAAAAAAAAAAAAAAAAAAAAAAAAAAAAAAAAAAAAAAATTGTATGTACAGATAAAATAAAGTGAAAAATAGAAATTTCCACAGTTAGAATCGAATATTAGCTTTTCCATTCAGAGATTCGGCATAATAGCCGGGACTTTGAATATTGAGGACAATATTCAGTTCTAGTGTGGGGGGGGGGGGGGAAATTCTTACGAATTTTATCACAAAACTTTCCAAGTACCCCCATTTTAGGCCAAAATTTTTCAAAATTTTTCACTTTATTCCAAAATTTTTGTGGTTATCAGTCCGCCAAAGTCTAAATGACAAAGGGATTGGCTAGTCCAGGAGCAAACGGCTCTTGGTAAAGACATCTCAAACCCGTTGATGGCTGGCAGTTTGCCAAAAATTGCATGGTTCCTCAGCTCCCCCGCATCCTCATAAGCAAATGAGTTGGCTAGCCCACAAGATTATGGCTTGTGGTAAAGGCAGTGGAAAATCCATAATTGGTATTCAGCTCACCAAGATGTTGACTTAGTCCATCAAGATGCTGGCTAGTCCAGAAGCAAACGGCTTTTGGTAAAGACAAATCAAATCCGTTGACAGCTGGTGGTTTGCTCAAAATCACACGGTTATCAGGTGTGCCACAGTTCTTACACCTGGCTACTCCAGAAGTGATGGCTTTTGGTAAAGAGTTTCAAATCCATTAAGTTTTTCTCAAAAGATTGCTAGGGACTAGCAATGTTTTAGTGTGGGGGATTGATGAGTGTGTAAATACTCATCATTTTTACCAATTCTGAACTGCCAAAACATCCAAAAACACTCAATAATGAATCAAAATAGTGAAAATATCCCAGGAAAGTGTTTTACATGTTTTAAATGCAAAAATACCAAAAACAGATGAAAAACGCACAAAGTTTGCACAATTGGCAGTTTCAGTCCCTCAGGTTTCAAATATTGACAAAACTAGTCCCTGGAAGTTTAAAACGAAAGAAAAGTCAACCCAAGGCATGAAAAAGTCAAAAGTTATAAAAAATGATCCTTGGGTAAAAAGTTTGAGAAAATTACACATTTGGTCCCTCAAAATCCAAAATTGGCAAAACAGGTCCCTGGAGTTTGTGAAATTGGCAGATTTGGTCCCTGAGGTTTAAAATAATACTTGTGGTCCTTGTGCTAATGTTTAAATGCAGGTTTGGTCCTTATGTGAATTTTGGGAAAAGTTTCATGATTGGTCCCTGGAATTACAAGGTTTGGCAGAAATAGTCCCTGGAAGGGTAAAATTGGAAAAAATCATTTGGAACCCTCACACTATTCATCATGGGCATATTACACCCTTGTAAGCAAATTAAGAAAATGCCAAATCTACACCCTCAACTTTCCTAAAATTACATAAATGGTCCTTGTAAAATGAAAAACCAAATCCGGACCATAAATAATAATCAAAACCACACCACTAAATCCATTTACAATAATCCACTCTTGGGCCCAAACCAATCCAATTCCCATCTAGCCCAGTCCACCCCCCATCTTTGACCCGAGTCCATGTTTGACTTCGGTCAAATACCACCAAACCACCCCTTTTCCCTCTTCTTCCTCACCACCCCCTCTGCTTCAAAACCACCCCTGGTTTAGCTACCACCACCCCCACTTGCAGTCTAATCATCACACTACCACCTCCCTACACCTACCCTTTCACACCACATTTAATGCACCCTCCCATACACGTTATCAAAAGCAATTTGAAGAAATACCTTTTGGCGCCAAATCCACGTGTATGCTCATTAGTGGACCAAATTGATCAAGACATGGTGGGATTTGCTCAGAGTGCTCAGGGGAACCCTAATTGGGAGCTATAAATAGAGGGGGAAGCACAAGGAAGATTAGTTAGTTAATTTTAGTTTTAGTTTATGTCGTGTAATTGTAATTTTCACTTTTAGGGTACACCCAAGCTCTTAAGCAGTGGTAACCTCTTTTTTTTATTGTATTGTACTTCATTTCAGTTATTAATTTCAAGCTTCCTTTATTATTACATCTTATGCAATTTTAATTGTATTTCAATTTTTCATATTGTTCAGTTGTTGTTGTTTTAAGCTTTATGTATTGGACTCTTAGCTCATATAAGTTCCATTAAGCTTGTTCAAGCTTTAGAGACTCCTAAAACCCAGTACTAGTAGAAGAAAATCAAAAAGTTAAAAAAAGTCAACACTAGTCAACTGTTTGTATGTTTGATGTTTGTTTCAGGTTTTGAGCACAATGGTGAGCAAGATTGGAGCTGGAAATAGCCTATCTAAAGATAGGCATCATAGGAAAACTTCTTGTTCATGCTAGAGGTGCTTAGTAAGTTTTTACTCATTTCCATTTTCCCCTCAAAAGTTTAGTTTCTAAATTCCTAGCTTGTATCTGATACTTTGTGCTTGCAGTGTGTTTCTTGATTGTTATTTAAGTAATTTTTAGCTTAATAATCATAGTTTGTTTGTTAGAATCTATAATTACTTAATAATTTAACTTCAACTGTCAAATTTAGTTTTAGAGTAAAATTTGTGTTATCATAGCAATAGTCTGTTTTTAACTACTTAAACAAGCTCACTTAGTTATAATCAGTAGGCTGGAAACAAGAACTTGAACCCTAGTTACCATTTGTCTTGAAAAGTTCAAAACAGTAAAACAATAGGGGTGTTTGGATCAGTTTGGTTGGATGTGTTGTTGAGGTTCTCAGAATACAACACAAGCATAGAAAGCATTCAATAGTCCTATTTGTTGGTTTCAAAGTCTTAAACTAGTTGTCATTTTGGTTCAAAGTCAAAAACTCAAAAATTACTCTCTCACAGTTAACTGTGAGAGATTTTAGTGTCCAAAACCACACCATTAGCTTATTAAGTAGTCAATATAGAGTGATTAAGTTCAAGTGTATCTTAATACATCACATTGGATCAATAGGAGTCATTGGAATCTCATAAAAGTCAAAGTTTGAGTGTTCTTGTCAAAGTCAAAAGGTTGCCCTTTCAGATTTTTACCAAATTTCCAATTTTAATTGTGAACTGTGTAATGGATATTGAGTCTTGAAATTTTGTGTGGTTAAAGTCTATCAGCTTATCTTTGTTCCCTAATTTTTGCTTGAATTGTTGGGAAGCTTAAGTGGGTCCCACAGACCATCAAAGTGACCTGCAGGGCAAGGTTGTGCCCTGCTCACCCTGCTCACCCAGTCACCCAGTCACCACCATCACTTTGGTGGTGTTTTGTGACCACCTCAGTGGACCCCAGACCCCATAGATAGGTTTTTACATCCCCCCTCCTACCAGAGTCTCACCTTTGACCATTTGTTTGACCCTTAGCCTAGTGGACCCCACCTGCATTTGCTCACCAAGATTGTCCCAAGTCTGTGTTCATTTTCAAAGTGCAAAGTGCTAATTTGCTTGTGTTTAGCTTATTTGAGCTTATTTCTGGTTATTATCTGTTTGTTTAAGCTTGTTGAACTAATTGGCATCTGATTTCACCATTGTGGACCCCACCCAAGGCCATTTGACCCAGATTGACCAAACAGTCAACCAAAGTCAACTGTTTAAGACAAGGGGGTGTTATAGCTTATTTATAAGCTATCTTAAAAAGTGTTTTTACAAAAGTTTGTCTTTTTAAGGTATTAAGTAGTTCTGTAAAAGAAATATCCAAAAAAAATCAAGTTTAAAAAAGTGATAGTTTCTATTTAATTCCATTTAAGTTTAATTTTCATTTTTAAATTTTAATTAAGTCTCTAGTGTTTTTATATTTTTATTAAATACCTCAATTATTAAAGTAATTATAATAAATTTTTCAGATTTTTATTTTGTCATTTAGTGCTAATTAGATTTAATTTTAATTTTCTTTATTATTAATTAATATCAAGTATTAAATAGCTTAATTAGTTTTTATAAGGTAAAATCTAGTTTTTATAATTTTCCTAGTTCTAATATAGTATAATAAGTTTTTAGAAAATATATTTTGAGATTCTACTGTTCATTTTATATTTTTCTTATTTTATTTGTTTAAAATAGACTTAAGTTAATTAAAAGGTAAATAATTAGTAGTTTAATCTTAAAATATAATTTTTAGAGTTTTTATAATTTTTTAGGATTCCTGTAATGGTTAAGTAATTTTATAAATTTTATCTTAATTTTCCAAGTTAATTTAGTATTAATATAAATTAAAAGTAGTTTAATTAAGTTAAATAGTTTTTAATTAATAACAAAACCAGAAAAAGACAAAAATATTATTTTTAATTTTTTATACTTTCTTTAAGTTCTAATTTAGGTTTAGAAAATATTTTGGATAATTTTTAGTTTAATTTAAATCATTTGTCATTTTTAGTTTATTTAAATTAGATTTTAATTTAGATTTTAAATAGTTTAATTAATTAAATAATAGTTTAATAGTATTTTAATCAGTTTTATAATTTCTTTTTCATTTTCAATTTTAAGTTTTGAAAAGTGTCAAAAGCACCCCCTGTAGTTTGTTAAAAACCAAAAACCCACTTTTCCAGTCCGATACGTGATCTTAATTGTGAATTTGTGCATATATCTGGTATCTGATTATTGTGAATATTATATCTGTTTGCCAATACCAAAATAACAGTAGCAAAATCAATTCCATATCATCTGGGCTACTGTCCTCAGTCCCACTCACTCATAAACGATTTCAAAAGCACCATTTCAATCTCGCTGGGACTTTAACGACCCGGGAAAACACTATACTATCACCGGAGTATTGATTCTAGGCTGTCTTTGACTTGTTGACCTTGGTCAATAATAATCTGACGGTTCGGGCTCAATCAGTGTGTATATTGGTGTGTACGGTTTTCTCCGCCATAAGGGAGTTTGTTGACATAGTGAAGAAAACTCTCGAGTAGGTGACTCGGGGAGTGGAGTAGGAACAAGGAAGGTGTCCTTGTAGCCGAACCACTATAAATCCTTGTGTTGTGGTTTGATCTTTCTAACTCTTCTCATTACTTATTTATTTACCTTTACTATATTAGTTTTGTTAGTTAGTTATCATACAATTGTTCATATAGTGCAAGTATTGAATTCACATAAACCAGAATCAAAGTTTTTTAAAACAAACTTGTGCTTATAAATTTTAAAAGGACGTAAAACTATTCAACCCCCCCTTCTAGTTTTCCACAATTGGTATCAGAGCCACGTCTAGCAAGATTTTTAAAATATATTGTATTTTAAAACTTGTAACGATCTATGGAATCTGAAAAATATTTAGAAGGGCAATCTATGCAAAGACCACCACTATTTGAAAGTGATGGATTTTTATATTGGAAAAATCGATTCGAAACTTATGTGAAATCAAAAGATCTAGATCTTTGGCATATCATTACCAATGGTGATTTTTTACCTATTCAAAATAACCCTGAAACTAAGAAAGATGAAATCGTACCTTTTGAAAAACAAAATGATGATTTAAAAAGAAAACTTGCTAAAAATAATGAAGCAAAAATGGTTATTTACAATGCGCTACCACGTAAAGAGTACGAAAGGATCTTTATGTGTGAAACCGCAAAAGAAATTTGGAACTCTTTATTAATAACTCACCAAGGTAATAATCAAGTCAAAGATAATAAAATTGATCTACTTGTTCAACAATATGAACAATTCACGATTCCGGAAGAGGAATCAATTGATAATGCTTTTGCTAGATTTAACACTATCATCACAAGTTTAAAAGCAGTTGATGAGAATTTTTCTAGTAAGAATTTTGTTAGGAAGTTTCTTAGAGCTCTTCACCCAAAATGGCGAGCTAAAGTGACGGCCATTGAAGAATCAAAGAATTTGTCAACGCTACAACTTGACGAATTAATTGGAAATTTGAAAGTCTATGAAGCGATTATAAAGAAGGACTCCGAAATGGTTAAAGAAAAACGTGAACAAAGCAAGTCAATCGCCTTGAAAGCTAGAAAGGAATTTAACAACGAAGATTGCTCATCTTCCGATAGTGATGACGAAGAATATGCCATGGCCGTAAGAGATTTCAAGAAATTCTTCAAAAGGCGAGGGAGATTCGTTAGACAACCACACGATGAAAGAAGAACACCTCAAAAGAATAATGATGACAAGTATAGCAAGAATGAGAGAAAGTGTTTCAAGTGTGGTGATCCGAATCACCTCATTGGAAAATGTCCAATGATGACAAGAGATCAAAATCAAAGAGCATTTGTTGGAGGTGCTTGGAGTGATAGTGATGAATATGAGAAAGAAACAACAAAGGATGAAAAGTGTCTCATGGCCAAGTCATCAAGTGAGGTACATTCCGAATCCGAATACTTTAGTGATGAAAATCTATCATTAGATGAAAAAGATTTAGATAATGAATATAATAGATTATGTAAAATAGGACAACTAGTTATGGCTAAAAATAAATCACTAAAATACATAAACAACCAACTAGAAAATGAAGTAGTAGAACTAAGAATTAAAATACATCAACTTGAAAAAGGTAAAGAAAGTGTTGAAGAATGTAAAACATGTCAAGAACTTAAAAGTGAAAACAACATACTTAAGGATGAAATTTGCAAACTTGATAAATTTGAAAATAGTAGTAACTCACTTAGTAAAATTTTAAGTATCCAAAGAATATCAGGAAATAAAACTGGTCTAGGCTTTAACTCAACTGAACCTTCAACAAGTGGAGCTAAAAACGTTAAATTTGAAAGTGAACTCAATGAACTAAAACCTTCAAAATCTAATCCTAAGCATATACTCATAAATGATAAGATAATACCTATCGCTAGTAATGAAGAAATAAAACCATTTTATAAACCATCTTTAAAAACCGAAGTTGGATCATCTAAACCTAAAACAAGATCTAAAACTCCACCACCTAGGAAACCAAATAATTCCTATCCTAGACCTAAAACACCTCAACCAAGAACAAACCAAAATAGACGAAACTTTAACTATAATCAACAAATGTGGAACTTCAATCCGTGGGGAATGTTTCCACCTTATATGCACCCAAGTCAAATACAAAACATGTTCGGACCAAATAACTTTGGACAAATGAAACAATGGGCACCAACGTAAATAATATTCGCCATCCAAACGTGGAACTCTTCATTGTCACCTCTTGTCCGGAGTACTTCTTGAAGACTTTGAAGATTAACGCATTAAAGACAAAAGGTACACATTTCCTTTTAAGTTCCTTGTCAAGAGATGCATGATTAGTTTAATATTTTATAGTTATGTAATCTTACTTGATTTATTAATCTCTATTTCTTTTCTACCTATACTATATCTAAATATACATATATATATATATATATATATATATATATATATATATATATATATATATATATATATATATATATATATATATATATATATATATATATATATATTTATAAACTTAGCTATATTTAGGATCTTATAACCTAGGAAATTCATTTGTTGATTTTCTAGAACTAGAGATTGTTCGTTTACGAACATTTCTTTTCCCCATTTGCCTTATTGAACTTTAATGTTCAATCAACACTCATGCTGATGAAGTGAGATTAGTCGAAAAATCTATGGATGAAACAAACTCCCGGCTTCCGTTGCATACGTCTCTCTCTTACTTTCTCGTCTTATAAGCCCATACTATATAAATATATATATATATATATATATATATATATATATATATATATATATATATATATATATATATATATATATATATATACTTATAAACCTTCCACAACTTTCTCGTTTGCTTGACAACTTGATGAATTTCATCCGAAACGATCAAGAAAATTTTATTGACAAAATGTCAAGTAAAAATGTCAAGTAATTCCTCTCGTGCGTATATTCTTCAACGTATTTTTGATTAAATATAAATCTAGTATATATACATATAAATATTTTCTTGTTTGTTCCAGAAACCAAAACTTGAAAAATAAAAATTTTAAGGGCGGCCCCCTTAATGTTTAAGGGGACCGGCCCTCTGAGAGCTCAAGCCCGTTTTTCCCTTTCTTCCTTTTGCCAAACACTCCACTTTTTCATCCCTCTCTTTCCCTGCTTCTGCTGTGACGAAATTCAAAACCCAAAAACACCTAAAATCACTTCCAAATCACATAATTCGGGTTAATTCGCAAAGGGCAAATTCATCTAACACAATCACCACTACATATTGTAAGATTTTCATGACACATTTCATCTAATTCCACCATATTCGATCATACTCATGATTATGCATGTTTTTATAAAATTCTTTAAATTCACAATTTCTTTCAAATTAAGCTTTAAATACTCATAACTAAATGCTTCCCATAGGATTAGAATGATTTATCAACACTAGAAACTAATAATCATAAAACTATAATGTCAATTTTTTTTTTTTTTTTTTTTTTTTTTTTTTTTTTGACAAAATTCATACACTCCTTTTCAAAATTTTAGTAAACACATTGTTGAATAATGTCTTGAAAACGTATTAAAACTAATTACATTATACTTGTGTAACTTGTAAAACTTGAAATTACATTTTTTCGACTAAGAAAAACTATGTTGGTTCACAATATAGGGGTGTTTGGATTATGTCCAAATAATATCAAAACATAGTCATTATAATTTTTATAAAACTTTGTTATAATTATAAACCTTAAAATTGTTTATCGAACTCGTCAAGATATATAATTCATATGTATATTGACGCACTTGAGTTATAAGTCACTAGTTAAGGAAGCGTTTGGTTTATTACTAAAAATGACATTTTTAGTAAAAATACAAACCATCTTTTTCAAAAACAAATTACATGCATAAGAAACTCGCAAGAAATAGCTAGTTTTACAATCTAATGTAAATCTAGCAAATTTCATGATATATATAGATGTTTAAAGGGCGTTTGGATTTGTCCATAACCACCCATTAAACTTCGTAAAATATATCTAGAACGAGTTAAAAACAACATTAAGGAACATGGTAATCTACTTCTTAGGATTAGTGACGAAGTATGTTTACGTTCCAACATAAGCCTTAACAATAAACATATACTTTTATCTTTCTTTATATTTATTTTGGTCTTTTTGTATTGTTGATGTGTTTAGGTGAAAATGCCCAAAGCAACTACCGAAGATCTTTCTCACACTAAAAACTACATTCCCAAAGTTTCTCAACTCCCTACCACATCTCCTTCCATTGGACTTATCTATCGTCAAATTGAAGATAGAAATATTCATGAGGGACGTGTAGTAGATCTTGCTTTTGCTCAATCCGAGTACATAAATCGCTTGTTTTCAAGCATCAACTTCAATTGTCTTTATGAAATAAATGAACCTATTATTCCTCGCTTCATTATGGATTTCTATAGCCAAGTCACCGTCCAAACCAATGATCTTGGTTTCATCACCATCTCTTTCATGATTCAAAATGAATTTATCACCCTAACTCTCGAACAATTTGGTCATATCCTCCAAATTCCATTTAGAGGTCAAGCCGTTTTCTCAAACGAGTGGGACCTCGAATCTCTTAATCGCTATCGACCAACCTTCGGTCCATATCTCGATGAAATTCCTCATCCCGACGAAATTCGTCAAGTCCTTGGTATAGATCGTGCCACCACAAGTCGAAAAATAAAATCCAAAAATGTTCAAATCTCTCCATACCAACTTCTCCTCAAAGAATTAAGCCCTCACATGAAGCGTTGGGAAGAACTCATTCGTGAGAATGCGTTTGGTACTGGAGGTCACCGGGACCATCTCCCGGCTAGCCTTGCTCACATGTTGTATTGTATAGCTGTCGAAAAGCCGTACAATTTGGCCTACTTCTTTATCAAACGGATTGAGTGTGCTAGAAAAACTCCCAAAGCCAACCTTCCATATGGAATGTTCCTTACTCGTATCTATCGTCATGTTATCGAGTACTACCCCGATCTTGACAATAGTATTTATGAGTCCATCTACCCCACTCTACGTACTCTCGCTCTAAAACAAGCTCGACGAACTCGAAGTGACAAGGGTAAACCTCGTCGTCATAGCTTTCATGGATCATCCTCAAGGCAAGATGATGACGATGAGGAGGAAAACATCCATGATGCTAGTACCCCTTCGTTTTCTGAGTTCGTTGACGATTTAGAGGATCTTGACTATCCCAACTATTCTACTCCATCTCCAAGTGATCAAACTGAAGAAGTGCTTCATGAACGAACTACCGAGATGCTTAGAAGACAAAAGAGCTTGCACGAAGAAGTTAGAGGTGGCTTCAAATCTATTGGGAAGACTTTGAAGGGTATCTTCGGGAAGAAAAAGAAATGATATGGTCGGATTATGTTTGTTAAACAATGTTTTATTTTTTATGTCTTGTGTGCTATTTGTCCGAAGTTTATTCGGAAATACTTGTTATTTGAATATGTGTTTAGGATGATAACTTGATTGTCTTTGATATTTTTATGCATGTTTCTCTTGATCTATATATATGTTTGCATGATTAGTTAATGGTTATATAACTATATGACATGTATGCTTTCTAATAAACCAAAACAAATGTGAAATGTCCAAATTGAGCTTGCTGCACATTCAAACCAGAACATAACATCTTTCCAGAAAATTTTTGAAAATTTTTTGGTTTCTGGGTCGTCAGATGGGCGGCCCCCTTAAATCATAAAGGGCGGCCCCCTTAAAATTAAGGGGACCGGCCACCATTTAAGGGGACCGGCCATCTGAAACAGTTTTTACACTGTTTTCTTTTGCATCCTGTGATCCCTTTTGCTAGTCCCAGCTATCATTACTCTTAAAAACCAAACTGATTTTGGAATATAACATTACAATTTCAAAATAATTCCACTTCTAAACATGTTTTCCCACTATATAATCCCCATGCATGTTTAATTCATAATTCATCATCCTCATCACTCATAAACCATCATCATGTCATCACCAAGAACCACCCATTCAAACAATGCCAAGAAACAAAAACTTGTCATTATACCACCCAAACAACTCTTCATTGATCTTACAAATGAAGACAACACCACCCCATCACCACAACCTCAATGTTCATCTCCTAGTGCACCAAATGCACCCTCCAAAACACCCTCAACAAATGGAAATTCTACTTCCTCCATACCATCCACTTCATCCATTAATGACTACATAAACACCCACTTATCTCCTCCACCAATGATTCAACCATCACAACCTACCAATGAACACTCCACCCTTGCATTAACCCTCTCATTATCACCATTAACACCTCTTGATGCACATTTCTCATCATCCCCTATCAATCCACCAACCTATAACCCCGTCCCATGGAGCTTACTTGAAGCTCATGGTGACACTTGCCTTTGTTGCATCCACAACCGAACAATTGTGTTCGGACTAAGAGATGAAATGCAATACATGTTTTCTCATATTGAGAACTTGTTGCATCCACCAACAATAAACACAACCCCTCCACCATCATCAACAAACACTCCTCCTCCATCACCATCTCCATGTTCACCATCCATTCCTCCCTATTAAACATGCTTGGTGACTCACAAATAAAAGTACCTTAAACCATTTTGGATGGCAAGCTCTAGAGAGGACTTTTATGTTTGAGCTTTGGTTTATTTGTTATGTGATGATTGTAAGCCTTTAGGGCTTTTGTTTGTAGCATTACTTGTTTCATTTGTTGATGTAATGCTTGATGTATTATTTTCACTTGATTAATGATATGGTTATGTTTAGTCTATATTTTTGCATGCTATATACATATATATGTTGCTTGCTACTAAATATTTTTGCAAGATATCCATTTCTCGATTCCTTTTGGCCTCAAAACGAGGGGGAGCTTACATCAAGGGGGAGCTTTCATTAACACGGGATAACCTTTTTGATGCTCACAAAAAGGGGGAGAAGTGATATAAACTCACTCTAATCCTTGTATATAGACTAATTTTCGACTAATGAGTTTAAATTTTGTAATCATCAAAAAGGGGGAGATTGTTGACATAAATAATGTATGAAAACGTTATTTATATTTTTCGATATCTCTATATTTTGACGATCACAAAATGTAAACTCGTCAATCGTTTGATTACTACGTAAACAAGTATTAAGCTAGTTTATATCATTATATCCAACTTAATCACTTAAGGTATGGATAAACAAGTGCTTAATACATCTCATGATCAAAGGGGTATTTAATTAACTAATACAAAGTTTATTTAATTATATAATCTTATTATATATTTTTGAAAAACACTTTTGGTAATAAGGAAAAATGTTTTAATCATACTAAATATATGATTTCAAATATTTAACCAAAATCAGTTAGTTTTTCACCAAATAAACTTTCCCCACTAAAAGACAAGTTTTCTGGCCGTTACAGTTGGGCGGCCCCCTTAATTATAAGGGGCGGTCCCCTTAATTTTAAGGGGGCCGGCCATGCTTTAAGGGGACCGGCCAGGCTCCCCTGTCAGAAACTGTCAGATTTCTTCCCCTATAAATACCACCTTAATTCTGGAATTTTTCCTCACCTTTTGCACGAAATTTTCAGATCTACAATCATCTAAAACTCATCCAAAACCCTTTTATCATTTGTATATTAATCCTTGTTTCAAGTGATTCAATCCCTCATCATCCATTCTCATTCTAAGTGCAAAAGAAGAACTCTCTACAACCAAGTTCAAGAAGTGTTGAAGAGTTGTTGTGTATAGTGTATATATATTCATTTGTGAATATTGTGTTGTGCTTGTTATTATTTGTTTAGAAGATATAGAAGTTGTGTAGATAGTAGAAGTTGATTAGTAGTGAAGTAGGATAGTTGTGAAGATTGGTGTGTAGAAGAAGGTGTGTAGAAGATTGGTGTGTAAAAGCTAGGTGTGAAGAAGATTGGTGTGTAGATTGGTGTGAAGATTGGTGTGTAGATTGGTGTGTAGATTGGTGTGTAAATTGGTGTGTATATTGGTGTGTACGGTTTTCTCCGCCATAAGGGAGTTTGTTGACATAGTGAAGAAAACTCTCGAGTAGGTGACTCGGGGAGTGGAGTAGGAACAAGGAAGGTGTCCTTGTAGCCGAACCACTATAAATCCTTGTGTTGTGGTTTGATCTTTCTAACTCTTCTCATTACTTATTTATTTACCTTTACTATATTAGTTTTGTTAGTTAGTTATCATACAATTGTTCATATAGTGCAAGTATTGAATTCACATAAACCAGAATCAAAGTTTTTTAAAACAAACTTGTGCTTATAAATTTTAAAAGGACGTAAAACTATTCAACCCCCCCTTCTAGTTTTCCACACGTTTATTAGTATTTAAGATATATGACTAATGGACGTTAAATTAAAAGAACGAGGACTAGAATGAAATTAGATGTCAAGAAGCTTCCGGATCCCCCTCCTCTCATGAGGGCCGATCGGTTTGGTATTGGGTTTACCCAATCCAAACTTAACTTGAGCTCTAAGTTTCATCTAGTATAAATACAATTCAAGGGTTATTGTTTTTGGGTACTCTTGTGCACATACACATAAACCTAAATTGTTTTCTCTCCTTCTTTTTTCCTTAGGTCGATCGAACCAAATCCCCACAAGGATTTTCGATTGATGTTTTTCTAAAACAAATAGTTTGGTTTAAGTTTTGTGATTTAATTACTAGCATAACTTTAATACGTTATAGTACGTGTTTACAAGAACGTGAATCAAACACACTATTGTTTGATTCCTGGATTGAATTACAAAAGAGGTAAGGGTAATTTTTATAATCCACATAAACCCTAATTAGGGTTCTTAATTTGAAGATTGCAATTGATTCTTGTTCGGGCTAGAATCACAAAGGTATGTTTACTATTTATATTTGATTAATTAATTACATGTTATATGATTTTGTTATAATTGCTTCCGCTATGCTCACTTGATGTGTTTGGTTTATAATATATGAATGTCATGATATCATAATTCCAACAGTGGCATCTAGAGCCGTTATAATGTGTAATTAATTATCGAAACGCATAAAAATTGGATCTTGATTCGTTTAGTTACATGTTTTTAGGGTTTGCTAGATTCCTAAACCTAATTTTATTTTTGGGTCGATTTGACCCTTAAGGGTTTTAGAGTTTTTGGTTTTGATTTTTTAATATGATTAGAAACCCTAGGATGTCATGTAATCTGTTATGCGTTTTAGTAAACGATCTTGGTGCAATATGTTAATTGTTAAGCTTAATCCATGAAAAAGTGCATATTTGCATGGATTTTATTGTGTGATAATTTAAATGGTTTAAATTGGATATATTAATATAAATTAATTGTTAAGTTATATCGAAACATGTAAATTTATTAATAGATGTCGAATTGGGGAAGACTCCAATATTAAGTAATCAATTATGTGTTATGTGGTATTTGTTTAGTTTTGGCTTACGCAATTGATTTATCGATGTATGTGGCTCTTTTTTCTAGAAGAAGAAAGCCTTAATTGAATAAATACGTTATACACCTAGATTTGATTATTAATAGGACTATTGAATAAGATTTGCATGTGGCTACATGTTATTATACATATTTAATTGTTATGATTATGTATATGTTTATTTAGTTGTTTTATTTTTTATTTTTTATTACTTGTTTTTGTTTATTATTATGTTAGACATGTTTATAAACGAAAAGGGTAATTTTTTGAATAGAAAAATAATACGGACTAAATAAATGGCGAAATTGTTTTGGTTTTAAGAGTAAGTTTCAAAGAATTGGTTGATTGATGTTTTTGTACATAGTGTGCGAAAGGCGGACCGAAGGTTGCCATCCAATATACTTGTAGAGAGGGGTTTTTAAAGCTCATGCACCTACCGGTTCTCTACAACTGCTTGGTTGCCGACTCTAGACTTACCTATATCACTATATTACGTACACTGTCATCTTAAGGGTGAATTCACCATAATTCCACAATGATTATCCGAAACACTAAGCCTTAGGGCTTATGCAAAAGTACGATATAGTGGACGATAATTGTTGGTAATTCTTTAATTGGTGAACCCGATACCTCAATCAAAACTTTGTTATTTTACTCTTAGCAAATTGGTAATAAAAATGTTTTGTAAAACCAATGTTATGAAGTTGTATGCATACTTCTTCATACATTATTTTGATTACACGTCAAAATTTAATACCCTTATTAAATTAAGTCGAATGCCATCTAATTAAGAACACTTTAAGTTGTAATTTACGTCATGTGAGAACTTGGCGAGATTGCAATGGAGAGGTAAATTTCATAAATTCATTGCTAGTAGATCAACTGATGTGATGGATTTGTGAGTTTGCAATTTTTAAATTAGACGACTTAAATTGAGTAGGAAGTGAGATCTTGGACTCAAGGCATTAGATGGGGATGAAACATGCTTACTTTGCAAAAGTTTTGTGAAAGTAAATCCCATAATAATCTAGGAATTGCAATATGATATTGGCAATTATTGTTCGACAATTACCTTGTTGAATACTATCATTACTAGCAGATCAACTGATGTAATGGTACTATGTCAATTAGGATCCTAGCTTTAAGAAAATAATATGGTTTATATGAATATTTACCAATGGGTATTTTATTTTCTTAAAGATCTAATTATCGAAAATACTGAAATTGAATTTTGTAATTCGTTTTAATGTATTAATGCAAAGTTCAAACCGTAAACACACTTTGGGCTTTGGTAAATTGATCTCGTTCTGTTTTTAAACAAATGTTTGATTAAGAATAATTTACTTAAAAGACAAATGAAGTCTCCTTTCTATGAAAGAAGAGTGAGACACAATCCTATTCCTTTTCATGAATGAGAAAGGATAATAGGAATATTAGATATGTCTAAATTCTAATATAACTCATAGCAAATTTTTTTAATAAGTTAAGAAAATTGCGAATATTTTTCATAGGGACTTTATCATCCTCATTTGGTGATCAAATTCTTAGTAACAAATATGATATTTGGTTAACAGAAAATTATGTATGACATTTTATGAGTTATTATAATTAGAAGCTAGACTAATTACTGCAAAATTTTTAAAGACAAACTAGTTGTTTTGACTATTTTAAAGGTGCTACATACATTGTAGGATGGTAGACCTGTTAAGGAAGAAATTGCATACCCAATTTTCAAGTTAATAGCATTTGATGGATAGTCCATCATTTACGTAGTAGAATACACTATTTAGTGCATAAGTAATTGTTACGCATGGACATTTAAAGGTGTAGGAAAGTTAAAGACACAATATTTGTTTTCACTGGATATGAAACATTTACAATGTTGTCAAATGCAGGGGGAGTATTGTGTACTTATCACTGAATAAGGAATTATTGTAATGATCTTTAATTCACTGGGAGTTACAAGCTTTGACATCGTGGTAGCTAAAGATAATTACTTTCCAAGTGTAGACACTCATACTTTTAAGGATAGTCTTGTACGTTTCCTTACTAGACATTGTTGTTTTACATATACTTGTTATGCTAAAATCTATGACACAATCATATTGAACACATAAACAAATGCATGGCATGTTGTTTATCAACTATATGAGGTTGTTCCATGCACAAGTGGGAGAAATGTTATCTTTAATGTGTGCAATAAACAACTCATAAATATATGGTTTAATGGATTCTCTTGACTACAAGGTAAGAGAATAATGTTCTAATATTAATTCTAGAAACGCCTGGTGTTACAATTTATGTTATGTGAGAGCTTAGCTAGATTGCAACAACAAGGTGAATTTCATATTTCATTACTAGCAGATCAACTGATGTAATTGAACTATGAGAATTTGCAGTTTCTAAATTAGATACCTATTAGAACATGTGTCAATATGATATCAAGACTACTTTAATTTATAGATTTATGAATTCATGGAATGACATAAATTAGTTAATGTTAGCATTAAAAGTGACGATCATTATTGAGTCAAACAGTTAGTTAAATATATTCATGTAATAGTTAGTAAATGCTAGTTTATTAAGTTTATGTGTATTATTCATGCTTGTATAAAGTCTAAGGGCTAGTTATGTAATATGGTCAAAGATATGTGAAGCCCTAGACTACAAGTATAAATACCCATGTAAGGCCTCATTTAGAGGTTGGTTCTCTTGGTAATATCAAAGTTATTCATTTCACACACAAGAGTTCCCATTCCTCTCTCTTCTCTCTATCTCTCTCTCTCTACTTATCTCTTCTATTTTCAATATATCTTGTGCTAGATATACGAAGCAAGGGTCCTAACAAGTGGTATCAGAGAGCCTAACAATGATTTAGGAGGGTTGAAAGTTTATTGGTTCGTATTTTTTGAGCTTTTTATCACGATTTTACTATCAAAAATTCTTACTTTTCTTGTTTTTTTTTTTGGCTTTTAACACTTTTTTGATTACAAACTAGTGTTATAAACCTTATCTAACAAGAAAGTATCAATCTTTTTAAAGATTTAAGCTTAAAAAATTCGTCTAGGGTTTTTGTACTTGTTTTCGAAATCTTCAAAAGTTTTATAAAAATCATCAAGTTTGGAACTTTCTTCAAGTTTTGGTGTTTTTAAGCCTAGAAGTACAAGAATCTTGGTATACATACTTGATTTCGGGGTGCTTTTTGTTACACGAATTTTCTGCCACATATCGAGAACTTTAAAACACCTTTTATCGAGAACTTTTCTACAAGTATCTTCAGACAATTCCGTGGCTTACTCGGTGTTTTTCTTCCTTGTATAAGTTAGAAAAAACACTTCGACTTGGGATACTTCTCTAAATTGTATAATTTAGATAAGTTTGGAATTATCGAGAACTTGAAAATTTTCGAGAACTTGGCATAATTTTCGAGAACTTGAAAAGTTTTCGAGAACTTGGCAAAATTTTCGAGAACTTGAAATATTTTCGAGAACTTGGAAAAATTATCGAGAACTTGAAAAATTTTCGAGAACTTGGCATAATTTTCGAGAACTTGAAAAATTATCGAGAATTTGAAAAATTATCGAGAACTTATAAAATTTTCGAGAACTTATATTTTTCGCAATCACAGAGTTTCGCAATCCTGAAGTCTCGCAATCACAGAGTTTCGCAATCCTATCCTAAGTTTCGAAATTTTTGACGATCAAACACACCTCCTATTTCGTTGGAAAGATCCATTCATCTACACAAGCTATCCTATCAATTTCCAAAATCCAAAAAAAAAAAAAAAAAAAAAAAAAAAAAAAAAAAAAAAAAAAAAAATTTCAAGGTTGAGTAAAATTTATTTTTCACACGAGACTTAACGTTCAATTTTTACGCGAGATTCAAATTTTGGTATAAGGTTGAAAATTTTGGCCCGAAATTCAAATTTTTAGGCCAAAATTCAAATTTTTTCGGCACATTTTGGCGTAAAAATTTTCAAAACTCAAATTTTTCTGGTAACCTTTGAATTGCCTTTCATTGTGATTTTCCAAATTTTGGAGAGTAAATTTTTTCAAATTATTTTGGAGGGAAATTTGAAATCACAAAAGATCCTAAGATCAACTTTATCACACATCATTAAACAATGGAAATGAAAGTGCAAATCCAAGAGAGAGATTTTAAGAAAAAGTTTACAGTGTTCAAGTCACAGGTTGAGAAGGTTATAAAGAAATCAGGATATGAGTCATGGTTCGAACAAGCATTTGAATACTACGTCAGAGACCGATTTCATTATTTCAAAGAAAAACTCAATAAAAACCTGAATCAACTTGAAAAACTACTCAATCAAGAAGAACTTCAAACATGTGACTGTAGGGAAGCTCTTAAAGTGATCCAGACTCAATTTCAGCGTATCTTTAACCCTTGGATAATGGGACAGTCAGAGTTTATCGATGCATTTTACCAAAAATTTTGGGTAAGTTATACGACCTTCAGAACTCGATGCATAAATCAAATGGATGAACTAGAAAAGATACTTGATGCTGAGGAAACTGAGTTAAATGAAATTGAGAAGCTGAAACGGGAAAGAGAGCAGATTGAAAAGGATATGCAGTTAAAAGAAAGAAAGCTAATTGAAAGAGAGATGCAGTTAAAGGAAAAAGAGGTGATTGAGAAAGAGACAAAGAAAGATTTTCAAACAGAAGAGGAAACGGTCAATGAGGGTGATGCATCAGATGATAGTTTGGTTTTCACGGGAAGTGATTCATCTTCAGAACAGCAGGTTGAAAGCAGCAGTCCTAGCTATGATTCAGATACTGATGGTACACAAAGGAATGAAGCTGTTTGGGATACCGAAGATGATCATATCAGACCTTCATCAGACACAGAGATATTGGCTACGGTACAACATTCACATGTTCATGATAATGTTGATATATTTGAGAATATGTTTGTTCATGATCAGACACATCCTGCGCATCCTGAGTCTATTAGTGACACATATGTGGAGGAACAAAATGATAGCAATATCACTTTTGATACTCTAGATATGGATCCTAATAGAGGTGAGCCTGCCCAGGATGGATCTTCTTATGAACAAGATCGTGCTTTATTTGCTTCATTAATCAATAATTTCAAACATGAACTTGAAAAGTGCAAAGAGGACAATCGCAAAGCTAAGCAAACGAATGTCTTATTGACAAATGAGCTTGAGAGATTTAAAGAAATGGAAAAAGGTTTTCAAAATGTAACAAAAAGAAAAGCTGAACTCGAATTTGAAAACTCAAACCTTAAATCTCAAGCTCAAAAGTTTGAAATGTATGGAGAGTCTGTCAAACCACTTTTAAAAAGAAATGAAGAACTTGAAGTTGGTTATAGAGAAGCTGTTCTTCGTGAAAAACGTTCCATTCAAAATCTGGATACTCAAATGGTTGTTAACAACAGAAAGGTTCAAGCGCTTTTAAAAGAGAACAATGATTTAAAAAGTGAAAATTCAAAGCTTCAGAAAACCACATCAAATTTTGAGATTGTAAACACAAAACTTGAGAATGAAAACAAAGAGTTTGTGAAACGAACAAACGATCTTGAAAACAAACTTCGAAAATTGGGACAGACTTCTCAGACATTCAACATGCTGCCTACTAAAGATGAGGAGGTTGAGAAACAAACATCTGGAATTGGTTTTGAAAATAATGCTAATGTGGAAAAAGAAAAACCTTGTTTTTTAAACAAAGTGCAAAAGTTAACACCTATTTTGTATAACGCTAATGATATGGGAAAAGAATTGTCAGATGATCTTTTGTTTGAATCTCAAGATATTCTAAAATCTGAAGAGGAAAAACGTTTGAAAGTAAAACAAACAAAAAACCCACTCTCGTATCACGGCTTTGTGTATGGTGGTCTACAAATGACAGATTTTCCAAAAGCACCTTTCAAAAGAAAAGACACAAATGTGAGAAGATTTCTCAAAGAAGCTCAACTTGCTACTTATGATGCTACGTTATGGCAAAATAAAGCAAGGAAACAATTTTGTAATCTTAAACATCACATTGAGCATACGTTAAAGGCTATTTGGTTTAAGCAAGTAGACATCGATCGCAGTATTTTCTCTTATCCTCTTTCATCAGATGAACGCCTTAAGATTGAAGTCAAAAAGATTTTGAAAAATGAGATTGAACCTCATGTGAAAAATCTCAACTTAAGTTTTGAGTACTTTGAAAAACATCTTGTCACTGAAATGAGAGAAGATTTAAAGTATGTTCATTCTCTTGAAGACGAATTTGATGAAAAATGCTTAATACTTGACATTCAAAAGGAATTTTTCACAAATCAAATAGAGTCGTTCAAGTCAGCATCTGTCAACCATGAGAATGTGAATTTCGAACAAACATCTTCTTTGAAATCTGAAAATCTTTGTCTCAAAAAGAAAATCATCGAACTTTCAAAAGAAGCAACTGATGTCAAAGCAGAATTGTCAAAAAGAACTGCTCACTTTGAGAAACATCTTGCAATACTCGAAGCACAAAGTATCTCATTCCAACTTAAACTGCAAGACAAGAATGAGAAAATGTCTTCTGAAAACTCTTTGCCATCAGTGCTTAAAGAAAAAGAAAAGATTTTTGTTGAAAATTGTGATGATACCAATATCAAGTTTGATTTCGATGAACTTGATACAAAAATTCTTGAACTGGAACATACTGTGGCATCATTACAAAAAGAAAATGAGCATTTGAAACAGACTTACAAAAACTTGTTTGATTCAATCAAGCGGTCAAGAGTTCAGAATCAAACTTCAAACAAATCTGACTCTCAGATCACACCAAATCAAACTAGCCACGTAAGCGTGTCTCGAAAAGGATTTGTCTTAGTAGAAATGTACCGTTTCGATAAACTTTCTGTGGACTTGACCAGGTCGGGTAATAACTTCAAGCTAGTCTAACTAGTGATGTAAGCGTGTCTCGAATCGGTTATGTTCATTGAAAGTGGATCAATTCAAAAAGTGCAAACTCCTCACGCATGTGCCAATTTCTTAATAAATCCATGAGCACATGTGAAGGGGGAGTCCTTCAAATGAAATGCAAAACTCTCAAAGTGGTAACAACAATGTGTTTTATTATCATAAACACTTTGAGAGATTTTTCACAAAAAGGTTTTTTGGCATGTGATCAATTATAGGATAGTCATGGAGTTATAAGGTGACTAAGGTTAGGTAAAACCGTCCTATGATCCGCCAGAGCCGGAGGGATCTACCCAAGGACAATTCCAATAGAATAGAATTAGAAGTCCTTAGGTATAATTGAAAAAAGGAGAAAATGAGAAAGGAGAAAGAAGGGGTTGAAGAATTAAAAAGAAAAGCAAATGAAAAGGGTGAAAAGAAATAGCCCTCCATATGTTCAACCTTAGGGCAGACACCGGGTTCAACTCATATGCTACTGGTTGTTACTAAGGTGACACCGGTATTGAAGACAAGACGTCATGGACCCAGTGACGCACTGCACTAAAACCTTCTTGCCACTCAAGTTCTCTTAAAAGAGCTTGTTTCATTCTCACGGGGAACCGGTGTAATCTATCGATCTGTCTCTTAGAGATGGTTGATATTGAAGTAGGAGACCCATCCCTAGTCTCCGCATAGGAAACCAAATTATGCACTTATCGAGTCTAGAGCCATGAGATACATTAAAAGATCTCTTAGGATACACTTTCCTATGATTACACTTGTGTTCGCCAAAAAGGACACAAGTTGTAAGAGTCTTTATGAGATCTACGGATCTTGCCTTTTCTATCATGATGGTTACTATGTCCCAAAACGGTCTACAGTTGTGGGGTGATCTCCAGCAACTCACCTGAATCATTGATGTACTTCGGTGGATCTAGTAAGCCCTCTCGGGGGTATCTGGTTCAGGAACGGCCTTGGCAAGGGTTAGAGAGAGTTTTCACACTATGCTGTTAATGATCTCTAATTCCGAACCTGTAAGTACCGGATGCTTTATTGCTAACTGTTTTATGCAGGTACTGATGAATGTTCCTTGGAGAAAGACCGTTACCATCACTCAAAGATCCACATGCTCATACCCTGATAAGCTCTCCTCAAAGATCAAAGCAATGCAAAGCTCAGAATGTTTCTAAGTTAAAGTCAAAGAATCTACAAAAGAAAAGAAACAAAGATTAAACGTCAAAGAAAAGAGAACTTCTCAAAGATTCAATGTCAAACAAAGTATGAGCATGTTGGAAAAGACGTAAAGACAACAGTGTAAAGATGTTGATCAAAGGCAAGAACAACCAAACGACAGTTCTTCAGAGATCACAAAGCATGATTGGAACAACGGGACTAGCAAAACTATTACAACAAGACTCAAAGTTCAAAGAGAACAAGCTTCAAAGATCAAAGATCAAGGTCACAAAAGAGAGATCTCAATGATCACCCTTAGGGGGAGATTGTTAGCATTAGAAGTGTTGATCATTTATGTAATCAAAGGGAGATCTCAATGATCGTCCCTTAGGGGGAGATTGTTAGCATTAAAAGTGACGATCATTATTGAGTCAAACAGTTAGTTAAATATATTCATGTAATAGTTAGTAAATGCTAGTTTATTAAGTTTATGTGTATTATTCATGCTTGTATAAAGTCTAAGGGCTAGTTATGTAATATGGTCAAAGATATGTGAAGCCCTAGACTACAAGTATAAATACCCATGTAAGGCCTCATTTAGAGGTTGGTTCTCTTGGTAATATCAAAGTTATTCATTTCACACACAAGAGTTCCCATTCCTCTCTCTTCTCTCTATCTCTCTCTCTCTCTACTTATCTCTTCTATTTTCAATATAACTTGTGCTAGATATACGAAGCAAGGGTCCTAACAGTTAAGTAATCTAATGCTACTTCAATCTGAATATTTATGTGTTCTTGGAATGACATAAATAAATGAAGAAATAATGTTATTTACATTATTGTGAAGTAATAAATTAACTTGAAATTACTATTGAAACCAAAAGATGGTGTTCATAATTACTTTAGTTAAACATGTTTATGTTTCATTGTAAAGATATAAACATAAAGTCTTTTAATTGTTACAAGACTTATAATAAAGTAAGACGTTATCTTGTTGACATATACATGAAGTTACTAAATTGTTAAATGACTTATAACGTATAGTGGGATTATAACAGTTTATGTTTTCTTGTAAAGACATGGACATGAAGTGACTTTGTAAAAAGTACTTGTGTTATAAAGCATGTAATTGGCTTGAATATTATTATACCATTAAAATGAATTAGTTGGTAAATAGACAAGTCAAAAGGAATATGGTTATCTTTAATATTGTTAGATTGTCTTACAATATTAATACTAATGAAATATCAAATGTTTATGGCATGTTCAGTTAGGAAAATCAAACTCTTCTTATATTGTTTGATCAAAGATAACTATGACTTCTTTTCTTCCAAAAGTTATCAAGGTTAGAATGTTGAGTATGACTTGGACATATTTAATAAAACTCCAACATAGAAGATTAATAAGACATTATCATATGATGGAATGTGATGAATGTGATGAATCACATTAAGTATTAAATTGAAGTTCTAAATTTGTTTAACTGCTTATGAAGAGGTTATTAACAAAGTTAAGTCAGGAACTATCAATAAGTATTTGTAATATCCCAAAAGAGAACATTGTATTGTTTCTTTATTTGCTAAGTATTTAAAGATAGTCTTTAAATTACTAAAAGCAAGTGGGAGTTTTGATCTTTAAAAGATAAAATTATAAGATACATAATCTTCTAAAATACACTAGTAAATATCATGATTAAGTTTGACATTTGAATGTTAAATCTCAACATGATAATAAAGGTTGACATTTAAATGTTAAATCTCAAGATGATGGAATTATCATTCATAGAATAGCAATATATCTCAGATATTTGATTAATATGCTGAGGACTATGATTTACAGGATTATTGTAAACCTGATAATCATTATGATACATTACCAAATATGAAATTGGGTAAAGTATACATGATACGAATGATTAAGATGATGTCCATAAAGATAATCAATTTTAGAAACTTGGTTTATCTTAATAGTTAGACTAAAAAATGAAGATGAGTTTCTTCAAAGATTTGGTAACTCTTGTGGTTTAAATCTTTGTATAGAAATCATATGGACAATATTGTGCACATATTTAATGCATGTCTTATGACAAGATTACTAATCACACTTAAGCAATTAACTGTGATTGAATATTCTTCTCTAAACACATTAAATATATAAAGATTATGATTGTCGTATTTATGAAATTGACAATAGAATATCAAAACTCTTTCTTGAGTGATTACTTGAGCGAGGACGATAAGTAATCAAAGGAATTTATGAATTCAAATAAATCTTTGGAAGTGTACAAAGTGCAATAATCCATGGATGGATAAATGCATGCATCTAGAAGATTACTCTTATGTTTAATTATTAAATTCATGTTTTGATTTATAATTGAAATAAGATAATTTCTAAGTATTCCTAAAAGCTAGTGGGAGTATTATGTTTAATTTCTTGAATCATATATGTTGTAGAACATATGAAAAGTAATATTCCATATAAGTAAATGTTAAGTCTTAGAATGGAATGAAATTTTACTTGTAAGATTTAGGAAATAAGACATATAACCTTGGAATGAATGTTTATTGTTGAAACATGTGTGGTAAATGAATCTAATATAACATGATATATTATTTATAAAGTCTAAATGGATATGAATGACATGAATAAAATCAAAGTATGACTCAAAGATCTTTCATGAACATCATGTTTTGTTTTATCATGCTTGATTACAAGATGATTTGGCAATATTAATATCTAATTAAAAAGTTACTCCGTATTAGATAACTTGTGTAATATTCTAAATGAATATGTTTGATTATAGAATCACATCCTAAATCTGGAACAGCTTCCAAATTCTATAGATGAACAATTTTCAATTGTTGTGGAAATTGTCATAGCCAACAAACTTGAAAGTTTGAAGGGCATCAAACATTACATAATAGATATTAAGGTTTACGGGAAGTTTTAATAACATATTGTTGTTGCATACAATGATGTTATTGAAATTGAGATGACACTCAATACTAGTTATGGTAAGGATTTCGTTCTTTGCTGTATGTACTAGTTGTGCTTACTAAAAGCATAAGTTGCATTATACATTAAGAGAATAAGAATACTTTAAACTTTAAAATGTTTGGAAGTTTAATTATCATAAATTGGTGGTTAAGGATGTCTCACAATTTTATGAAATATGGCATTATCAAAATAGTTGACTATGCACATATAAGAATTTCAATAGTTGAATTCTTGAAATAAGTATTCTTAAAATTCCGATAGATCAAAGTTGGATGATTTATGTCTTGTCAACAAGTATGAATGTCATTGCTTGAGATATAATTCATCAACAAGAGTTATCATGCATTGATCTATTTAGTATTTGAATAAGGGATGTTAAACAATTATTATGATTAATTGAAATACATGGTATGTTTAATTTATAATATATTGTATCCTATATTTGTATGTTTAATCCATGAATAAATGTTATTCTAAATTGTCCGTTGTCAGTTGATAATATGGGAATATTATTAAATCAAGATAAATCTGAAGGTTGGTATAATATACTTAAAGTATATTGATGCGTAGACATGCCATTTCAGATGATATTCAATGATACCGAATATAGGACTTATCCCAACTACATGATGTTACTTTATGGATTTTGTTATTAAGTAAATCATGAGAAGTTATCCTCAGACTTGAGATGCAAGATAAGTGTCATGAATGTAGTACATTTTTGTGGAACAACTTAACGCTATACGTAATTGGTAGTCATAAGGGTTGTTTTCGGAAGTGTTACAAAGTTTGTGGGTTTTGCTTGTAGTCAAGATAGAATTTGTTCCTTCAAATTTATTTTTGGAGTTTAATACTGCTGGGCCCCTCGTAGGGTTGTCAAGATGTTTGCATGGCCGTACCCAAGATCACTAACAACGAGAAACAGAATGGTTAATTAAGGAATGACTTTGATCCATATCCTTATTAACATGGTATTAGAAACAAAAGGATAATAATAATGAGAAATCATTAAAAGGTTTTTCCAGGAGCCTTACTCGAGATCGTACTAGAGGCATCGAAGTGTTGCAAGACGCTAACCGATGTGATTACACTATTAAAATATGTCCAAGTGGGAGCTGTTGGATTATGGACATTATTTTAGTAGTTGTATGTTAGGATCGAACTTGAGATCACGGGATTGCACACTTTACGTATGAGTATTAAAGATTAATACTTGAATATAAATGTTGTATTCATTTATTAATTATCACAAAACATATAAACGTTTATTAGTATTTAAGATATATGACTAATGGACGTTAAATTAAAAGAACGAGGACTAGAATGAAATTAGATGTCAAGAAGCTTCCGGATCCCCCTCCTCTCATGAGGGCCGATCGGTTTGGTATTGGGTTTACCCAATCCAAACTTAACTTGAGCTCTAAGTTTCATCTAGTATAAATACAATTCAAGGGTTATTGTTTTTGGGTACTCTTATGCACATACACATAAACCTAAATTGTTTTCTCTCCTTCTTTTTTCCTTAGGTCGATCGAACCAAATCCCCACAAGGATTTTCGATTGATGTTTTTCTAAAACAAATAGTTTGGTTTAAGTTTTGTGATTTAATTACTAGCATAACTTTAATACGTTATAGTACGTATGTACAAGAACGTGAATCAAACACACTATTGTTTGATTCCTGGATTGAATTACAAAAGAGGTAAGGGGTAATTCTTATAATCCACATAAACCCTAATTAGGGTTCTTGATTTGAAGATTGCAATTGATTCTTGTTCGGGCTAGAATCACAAAGGTGTGTTTACTATTTATATTTGATTAATTAATTACATGTTATATGATCTTGTTATAATTGCTTCCGCTATGCTCACTTGATGTGTTTGGTTTATAATATATGAATGTCATGATATCATAATTCCAACAATTTCATGCCCACCATTCATAATGAATCAGAACCAATTAGAATGGTACAACGCATGAACATTTCGCTAATAAATAATTCCATTACTGACCGATTCAGATTTCTCCACTGAATTGCATCATTTAAAGGCTATCAAACACCCCCTTAGTTAATTACCAAATAAAATAAATGAGAATAAATGAATATGAAATTCTATCATTTTCAAAAGAGTAAATGGGTTTGTGGTTGACGATGATTGATCTCAAAATGTTGTTTTGTTGAAGATTTGCCATTAGATGTTTGTTTGTGTTTGTGTGCGTATTTTTGTAAATGTGGGTATGTGTTTCTTTTGAGTGTATGTCGATGAATTAAATGATGATAGATGGAGATTGTGAGTAGGGGCGGATCTAAGCACATTTAGGTGGTGTCCAGGAACCACTTTGATTTTTTTTCTGCACACAAGTGATGTGGTAAAAAATTTGAGACCTATCTTAGAAATATGCCGGGAACAACCTTCGATGTTAAAATGGTGAAACATGGTGACTAAAACAAGCGAAATGAGGAGAAAACTACTAAAATACATCTTGTTATGAGAAGGGTTTAAAAGTTTGTTAATGGAGTTTTTAAGAGTTGGGTGGTATACTATGAGAGAGAAGAAGTAAAAGCAAGAAGAAAAAGAGGCGCGGTTAAAGTCAAAGAAAGAAAATGTATAGGTCACGTGGGTAAGAGTAAAATATTTATTGGAAAATTGAAATAATGAACATTTCTCCACTTCTCATATTCTCTTACTATTTGTTGTCTTTTTATTGATGCTATTTTTGAAAAGTAAATCACCATCATTGTAATTTGAAAATTTAAAGAGAGAGAGAGAGAGAGAGAGAGATTTAAAATAAACTAAAGGCATCCATTATAAGAGGTTCATGGAAAGGTTTATAAAATTTGAAAAAGTTTTTAAATTGAGTCACCATAATGAGGTGAGGTTTATGATGACATGGAATGAAATATGTCTAAGGGCCCGTTTGGTTCAGCGGAATCCTAAGGATTCTTGTGGAATTGGGATTCAATTCCATTCCATAACTTGTTTGGTTGACAAATTCAAAGAATTTGTAATCTGAATTCCATTCCTTACTGTGTTTGGTTGGCAAACGAAATGGAATGAAATTCCTTCAAAATCTCATATATATATATATATATATATATAATTCAACATTCCATGACATATATGAGAGGATTGTTTACAATTCCATGGAATTTATATTATCTTTATTATTATTATTATTATTATTATTATTATTATTATTATTATTATTATTATTATTATTATTATTATTAATAATAACAATAATAATTAAATGATCGTTTATAATAATAATAATAATAATAATAATAATAATAATAATAATAATAATAATAATAATAATAATAATAATAAATTATTATTATTATTATTATTATTATTATTATTATTATTATTATTATTATTATTATTATTATTATTATTATTATTATTATTATAAACGATCATTTAATTATTATTGTTATTATTTTAAATTTTTATATATAACCACTTTATTAAGATTTAAAAGTTATTATTTATTTCAAATTGAATATAAATTATTATTTATTTAAAAAATTATTGTTATTATTACTATATTTAAAAATTATTATTTATTTAAAATTAAATATAATTTATTTATAGCTAACTTTTTTAATTTATACCTTAAAAAATACAATTGTATTTTATATAAAAACACTATTTATTTAATATATTAGTTTATATAATATTATTAAAAAATATTATTATTATTTGATAAGTAATTTATTTATTAAATAATATTTAGTTTATTAATCTTAAACTAAAATTAAATTTTAAATATTTTAGTATAATTGTTTTTTCTCATTTCCTTCTTCCAACTAAACATGCTCTAGTATTTGCAAATTTCATTTCCGTCAGATTTTAAATCCAAGTTTATAGACATTTTCATTGCAACTAAATACATGTAATTCATTTAATACCTCATTAAGTTATAAAGTTTTAACAAGTTTAAGAATAGTAATAATAGGTTTATAAAATGAGAAATTTAAAAGCATATGACATGGAAATTATATAAAACTTTTTAAAAGGTTTACCATAAGAGATGCTCTAATAGTATATTAATTTTTTGCTCTTGGTTACAATTACAGAAATAGAATAATTAGTTTGAGCGAAAGTTACGAAGATATATAGTTTTCACGTTTTACATGCACCGAATATCTAAACGCGTATTGACATGCATCTAATGTTTATGCGAAAGTTAAAATAAAAAGCTTCTACACGTTCAGTTTGATGTTTTACCAACATATGATTTTGTTGAATTGTACCGACCTGACCTGAAACAACTAGTTGGTTGTTGGAGGGTTAATACTTTTGCCTTCACTATTCCAGGAACCACCTTAGATTGGTGGCTGGTGATGAGTGCTCAAACACTCATCATTTTTGGTCTAATCTGAACTGCAAAACATACAAAAACACTCAGTAATGCATCAAAATACTGAAAATATTTCAAAATTGTGTTTTATATGTTTTAGATGCAAAATGAGCAAAAACAAATGAAAAACGCACAAAGTTTGCAAAATTAGCAGTTTCAGTCCCCCAACTTTCATAAAATGACAAAACTAGTCCCTGGATATTCAAAATATGGAAAATTATCGCCAAAGGTCCTTTTACAATCATAAGTTGTCATATTTTGTCCTTTGGTGAAAAATTGGAAAAGTTTTAAAAATTACACGTTCAGTCCCTGGAGTTTCAGATTTTGGCAGATTTGGTCCCTGGTGGGATATTTTTGAATGAAAAATCATTTTGGGTCTTTGGGAATTCACATGTGTCACTTTTAATCCCTGGATGAAAATTTTGAGAAAATTACAAGTTTAGTCCCCGGAGTTTGGAAATTTGCAAAATCAGTCCCCGGGTATTTTATTTTTGGAAAATATTAATTTTCATCCTTGTAATATTCAAATGTTTTCAAAATTAGTCCTTGTGAATACTTTGTGAGAGTTACATTTTCAATCCCCAAGTTTTTGCAAAATTACAACATTGGTCCTTGTTAAATACAAAACCAAACGGACCTTTTGTATTATTAGTACCCAACAACAAAAGCCCACCCATCCACCTAAACCCCCCCAAGCCTGATCCAACTCTTTCCCTTGGCCCAAATACACCCCAAGCCCACTCCACTTAAAAATATAAAAACCCCACCCCGTATAATATTAAACCTGGTCTTTGACCAGGTCAAACAACCCCTTCACCCCTAACCCATCGTCCCTAACCTCCATTATCAACCCTAATTTCCAGCATCTTGTCTCCCCCCTCCTCACCAACCCTCATAAATACCTTCACCTACACCCATACATCCCCCCTCCTCATTTAATAACTCACCAAACTCCCTAACTGCCCAACCCCTGTTTTCCCGCCAATATCAGTTTGAACGGCTTAGATCATTTCAAGCTATCCAAGGGTCAATTCTGAAGTGGGAAAGGTTCCAGTGGGTCCCACAAACTCTCAAAGTCAATATAAAACAAGATTGAAGCAGAAGTGCAGGAGTATGTAGGAGTAGGATAATATAGTGAAACGTATTTAGTGTAGTTTATGTTTTAATTGTTATTTTAACTTTAAAATAGTTGTAATCAGTTTAATTAATGTAATTTAAACTTTCTTTGATCTATAATTCAAGTTCTCTTTTATAAATCCGTATTTGGCATTTTTAAGTGGAATTGACAACTCCACTTGATTTTGTTTAATTGTTGATGTTTTATGTTTCTTTAAGCTCAGTTAAGTTTACAAGTTAGTTTTTAAACGGTTACAAGGTATTTCAAGCAGTTCCATTTAAAGAATTAAAAATATAAAAAAAATAGTGTAAAATAAAAAAATAAAAGAAGAGGAAGAAGAGGAAGAGTAGCAGTGAAGAATGGTTAAGGTTTAGAGCTCATGGGAGCAATAGTGTGATAGAATTTGGTCCCTGAGTGTTTAGGCTCTTGGCTTGGACACAATTGTAAGAATTCTCCATAGTTCATTGCATCATCTGTGTTTGTAATTTATTGTGCTTAATTGTGGTGCTTTATTGCTTATCTTACTTCATTACAGCTTATTAGAAGGTTTTAGATTGATAGATTAGATCTTAGTCCTTGTATTACCCAGTTTCATTTGCAAATCAAGTTTAAAGGGGTGTTTGGATTAGCCTTTTACTAGGTGTTGTTGTTGTTGTTTTCTAGTGTTTTTATCATGGTTACATTGCATAAGTATGTAATAGGTGAAGTAATGCTTTAAATCCATGTTTTAATCAACAAAAGTCAAAAATCCATTTCTAAGTTCATCACAGTCCACTGTTGGACTGTAGGGTGTTCCAAAATCTTGATTTCAATACAAAGTTAGATTAGATTGCTAGATGTAGACTCATTTAGGTTTAATAATCATGTACTAATAACTTAGAAGCTGCATAAACTCATAAAAGTCAAAGGTTCAAGGTTTTATCAAAAAGTCAAAATTGTGCACATCAGATTTTTCCAAAAATTCAAGCAATTGTTTTGATTTTTGTATTTGCTTTCAAAGCTTGAAATTTGTTTCTAATTGTTGTCTATCAGCTCAACTTTAATTTTCCATAGTCCTTTTATTTTTTCAAATTTTATGCTGGGCCCCACAAACCCCCAAAGTGGGCTGCAGGGGGGGTGAATCCCCTGCATCAGCAGAACAGCCATCCACCACCACCACCACCACTTTGGTGGTGGCTGCAGCCCTCATCAGTGGGCCCCAGGGTTTAAATTTTGGTTCTTTGAACTCCCTAGGTGGGTGGCTCTCTATTGCATCCAAATTTGTGCCCCCAATCCTCCTAGTGGCCCCCCTAGACAGTCACCAAGTTTGTCCATTTTATGTGTTAGTTTTGGTATAAGCAAAGTGCTTATTTTGATCCATGTGCTTATTCAGTGGCTACCTTGGGCTTTTCCTTGCTTAAACAAGTTAATCTAACTTATTTGGAACTGAATTATCCCTTGTGGGCCCCACTCTTGGTCATCTAAGCTTAGTTTCCTTCTTGGTCAAACATACTCAACTGTCTCACTAATAAGCTCTCAAACAGCTTATTATTAAGTTTTAAAAAGTTTGTTTTTACAAAAGTTTTTCATTTTTAGATATAAGATAGTTTTCTAAAATAAAAATCCAGAAAATCCAATTTATTTTTTTAAGTGATAGTTTCTATTTAATTTTATTTAAATTTTAATTTTAATTTTTATATTTTTATTAAGAACTTAGCTATTTTATATTTTTCTTAAATTCCTAATATATTAAAGTATTTATAATAATTTTCTCAGATTTTTATTTTATTATTTAGTATTTATTAGAATTAATCTTACTTTATTAATTATTAATTAATAATTAGTTTTAAATAGCATAATTAGTTTTTATTAATCAAAACCTAGTTTTTATATTTTTCCTAGCTTTTATATGTTATAAAATAATTTTAATAATTTTCTTGTAATTTTTACTGTTCATTTACTATTTTTCTTAATTTAAAATAGTTTAATTAGGTAATTAATAATTAATTAATAGAAAAAGCACAAAAAGACAAAAATACTTATTTTTAATTTTAAAATTTGTTTTTAGTTATTTTATAATTTTAGGAATTTTATTTTCACCTTTTTAGTACTTAATTAATATTATATTGTATTTAAGTGTTTTAAATATTAATAATTAGTAATTAATTAATAATAAATAATTAAATAGTGTGAAAATTAATTTTCTTTTTCTAAAAATTTTCTTTTACCTTTAAGTTTGTAAAAAAGTCATTTTCACCCCCTGGGTGTTTTCAGATTTCACTTTTCACGTTTTATTTTGTACGTTTACGTTTTATTTAAACATGAACGTACGCGTTTTAAGTTTTAAACGTTTCTGGTTTTTCCAACTTTCCCGTCTTATTCATATAGCTTATTTAAGCTATGCCCTTGTAGATTCCTTAGTTAAACCAATCTCAAACCCCTTTTCATCCAAATTCACCCGATCACATAACCGTTTTATAACCATCCACACCTCGTCGGGACATAACGACCCGGGGAAACACTGTATTCCGCGGAGCATTGAGCCTTAGGAGTTTGATTTGTTTGACCACATCCGTGGTTGAATTTAGTTGACTGCTTTTCCCTCAATCAATTTTTGGCGACGCTGCCGGGGAGGTGTACGCGCTATTCTAAACGGTTTTTCTGATTAGTGACTTTGGAATTCGTTCCATTGTACATTTATCCATCCTTTGTTCATATTTTCTTATTTTCAAAACAAAACCGTTCACGAAAACTTTTTAAACTCAGTTTTCAACGAACACAAAAAAACACAAAAACATTTTCTTTTCTATTTGTACAAAATGTCTTCCCAAAAACCCAAAAACATTCATCTTTACCCTCCTACCCTTTTGATTCTCCATTCCTCACCCTCTATACACATTTGATTCTTTCTATGTCTCATCCACACTTTCTGGTTTGCCAATAGTGTGGTAATCCTCATAATGGTGGCAATTGCCCCAGTTGTGGCATGGTGGAGTCAGGAAACGGGTCTGTCTATAACCAAGATCCCTACTCCTACCATGACACGACTGATTTATTCCACCAGCTACCACACCATCAGTCTCAGCAGTTTTTCTGTTGTGAGTACTGTGGTGGTTCACACTACAGTTATGATTGCCAATCGGGAAACACGCTTGTCTATGAGCAGTTTCCTGATAACGGTTATGACTCTAGCACGTACAACCCACAGCCACATCAGTTTTACTGTTGTGATTACTGTGGAGGTCCACACTTCAGCTCAGATTGTCAAATGGGTAATCCATATCCTTGTGACAATTTTGACACATCGTATTATGACGAACCTCCATCTCCACCAATTCCTCAAAGTCTTCTCCTTGATCTCTTGGATTTAGTGAAAGATTTGAGAGGAATCACACATACCCCAGATAATCCAAACCAAAAATCGATGGAAGAATTGTTAGCTGACGAACAGTCTGCTAAAATAAATTCCCAAGATGCTTATGAAAAATCTATTCGGGAATCAATAGCAAAAGAAAAAGCAGC
This sequence comes from Artemisia argyi, assembly GCA_030686995.1. Classification (NCBI taxonomy): domain Eukaryota; kingdom Viridiplantae; phylum Streptophyta; class Magnoliopsida; order Asterales; family Asteraceae; genus Artemisia; species Artemisia argyi. The sequence goes on from CM060702.1 coordinate 118,601,415, forward strand.
CAGATCTAGCTCTCGATTTCGTTTCATTCCTGATGACAGTGATGATGAGGATACACTTGATATCCTTGGATTTTACAAAGATTCATCAGATGAGATTCCATCGGTTGAGATTCCATCTCAACCTACTATTATCACACCCGAGATTCACACTCACTCTCTGAGCATGGGGGACGAGCATCTTGACACTGTTCCTGATAAGGAATCTGACGAATTCATAAAGTCTAGTGTTGAGGACCTTGTTCCAATCCCAAGAGAGTCACAGGGAATTCTTGATCATTTGTGTGATATTCCTCCTCCTCTTGTCTTCCCGACTGATCATGTTGAGATGTTCTCCGATTCTACTGATGACGATTCGTTATCTTGTGGAGACATCGTTTTTATGGAAGAATTACCTTCTAAGCTAGTTAGCTTAGAGGAAGAGAATGACGAGATTGACACTAAAATCAAGGATGACGCACTTCGTGCAACATTATTGAATGTCGATCTCCTCATTTCTAAAATCGAGGCTTTCAATATGAAACCTATTTCATCTCCTATCCCGATTAAGGATAGTGACATTTTCTCCGATGATCCTATACCAGAGTTTGAAGCCTTTACCTTTGATCATATGGGAGAGAAGATTAGTGGCAGTACCACTTCTCATTCTCAAATTTCTCTCCCCGATTATGATTCATTCACTTTTGAGGAGTTCTCCGGTGAACTCACTCATATCATATCTCCACCGGAGTATGATAACTTTCACTTTGATCTAGACAAAGTTAATCTTTGTTTTCCGGAGGGAAATATTCTCAACCCTGAGAATTTGATTGATATCAAAATCCCAACCCTCCCACCCATAATTTGTTTAGATCACACGAGCTTTACTGATGAGATTCATGATACACCAATCATGAATTCTCTTTCTGATGATGATGAATCAATCTTGATTATCATCAAGATCTTTCTACCCTTCTTCACCTACAGGGTGACTTCTCCTGTTCTTCACACTTTCGGGAATGAAGACACTATATTTGATCCCGGCATTTTCATGTATCATTATCTTGAGCCGGATACTTATCTCATCGGTGTGGAACTTTCACGTGCTTCAAATGTTTGTCCAAACATCTTGAATGAAAATCCGATTGAGATTGTTTCTTCCACATCATGCTTCCCCAAGGACAAATGAATTAGGGGTCGAGTCAAGCTAGCGACTTGGTAAACAAAAACAGTAGCATGCTTATAGGGTTTTCACCCTAAGTGTGGGGGAGTCCCCCATGCTATGGTTACTTATGAAGTGAAAATACAAAATGGTGTTTTTCCACGTTTAGCTTGTAATGTTGCCCTTTTACGTTCAAAATGTCGGCATAATAGCCGGGATTTTGAATATTGAGGACAATATTCATCCTAAGTGTGGGGGGTATTCGCTATTCTAGCGAATTTTATCACATTTTACCACATAATACCCCCGTTTTGGCCAAAATTTTAAAAATTTTTCACTGGTGCTTCAAAATTTTTGTGGTAATCAGTCCGCCTTGTCTAACCGACAAAAGGGATTGGCTAGTCCAGGAGCAAACGGCTCTTGGTAAAGACATCTCAAATCCGTTTACGGCTTGCAATTTGCCCAAAATTGTATGGTTCCTCAACTCCCCATATCCCATAAAGCGAATGAGTTGGCTAGCCCGCAAGATTATGGCTTGTGGTAAAGGCAGTGGAAAATCCATAATTGGTAATCAGCTCACCAAGATGTTGACTATTCCATCAAGAGTTGGCTAGTCCAGAAGCAAACAGCTTCTGGTAAAGACTAATCAAATCCATTGACAGCTGGTGGTTTGCTCAAAATCACACGGTTATCAGGTGTGCCACAGTTCTTACACCTGGCTACTCCAGAAGTGATGGGTTTTGGGAAAGAGTTTAAAATCCATCAAGTTTTTAAAACAGTTATTGCTAGGGACTAGCAATAGTTTAGTGTGGGGGATTGATGAGTGCTCAAACACTCATCATTTTTGGTCTAATCTGAACTGCAAAACATACAAAAACACTCAGTAATGCATCAAAATACTGAAAATATTTCAAAATTGTGTTTTATATGTTTTAGATGCAAAATGATTAAAAACAAATGAAAAACGCACAAAGTTTGCAAAATTGGCAGTTTCAGTCCCCCAACTTTCATAAAATGACAAAACTAGTCCCTGGATATTCAAAATATGGAAAATTATCGCCAAAGGTCCTTTTACAATCATAAGTTGTCATATTTTGTCCTTCGGTGAAAAATTGGAAAAGTTTTGAAAATTACACGTTCAGTCCCTGGAGTTTCAGATTTTGGCAGATTTGGTCCCTGGTGGGATATTTTTGAATGAAAAATCATTTTGGGTCTTTGGGAATTCACATGTGTCACTTTTAATCCCTGGATGAAAATTTTGAGAAAATTACAAGTTTAGTCCCCGGAGTTTGGAAATTTGCAAAATCAGTCCCCGGGTATTTTATTTTTGGAAAATATTAATTTTCATCCTTGTAATATTCAAATGTTTTCAAAATTAGTCCTTGTGAATACTTTGTGAGAGTTACATTTTCAGTCCCCAAGTTTTTGCAAAATTACAACATTGGCCCTTGTTAAATACAAAACCAAACGGACCTTTTGTATTATTAGTACCCAACAACAAAAGCCCACCCATCCACCTAAACCCCCCAAGCCTGATCCAACTCTTTCCCTTGGCCCAAATACACCCCAAGCCCACTCCACTTAAAAATATAAAAACCCCACCCCGTATAATATTAAACCTGGTCTTTGACCAGGTCAAACAACCCCTTCACCCCTAACCCATCGTCCCTAACCTTCATTATCAACCCTAATTTCCAGCATCTTGTCTCCCCCCTCCTCACCAACCCTCATAAATACCTTCACCTACACCCATACATCCCCCCTCCTCATTTAATAACTCACCAAACTCCCCAACTGCCCAACCCCTGTTTTCCCGCCAATATAAGTTTGAACGGCTTAGATCATTTCAAGCTATCCAAGGGTCAATTCTGAAGTGGGAAAGGTTCCAGTGGGTCCCACAAACTCTCAAAGTCAATATAAAACAAGATTGAAGCAGAAGTGCAGGAGTATGTAGGAGTAGGATAATATAGTGAAACGTATTTAGTGTAGTTTATGTTTTAATTGTTATTTTAACTTTAAAATAGTTGTAATCAGTTTAATTAATGTAATTTAAACTTTCTTTGATCTATAATTCAAGTTCTCTTTTATAAATCCGTATTTGGCATTTTTAAGTGGAATTGACAACTCCACTTGATTTTGTTTAATTGTTGATGTTTTATGTTTCTTTAAGCTCAGTTAAGTTTACAAGTTAGTTTTTAAACGGTTACAAGGTATTTCAAGCAGTTCCATTTAAAGAATTAAAAATATAAAAAAAAAAATAGTGTAAAATAAAAAAATAAAAGAAGAGGAAGAAGAGGAAGAGTAGCAGTGAAGAATGGTTAAGGTTTAGAGCTCATGGGAGCAATAGTGTGATAGAATTTGGTCCCTGAGTGTTTAGGCTCTTGGCTTGGACACAATTGTAAGAATTCTCCATAGTTCATTGCATCATCTGTGTTTGTAATTTATTGTGCTTAATTGTGGTGCTTTATTGCTTATCTTACTTCATTACAGCTTATTAGAAGGTTTTAGATTGATAGATTAGATCTTAGTCCTTGTATTACCCAGTTTCATTTGCAAATCAAGTTTAAAGGGGTGTTTGGATTAGCCTTTTACTAGGTGTTGTTGTTGTTGTTTTCTAGTGTTTTTATCATGGTTACATTGCATAAGTATGTAATAGGTGAAGTAATGCTTTAAATCCATGTTTTAATCAACAAAAGTCAAAAATCCATTTCTAAGTTCATCACAGTCCACTGTTGGATTGTAGGGTGTTCCAAAATCTTGATTTCAATACAAAGTTAGATTAGATTGCTAGATGTAGACTCATTTAGGTTTAATAATCATGTACTAATAACTTAGAAGCTGCATAAACTCATAAAAGTCAAAGGTTCAAGGTTTTATCAAAAAGTCAAAATTGTGCACATCAGATTTTTCCAAAAATTCAAGCAATTGTTTTGATTTTTGTATTTGCTTTCAAAGCTTGAAATTTGTTTCTAATTGTTGTCTATCAGCTCAACTTTAATTTTCCATAGTCCTTTTATTTTTGCAAATTTTATGCTGGGCCCCACAAACCCCCAAAGTGGCCTGCAGGGGGGGTGAATCCCCTGCATCAGCAGAACAGCCATCCACCACCACCACCACCACTTTGGTGGTGGCTGCAGCCCTCATCAGTGGGCCCCAGGGTTTAAATTTTGGTTCTTTGAACTCCCTAGGTGGGTGGCTCTCTATTGCATCCAAATTTGTGCCCCCAATCCTCCTAGTGGCCCCCCTAGACAGTCACCAAGTTTGTCCATTTTATGTGTTAGTTTTGGTATAAGCAAAGTGCTTATTTTGATCCATGTGCTTATTCAGTGGCTACCTTGGGCTTTTCCTTGCTTAAACAAGTTAATCTAACTTATTTGGACCTGAATTATCCCTTGTGGGCCCCACTCTTGGTCATCTAAGCTTAGTTTCCTTCTTGGTCAAACATAGTCAACTGTCTCACTAATAAGCTCTCAAACAGCTTATTATTAAGTTTTAAAAAGTTTGTTTTTACAAAAGTTTTTCATTTTTAGATATAAAATAGTTTTCTAAAATAAAAATCCAGAAAATCCAATTTATTTTTTTAAGTGATAGTTTCTATTTAATTTTATTTAAATTTTAATTTTCATTTTTATATATTTTATTAAGAACTTAGCTATTTTATATTTTTCTTAAATTCCTCTTATATTAAAGTATTTATAATAATTTTCTAAGATTTTTATTTTATTATTTAGTATTTATTAGAATTAATCTTAGTTTTATTAATTATTAATTAATAATTAGTTTTAAATAGCATAATTAGTTTTTATTAATCAAAACCTAGTTTTTATATTTTTCCTAGCTTTTATATGTTATAAAATAATTTTATAAATTTTCTTGTAATTTTTACAGTTCATTTACTATTTTTCTTAATTTAAAACAGTTTAATTATGTAATTAATAATTAATTAATAGAAAAAGCACAAAAGGACAAAAATACTTATTTTTAATTTTAAAAGTTGTTTTAAGTTATTTTATAATTTTAGGAATTTTATTTTCACCTTTTTAGTACTTAATTAATATTATATTGTATTTAAGTGTTTTAAATATTAATAATTAGTAATAATTAGTAATTAATTAATAATAAATAATTAAATAGTGTGAAAATTAATTTTCTTTTACCTTTAAGTTTGTAAAAATGTCATTTTCACCCCCTGGGTGTTTTCAGATTTCACTTTTCATGTTTTATTTTGTACGTTTACGTTTTATTTAAACGTGAACGTACGCGTTTTAAGTTTTAAACGTTTCTGGTTTTTCCAACTTTCCCGTCTTATTCATATAGCTTATTTAAGCTATGCCCTTTAGCTAAACCAATCTCAAACCCCTTTTCATCCAAATTCACCCGATCACATAACCGTTTTATAACCATCCACACCTCGTCGGGACATAACGACCCGGGGAAACACTGTATTCCGCGGAGCATTGAGCCTTAGGAGTTTGACTTGTTTGACCACATCCGTGGTTGAATTTAGTTGACTGCTTTTCTCTCAATCAGCTGGCTCCGCCATTGATTCTGAGGGGTTAAAAGGAAGATAGTGGGATGAGAAGAAAGTGTCCACTGTCCAAACACAATGATGGAGGAAAGATAGACGGAGAAAGAAGAGGTTTGGTATTTATTTATTTATTTTTAATAATAAAGATAAAATAAATTGACTAGTATACTCTAATGTGTTTTGCACATGAGTGATGTTAACGGACATCCAAGATAAAGACGAATAGTGTTACATACTGTCATTTTAAGAATTAATCATGCGGGAAAAAAAATCAAGGACGGGGGTATTAATTTGGCCTAAACCACTAGAACGAACTGTGTACTTTACTCTTTTAGAAATAGTCTCCAAAATTTATCTTGAGTTATATTCATCATAAATCTCACATGTCTTTTCGCTATACCATTTGTGTTAAACTTAACAATCAATAATAAATATTTGTTCTTTCAATGGGTATGTTGTCCAAAAGACTAAGTATCGAAAACCATAAGGGTTTGCATATTTTTATTTCTTAATTGTTAGTCCTTACTACGTTTAGCAAAATCATACGGGTCTGTTTGGTTAGACGTAATAGACTGATAACGAAATGTAATCAACGATGTAATGATATGAACATAGTAACTGAATACGTCAATAGTGCTCCATTGACTTATTTGGTTGTCATGTTGGAATGGAATATACGTATGTTGTTTGGTACAATGCAATAAACGTTGGAAATGAATGAAATATTGCAAAATGTGATTCTGAAATGAGAAAAAACTAAGAGTAGCTATGTAGTAAAATTGGTGATTAAGAGCATTGGGTATCGTCAAGCCGTTAGGCTCGTGCCGTTCCCAAAAAGTGCTGCCACGTCAGCAAAATACAGAACGACACCAAAAAACCTTTGGCACCATATTTTGTGCCATTACCGTTGGCACCAGAAAATGTGGTGCCGTTCTCTATTTTTCATTCATTCACATAAAATAATTAGATTCAAATAATTCAGATTCAAAGTATGATTTCGAATTCAAATACAAATTATTCAGATTCAAATTCAAATAATTCAAATTCAATTTTTAAAATTTACCTATAAATACCCATTCAAAGACTTATACACAACTCATTCACACACACTTTCTAAAAAATGTCTCGCAAAGACTTCTCCTAACAATTCCCCAATCACCGTGATTTCTCACAACAGTTCCCCAATTACTAAGACTTCTCACAAAAATTCCCAAATAAACATGACTTCTCATAGCAATTCCCAGCTCCAACCTGATTCCACATGAACCAGTTAACACTCTATCGGAAGATAACTTTCCGGTATTCTCACCGAAAAATGAACCGGTTAACACTCCACCGGTTGTGGAACACCAACCCAATCCGTTTGGACTCACTGAAGATGAACTCTAACTACTTGAGCAGGATGAGGAAGTCAAAAAAGAAACAAAAGAAAGAGAACTACGAGAGGAAGCTTCTCGTATGAAGCAGGAAGCAAGGGAAGCCCAATACTGGCAGGACAACTTGTTTGACATATTGGAAAGAGAGTATGAAGAGGACAAGATTGCTGAGGCTTTTGAAGAATATTGGAACGAGGGAGAAAACTCAGACTTTTCAATGTAATTTTTAGTTTCATTTTAATGTTAAACGAGAATAGCGTCGACCGCCGCGTTGCGGGCGGGCCTGTTTTTTTTCCGAAATTATAATAAGCCGAAATTAAGCTGAAAACGTACCCACTTAACACACCCATTGCAGCATCCAAACACACCCATTTCATCCCCCGTTTGTGAATCCAAACTCACATGTTTCAGCTTCCAATTCAACATCCAAACCGACACCCACTTGAGGTCCCAAATCCACCTGTTTCGGCTTCCGTTTCAGCAGCGAAAGCTACCCATTTCAGCACACAAATGAATCTGTTTCAGCCCCCAAACAGATGCACACAAAATAAGCAATTCGAAACCAAACAACTCGTAAAAAGCTTATCCGTCTAGCTACTACCTCACTTTGAGTGAAAAAATGGAAACCAAACAGTCCCTGTTATGACACTAAAAACAACCACCAAATAATCCTTATATTGACAGCACAAACAGCAACCCAAAAGCCTATTTTGACAGCAAAAAAAAAACACACTTTTTGACAGCAAAAAAAGCAACCAAAGAACCCTTTCGACAGCAAATAAGCAAACACCCCTTTTGAGTAAGAACAACAACGAAACACCCATAGAACAAAAGAATTATAATTAAATGGAATGTTAATAAATATAAAGTACCTGAAGCTTAGTTAAAGTTTCAGAAAAGGATGTGAAGATCAGCCGTGAAATAGTATGCTTGATTGTCCCAAAAGTGACTGCTCATGCATTAGAGCTAAATATCCTAAGCTATATGATTAAGATTTAAGACAAATACTAAAAGCAAGGGACATTTGTGATCATTATGACTACTCTGAAATAAATATGACCTCGTTTCTTTACTAATAGCTTCAGACCACAGTTGTGATCATTAGGAGATCGCATACCTTGAAGCGCGGCTACAGGGCGATAATCGGCTGGTGAGAGTATTTGAGGGTTACCACCGTTGTCAATAACTGTCGTTGCATGCTGTTGCATAGACAGTGAGTCGTGTGAAGGTTGCATAGCTATTTATGAATAAATGAGCATACCATAAGACAACAGTCATATTAAAAAAAATGAAATTATGCAGTTAAAAAAAGAGTTCAAGTCTTGCCTTCATTGCTAACAAAAGCATTGTGAGTTTGACTATGGATAGTTGATTCGCTTGTACCCTGAAGCTACAAAAGACGGTTTGTCAATCGTCATGTTCCAAACTCTGAAGAATCAACAATCTCTAGTGGCAAGAACGCGTCTGCATAAAATGAGTCATAAAAGCACATACGGAAAACATATTTCAAAATAAAAGAAAAATTACCTTGCATGATCAGTGATGTGTGGGAATTGCACCAGGCTTTACCTCTTGAGGGATCTCGAGAAGCTTACAACCCCCACCAGGCAGTGTACCTGATCGTTGTAGTATAGTATAGTGACAAGTACCGGGGGATTGATCGTTCAACTCAGGAATAGTGTCGCTAGGATTAGAAAGCCTAAAAACTAGGTCTAGAGGTGAGGGATGATTCTTTTTGTATTTTTATATTTTAATGAAAGCAAGTAAAATCTCGGGTTTTGGAAGAGTGGGCGGAATTAGTTGTTAGTCAACTAACCCAATAACTATAGATGCACTAAAATAACAGAAATGTAAATTAAACTAAATACTAATATGGTGTGAACAATAGATGGGAGAATTGTGTTTACTTAGATTTCACTACTCCCTAGATATCTTTTACAGGTTAATTGTTTGTTACAGTTGCGTGGATGACGGGTTATATTCCTTAATATCAATCATGGGGTGGCGTACTTACTTCCCAAATTCTATAAGCTCCTACTTCACTCCTATGTCGAGCCTGCAAGAAGCTTCTAACATGGGATCACTAGAATTCGCTCATGCATTAAATACAACCATAAAAACCTAGTACACATCGGTTCATGTTTCTTAAGACGTTCAAGCAAGTTACACAATGGAGATCTGCCAGTTTTCTTAAGCCTAACATTGAAATCATTCATCCATTACAACTATAAACAAGCAATCAACCTATAATCAACATCTAGGTTTCATTACATCTAAGCAAACACACAAGAGATCTAGCCTAGCATGTTAAAATCAAGACAAGCGTAAGATATATTCAAACAACACATAGACATATTGAATGAATTGAAAGAATACTTATCTCAATTGAACATGAAGGGTTTCAAAGGGTGAAAACCCTTGAAAATACTGTAAAAGTCGTGTTAGGGTTTATTAAGTTCGACCCTAAAATTCTCCTCCCTCTAGAATGAAAATTACGAAGACTATATATAGATTTACTAAGGTGACGGCGTCAAGAAGAAACTTCTGACGCCGTCAACCCGCCGCCAAAAATATTCTCAGATTGCCTAGATCCAGATCTGACGCTGTCATGCGTATTGCTGCTCTGGGCCGTGACCACATTTACTCTTGACGGCCATGTTCTGACGCCGTCACGTTTTCTCTGGGCCGTCACCAAAATTGCTCTTAACGCCGTCATAAAAACCTTCTTGACGCCGTAAGGTACTGTTCCCAGCAAGAAAAATCAAGACTTTGCCGTTTTCTTCACTTTTATGCTCCAAAAACATCCAAAATGCTTCCTTTTCCAGAATTCACTCCCAAAGTACCTAAAATCACAAAAGGAACGATTTAAGGCAATATTTGATCAAATAAATCTAACTTCCGGCTTAAATGACCCCCTAAAAATGGATCATTTTTCGCCTCATCATATACCCTTACACTTGAGATTTGCTTGTCCTCAAGCAAATGCGCTTTTATTCTAGTCAAAATACAAGTTAGGGGTCATTTAACACTAATATAAAAGTAATTACAACAAATAATCGTTCCACTAAAGACCAAAGACAAGCACGGAGGTTATATACTAGCACCTCACAAATAGTGTTTAGATACTCACATCTCTCGGGTGTAATAAAGTATATATCACAATATGGAAATGGAAAACATCTCTCACTACCTGTCATGGCAAAATAGATTACCATAGGCTTAGGAAAGGATCAAACCTCCACCACATGGCGTAAGCACCTAGGATAAACTATCAAAGAGGTCTTTCAAAGGGTTATAACATTCGGTGTAGGGATATGGAATACACGGTTTTGTTGGATATAGGCAATCTTTACTGGTGGCGAGTTAATCATCCTGGTTAATTACATGTACAATATGGCGTTGCTAAGCCAAGACTCGACTCAACTTAAGCTAATAAATGAAAAATAACAAAAACATAAAATAAACATAGAATGAAATGGGATGGTAGTCCGTATGATTTTTCTATTTTCTTTTTCTATTTTTTTTTTCTTGATTTTTCGATTTTTTTTTTTTTTTTTTTTTTTTTTTTTTTTTTTTTTTTTTTTTTTTTTGCATACACTCTTACCCTACCATCCAAAATAATACATCATAGGGGATGAACATTCCCCTTACACTTGAATTTTTAGAAACTTTACAATAAACTACTCTAATGACTCTAATCAAGATAATCAAAACACTTGGAGTACTTTTAAGATTAACGTTCATATGGGGGTAATAATATGATGTTCTTCCCCATTACTCCATAACATAAGTACTTTACCCACGAGTCCCAATCGTCCCAAAACAATATGTACAAGGATATGACTCGACTTAGCAACCATGTAATCAATTATATAATTAACTAAGGGTTTAACAAATAACAATAATGCACTAAAGATGAGTGCATACACGGAAGGCTAAGGCGATTTGGTTGTACATTTAAGTGGGGTGTAACAAATTCTTCCTTTAAGTAAGATGCTTAAAGTTAGAAACGAAAAGATTGGCTCGGAATGGTGTACTAGGGGTTTCGTGTACTAATAATGAGTACAACGCTAAGGGTGTGGGAAAAATTAATTGACTTAACTAGCCAAGTAATATGACTTAAATGGTCAAGTAATTATGATACGGGTTTAACACAAAGGTGATCCTAATGCCTCTTATCATGTAGTAAATCCTACTACACGAATGTAGTCTCACTAGCGGTCTCGGGATGCATCACTAACGCAAGTTCTAGAATCTAAATGCTACCGGTACACTCATAAGCACTAATAGTAAATGCTTTTCCTGTCAAATCTAAAGGCGAACCTCAGATATTTGGGTGGAAAATTTTTCTGAATGGTACGGTTTTGTGCTAGTCATACAATCTCCTATCCATGAGATGCTTGCTAAGGCTAAAGTTTCACTCCTAAATGTTGTAAAAAAATTTAAATTTGGCGCTAAAATTACACTAACAAGTATTTCTCTTAGTTTTATTACACACCTACCATCAAACAAACAAACTCCAGCGAAAGTGTATCCTATTAGGTATCATCATTTTACCCTCCCCTTACACTTAGGATGAACATTGTCCCCAATGTTCAATTAAAGAATGTAAAAGTAAAATAGGTAAAAGAATGAAATCAAATACTCCCCTGATTCGCTCGGTATGGATAGTATGGTAACAAGGTTAGATCTTCCTCCAAGAAAATGAACAATCAAAGCTTCCATTCCAGAAATATAAATTATCTTCTTGTCATACATAACCTGTTAAACCTGAGAAAACAAACAAGGCAACCTCGTGTAAAATCGGCGGCAATCTATATATGATAACAAATCCTAGAAAACAAAGTAAGATATAATGCTTGTGGAATGAATGTTTGCAGATTTCCTGGAGTTTATAAAACTAAAGAATTAACAAAAACTTTAAGACTCCGTTAGAAAAACAAAACTAGAAAAATTTCCAAATTTTTACACGTGACGCCGTCAGGAATTTCTTCCTGACGCCGTCAGAAGTGATCTGCAGAAATTCTTACATTAAGTTTCCGGAAAATTTCTGGAAAAACTTATGTCCTACTTCCTGGAAAATCCTGCAAAACATCATTATGACTCGATACAAGCATTTGACTCTAACAAATACGAATATACATGTTCATTTAATTATTGTGGAGAATCATGATCGAGGTTGTTTCTTAAAAACATATTTGGGGTTTCCCCTTACACTTATCTTTTGCGAAATACCTTTGGATGAAGTTAAGACAAAGCCAAACGACAAAATAAAGTATTTTCACCATTTTAGTTTGAAACATGATCTACCAACAATAAAAACAAAGCATGCATACGGAAACAAATAACAATCAAACAAATTAAAATCACACAAAGCATGGGTTGCCTCCCAAAAAGCGCTTTTCTTTATTTACGAGTCTTGTAGCTAGACTCAAGGTCATGGGCTATCGTGTGTCGCTTATGCTCACATAACCAAGGGTGAGCCATCTAATAGTCATCTCATCTTTCTTATAATCATCACTTAACTCTAAACATCCACGATAATACCTTTTATTCTTTTCATGAGTATATTTAAGCCCTTTTCTTTTGTCATTCTCACTTAGCATTTCTAGGGGCGGATACCTACTACACTTCTCCATGGAAAAATCCTTGAACCTAGGGTGTGCACGGGGCATTTGGTAGACAAAATCTTCATCCCCATCCAAGAATGTAATTAACCCTTCCATAAGTTTTTCATCAAGGTTGGTCAACTTTTTGAAAGGTTTCCCAAACACAACTTAGGTTAACTTACTATCGATAAATTCTCGTAGATTCTCCATAACCATGAACTCAACAAGATAAACAAAGCTTCCTACAAACACATGCAATGACATTGCCCTAGCAATAACATTATCTCCTTTGTATTCTAACTCATCTACCATGATTTTATTATATTCACTACGCGAGATTATGTTCATTGGGAGAGATGAGTTAAGGTAGGCATTAAAGCTCCTAAATCCAATCTTACAAGGAAATTGCATATTGAATGAGCTATCATACTCAATCCTTGTTCTAGGGTCAACATACCTAAGAGGGTTCACTTCATCTTCCATCCTATCCTCATTAATCACATCACCATCGTCTAGATCCTCATCGGAGTCTGAATAGTAAAAAGGACTAGCCCTATGGTCATCATCATGGTCAGACTCCTCCATTTCAGAATTATTGTCAAAGTGGTGGTTAGGTGGGTTTTCATTTTCCACTAAAGGGATTGGGGCGGGCATTTGGAAAATCCTGCGATGAAAAACACGAATAACAGGAATCAAATGATCAATGTTATTGTTATCCATCGAGATGGTTTACGAACAAAGGAAACAAAGAAATAAGATAGACTAAAGAAAACCTAAAAATAAAAATAAAATCTTACTAGAAAGGAATGTAGCAAGTAGACCTAACAAAAAGAAATTCTAACCTAGTGATTTGTTAATAGCTGTGGCATTTCTAGAAGATAAGTAAGTGAAAAGTTAATTTACGACACGTGAGGTGACGTTAGAGCCATACCTGTTTGAGGCTTACATGTTTGACCCGTTTTGCTCTCAGCGAGTTTATTTACCCATTCGACCTGTTATTAAACAAATATAGCCCACACTGATCAGTTTTCATACAAATGAGTTGTAATGCCATGTCTAATCTATTATGAATAAGGCAAGTTACGTATGTCCTTGTCTTAAGTTGATGTTCAATATTCATGAGCAGCTTACGACCGTAGTTTGGCTCGTGTTCCATAGAAATGATAATAAGCAGTTGAAGCAAACTAAGTAATAACATTTTTTAAGCAAATAAAATAATATTCACCAAATACATTCAATTTAAACAAACACGGGAGTATGAGCAGCATGAAGATAGTTGCTCAAAATATTGTACGATGAATTGAACAAAAAGCGCACCTGCACAGTGGATAAAAGCAATACAAACAATTTTCCATATGCAATAGCATTCAATTCCATATTCCACTATCTCTCTCAATTTTCAGTAAACTCACTCCCAATATGGCGCAACCATGGCTGTGCGACGTCTTATGAACAATGAAGCGCCTGTTTATTGTCCTTCAGCAGCCAACTCTGTCTTCAACTCCTTTCTGTTCACCTAAATTTACATAGAAATTTGACTCATTAAGTCTTCGTTGTACATGAAACAATACAATAGAGGTATATGCAATTTCTTGTTAATAAAATCTATGTTACATAGCTCATTGTCAAATGATGAAAAAACCATTAAGTAACAAACTAAATGACAGCAGGACGCTGCAGATTATTATAGTTTCAGGAATTTACTTCTTCAGCGGCCTATAACGTGTTGTGCTCCATTATCCTTTGTAAAAGTAGATGTAACAACCCGCATTTTCAGGACATTTCTCCTATTCACTATTCATCATTTTCGGAGCCAGTTTGCGATTCCGAGAAGCATTCAGAAATTTTACTATTCATGTGACACTATTCATTCCCGGAGGGAATCACTATTCATGATCATCATTCACCATTACGTAAACTGAGTTTACGAGTCTTCAAATTCGCGTAACCAGTTTGGTTTAGCTGCGAATTCATGCATCATCATTAGTAACATCGTCAACACTTCAGGCCCTACATGGATATGAATTATTTCCATTTACGTATGCTTAATTTGTAATTAACGTTACCACTCAGTTTTTACTACGAACGTATACCCAATACTCCCGATTACGATCCTAATATATTTACATACTCATAATAATAATATAAAAATTATATTATTAATTTACCCGGTGTTTTCTAATCAATTACTATATTTTACAGTCGAAGCTTATTATTCCGTCGGTTTGCGTAATCTCAACACGATAATTTTTCTAACACCCGATTCTTGCAAGGAATAATATTTTACAACTTTTACAAGTTCGTCATAGTTTATTTCGACTTGTTACGATTTATTTCTAGTTAACTCGGTACCCGATAACACCCAATACACACTTAAACTAAACAAATACATACATATGTGTTACTAGACAAGCTCATTTAATAGCGCACACACTCTTTTTCTCCCATTTTTGCCGCCCCCCTAGCCCCCTAGTCCATGTGACATTAAATTTGCAAGACCATAAAGACTTAGATATGTTCTTACTTCATTTTTGTACAAGAGTTTCACATAATAAACTAGAAAACACTCTCATCTCTTTTCTCTCCTACATGGGTCGGCCATCACAAGAAAACAAGAAGAATCCATAATTTTTCAAGATCCAAGTGCTTAATCAAGTCTTAGTAGCAATCTAGTTAGGGTTTTGAAATAAAAACCACAAAGATTAACTAGGTTTTCATCACCATCTTTCAATAATCACTCAAGTAAGTTACTAATAATTTTTCCTACTCTTTTAATTATTTACTTGATGTATTTTTATGATCTAGTAACAAAAGATGCAAGTATGTTATGATCCATACCACTTTATTTAGCTTTTATTACATAAAATGGGTTTTTGATTTCCAATGATTATTCCCTTGAAACCCACCATGGTTGGTGAAGCTTAGGAACCCATGACACCCTAAGAAGGTGTATGGTAGGATTTAGTAATTGTGGAGTTGATTTGAAGTAGATTGGTTAAGCCTTGAACAAGTTAGAACCAAGAAAAATGAGTTTTGACAACAATAGAAAAGGGTCTGTCCTTAAATGCAAAACGTGGGAAAATCAGTGGGTTTTGGGTAACTTTGGACTAAAGATTTAGAAAATACTTTCAAAAACGAAGCCGTGGGCGAAAGAACGGATTAAAACGAGTTTATAACGAAGGAGATATGATTTTTCCAAGATTAACGACGAAAACTATTTTCTGAAAAATATACTTGCTGTCCTACGATTTTCAAGGGCAAATCTGAGGTGTAAAACTTGATCTAGCCGTCCCGAATTATCAAAAATATATTAATATGTTGTCCCACAATTCCGGGGATATAAAGAACGTAGGAAACAGGCTTATAACGACAAAGATGCAAGCGTTAGAACTTAGACGATTTTTACAAATTTCCTTCAGCACTATTATTATTATTTTTGCCACTAAACAGTTTTTGAGACGCACCACTTTTTCGGCTGTTTTTCTCCATGATTGGTATGGTTTGAGTCCGAGCCATAGTTTTATGAAATCAAGATCTTCCAGCAAGCTTTTCAAATCAATTGGCCGTTCGTCGAATGGACTTATAACGAATAAACTACAGCCTCATCTTTTTACCCGAAAATCCTTTCAAAGTTATTATTTTGACAGCTTTTACTATAATAGAATTTTTCTAAGTGTTTATTAACCTAACGAGACGTCAAAAACGTATTTTTCGACGATGAGCGTTATTTTCAAAACTAACGAGTGGTATCGATAACATACGTATTTGCATGTGTAGCATCATTTCATTTCTTACATTAGACCATATCATTCATATTAGGTTGCGGTTAGAGATCGTACCTCATTTTCAGTGTATCTACTTTTGTCATCGTAGCTATCGCACCAGGTGAGTCATAGCCCCTACTCTTTTAATTGTTTGTAAACTTTTTGGGGGATAATACATGCTCGTTTTACTTAAACGCATTACTCGCTTTACATGGTTGATTTCTCAAATATTTTCAGCTTTACCTAATACTTGTTTGATTATCCGAGTACAATACTATTCACTTGCTACCTACTTGCTATTTACTCATGGACATGAGTGCATAAATTTAAACTATTTACCGATTGCCTAAGATTGCCTAAGTTAAGGACCGGTAGCTACAATTTCTTAGGTATATTTGATTACCTACAATTACTTGGGTATGTTTGATTACCTACATTTCCTAGGTATGTTTGACTACCTACAATTTCTTGGGTATGTTTGATTACCTACAATTACTTGGGTATGTTTGATTACCTACAATTACTTAGGTATGTTTGATTACCTACATTTCCTAGGTATGTGATTACCTACATTACTTGGGAGCGTAACCTCCTACATATAGCTAGAAAACCTTTTCGGTGCCTTGAACTTAGTGCAATCCATATTCTTTCCTAAACTGGTGCTATGAAACTTTGTTTGATAAACTATTTATGCGTTTTTCTTATGGTCAGATTCATTTTTATGGCGACATCGCCATGGCTACATTATCACTCTTACCTTTATATAGTGACATTGCTACACTTATCTTTGAATCTTGGTCCACATATTACATTTGTTTACACAAACTAAATCATATTTGGCAGTGGGTCGTAAACACACAGGTTACAAGTCTCTTATGGCGGGACTTGTAACTGAGTGGATTTACGATGCCTTTGCTGGGAAATCTTTATACTTATGCATTACATTCTTTTTCACAAGACTCTATGAACTCACCAACCTCGTGTTGACACTTTAGCATGTATTTTCAGGTTTTAACCAATGGCACGCTACTGGAGGTTTTGGCAGGGCATGGCATGGTCATAGAAGACTCTGATTATTCATTTGGGGACCGTTTTAAATTATTTTAAGGGCCTACTTCCGCACTACTTTTAACAATGTAAATTCAATACTTTTGGTTAAATTATTTTATTCTAAATGATTGAAGTGAAAGCCATTTTTGAACTTGTGTTGTAATACCAATTGAGTTACACCCCAGCTACATGTATGCTTCCACTGGACCCGATTTTGGGGGTGTGACAGTAGATTTGAAGCAAAAGAAACGGGAAATTGATATTTGGATTTCAGAGTTAACTTTGAATTGTTTTGGCTTCCAATTCTTTCTGCTTTTCGGCTTTCTTTCGCTTAGTTACAGCGCGAGATCAAAGGCCTAGCCTGGGCTCTTTTCAGGATATCATCATAGCGAATACGTCTACAACTTTCAATCAAACAGTTTGCTTGACCAGGCATAATTGAGCCAGATTGGACCAGAACATTCCATTACGTCCGCTCGTATATCTGGTTTGAATAGTAAAGTAATTAAAAGCAAAAGCATCCAAACACCCCTTAATAACTGTAAAAGACATTGTATTGAAAAGTAGTGATACATACCAGTTTTTCTCTTGTTTAAGCAGTCTATTGTCAACCTGAGGCGACACAATCATCCATTGGTTTAGGATCATATGTACTCAGCCATTTACTATGCGAGCAAGTACGACCTTGTTTGGACAGATCCGCGCTCAGTAACTATGAAAAAGAAAGAAACAACAACATATAAGCAACATTCAATATAATTTATCATACAAATGGATCGACCATCAGGCACTCCAAACACTCTCAAAACTACTTGACTATTAATCGAATTGCAATAAGAAAACAATAGTCACATAGTTTGAACTTTCTATTTATTTGACTCTACCCAAATAACCAT
The DNA here is from genome assembly GCA_030686995.1 of Artemisia argyi. NCBI lineage: Eukaryota > Viridiplantae > Streptophyta > Magnoliopsida > Asterales > Asteraceae > Artemisia > Artemisia argyi. The sequence goes on from CM060702.1 coordinate 118,619,776, forward strand.
TTGCTCCTCATTTTAGTCACATAGCAAAAGGTTGGTCCAAGGGTGCATAGCAGGAAAAGTTTTTTTTTTTTTTTTTCTTTTTTTTTTTTTTTTTTTTTTTTTTTTTCTAACAATTGAAAAACAATTCTACTACACAACTTGAAGACACCTAACAGGTCTAAACGGGCAAACTTTCAAACTGGGGCAAAACAGGTTCGCAACATTCCTATTGGCATATATATTTGAACATTGGAATTGCAGAAGAGTTGTAGCATAAAGCTATGTAATCATAACATTTACATAACGTTTACGTTCCAGTTCTTGATGAAATAAAAACTAAAAATAAAAAAATTCACCTTTGTCTACTCCCGCCTCTTTCTTACAACGGCTTTCTTCAGCCTTTAGTAACTTCCTCCGGCAACTTGACCAAGAAAAAATATACGAATTTTTTTAAACCAACTCCTCCAAATGGTAATGTATCAGCTACATATTGCATTATGTTCAGTGGAAAAAAAAGGAACATAAGGTTTGTTATCCTTACCATGAGTACCGACTATGCGTCTTTCAAACTTTATTATCTAACGAACAATTAGTATATAAGTTATTGCAACATTACGTGAATGATGGCATCATTGAAGATAATACTTCCTCATCGGTTTCACAGATCATCCTTTTTTGAAGCTCTTCATTATTTGTGGAGCCAATGTTACATCCTAAGTCACCTGAAAACATTTAAAGGAACATTGAGCTATAACTCTTGGAAATGCACATCATGATTAAATAAACTACAAACGCAAACAGAAGCCAAACATAAGATATTCATCCATGAATAAGCAGTAACCAAAATCAATATCACATAAATAAGCAGTAACCAACAACTACAAAAATCATCCAAAACCATAATCAAAATCAAATAAGCTCATAAGCTAAATAAATTCATCCAAATACCCTCTAACAAAACAACAAAACCACCCTAAGCCATAAGCAAAATCAAATAACCCAATAAGCTGTGATAATAAGTTTCCAATCAAAACCCTAAACACTATATCATAATTAAATCCAACGAAAATGAAGGTATACCTTTATGAGAACACTAATAAAGAACCAAACCAAACCACCCCCACCATCACCATAAATGAAAAGTTGCACGCTTCAAACCTCACCAACCTCCCGGCATGGCTACAACCACAAACTTGCAGTGGGTACCCCGCCAAGATATGAGAGTCAGCATCGCATGTCCAGAAAAACTTTGAAACACCGCCTCTGATGAATGTTCTGGATCTGGGAATAGTAAGAATTGCATAATTGTTGGAAACTTGGTGATGTTTGTGGTAGATTCTAGAGATTTCAAGTTTTGTATAAAACCGGATCAAACAAAAATTGGGGACGGATCACAGAAGCAGGCTAGAGTGGCTAGGAAATTGGGCTAAGCGGTTGGGCCTTTTTTTGGCGGGAAAAAAGACGCCAAATACGGCGTCGTTTGCTTTGCCATTTAATAATATACATAATGTATTTTCGCTTCCATGCCGTTTCATTTCAATAGAAGTTACTCTGTTTTGCTAGGTAATACCAAATTTAAATAAAAGTTACAATACAAAAATTAAATAAAAATTACAATACGAAAATTAAATAAAACTACATAAAGTTAACTAGTTTTGGTTTGGATTATTTGCCCAGATTCGTGCTTTTCGGGCAAGGGAATAAATCCATTTTCCTGTCAACATGTTCTTGGTACGAATGCGGTAGTTGCGCTTCCTAGCTTCCTTGTTGTATGCAGAACTTTATTCCAAAACGTATTTAAATTCATTTGTTGATCCGCACTCGTATTTGGGATTCTTGGATATTTGAGTGTAACACTCTTCCAAAAGAGACTTCTCTTCTTGGCTCTAAATTCTACTCATTTTGTTTGGAATGAAAGTGTATGTGAAGTATAGGTTTTTTTTATAGGGTAATATTACCGTTGCCAAAAGTCATACGCTTCATTCAAACAATACAAACATTCGAATTTTTGCCTTCAACCACTATGTAAATTCTATTTTGATGAAATAAATTATAAGTAGTAAAAAAAAAAAAAAAAAAAAAAAAAAAAAAAAAAAGACGTCGGTGGGCAAATACGGCGTGACGATACCCAAAGCTTTAAATAAACTAATCTATAAGACCATTTCATTACAAAATTTAAAACAAACATGAATTTTTTTATTTCATTGTAATAATTTATTCCACTTTATGTAAACTTTTTGACTTGGGTATTTTAACTTTTCTGTGTTTTATCATACTATATTATAATGGAAGAAGACCTACTATTAATAGAAATACTTAAAATTAAGCAATACAATTTTTAAAGCTATAAGTACAACAACCAATGCTACTTATAGAAATTCTCCTCATATTTAATTTTAACATACAATTAATACTAACATTAAATAATAATACAATAAATAAATCATTATGTACATTAAATACAATTAATTAACTGGTCAATAAATATAATTAATACACTTATTAAAACACCCATTACATAAGAAATACAAATTATCAAGCATATTGTACAACCAAATTAAACACAATCCCTGCATTAAATGTTACTAATACAAATAATAAAGCATATTATACAAATATTCAAGACCGAACGGGCAATGGGTCAAATGGGCTCGAGCCCGAATGGGCATAGGTCAAACGGGCTCGAGCCCGAAAGGACACGAGCTAAACGAAATTTTTGATATCCGTAAATTTATTGTCAAAAAGAATAATATTGTAATTAGAAATTGCGTTTTAATATTGTAAGTTTTAAATTAGAAATTGCGTTTTAAGTTTTTAACAATGATTCAGAGGGAATCATATTCACAAGAATAATCGGTTATCCCGAAATCTAACCGTAACCCTAGTTGTCAACGTAATATTGTTTATCTTTAGATTTGCTTCATCAGAAAGAATGGATGCTGCAGCCAAGAAGAAAGCAATATATCGTGCTAAATTAAAAGCTCAAAAACAACATCACCGTATCGATTCACCTCTCGTTAGGTATGCATACTCTCGTGTCTTGTAATTAGACTACAACCCATAAGAAGGCGCTTATACAACTTAAGCATAAGCCCACTTGATAAGCTTATCCAAACACCCCATAAGACTATTTATGAGCTCTTTCGGCTTATGTTTCATAAGCCCCATTTTTTTTTTTTTTTTTTTTTGACTTATTATGGCTTATAAAAGTTTATTATGTCATAACAAACTTATATAAGTCCACACGTTTCAAAATAAGCCAAATAAAAGTTACGCTTATGAAATACAAGCTAAAAACAGATTAGCTTATAAGCCCATAAATAAGTTTAAACAATAAAATTGTGTGTCGGCTAGGTGTTGTTGAAGGAGTTAGTGAATTACTAATAAAATTTACGCTTATACTTTTTATTAGAGTGTTCCAAATAGTCAAAAGCGAGCGCTTAAGCGAAGAAGCGAGGCGTTTTACTAGAGCGAGAAAAAGCGTTGTTAAGCGACAGAGAAGCGCTCGCTTTTTGTATATCTGCTAGTTTTTTACAAAATGAGAACTTAGACGATTATTCCGAATAAAAATAGTACACTTTAAGCTTTAAGTATTTGAATAAACTTCTCTTTTTTGGTCTTTTTTATTAAAAATATTGATTTTAAGATAATTATGTTTTTGTGTAATCATTGTTTTCATATCAGACACAACATATGCACAAAGGGTAAAAAGTTCACTGAAGCGCTTGCTTTTGTCGCTTCTCGCTTCTCACCTTAGCGAAAGGCATGTCGCTTTGAGGTCGCTTTCGCCTTTAACTACCTTGGTTTTGAGGAATTTGGTGTAACTGTGCATACTTATATAAATTAGGAGGCCTGTTTTCGGGTATGGGCAGGTTTTGGTTGTTTACGACTTTACGAGGTTAGCTTGCTGTTACGTATAGTGTTAATGATAATTTTTATTTGTCCCCAAGATCGTATTAAACACAAGACCACACAGAATTTTTCAAGTTATGTAATGTTGAACAAAACAGAATACAAAACCTCAGCAAAAAAAAAAAAAAAAAAAAACGAACTTATAATTCTTGTGTAAACTAACTACCCATCGAATATCTCTTGAGAGCATTCTATTATTGCAAAACTAAATCCTAATAGGAAATCTAATTCCTTTTAGTGATAACAAAACTTATTTCATTTTCCCTAAGTCGAATCTTTCCTCAGCAAGTCTTCTAGTTGATTCCAGAGTCTTCTAGAATTTATCTTGATGACTTGGATTGCTGATGCCGACCTTTGCTTGAGATTTCTATGTTCAATCTAGGCTTGAGATACACTAAAACTAGTCTAACTCAACTTAATAAATTGTCTCATACTCTCATCAAAGTTACAAAGAGGGGAGTTCTGACACGCGATATTTGACCAACAGTTGTGAGCCGCGATTATCATGTAAGTTTGGCAGGATTTTTTTATTGGGTAACCATGCTTTCTGACCTCTTGGACGACTGATCCACGAGGTTTGAGCACACCACCACACACACTCAAACAGGGTAAAGCCACTCCCTTTTTGGGAAGGTTTGTGTGGCAACTTGAGAGTTGTTTGCACCTAGCAGGAATTGAACTTGAGACCTATCACATTTTACTGATTACAGTCCCAAGCTTATTACCACTAGGCCAACCCTGAGTGGTTAAGTTTGGTATAATTGCATGCCTGTATATGTTTCTGAAAAGATGACATAACATGTAGACACACGGACACACCGATCCTTGATAAAATGCTCAACAACAAAAGATCTACTTACCGTTCATTTGATGATACAGGATGCATCATTATTCATTAGGACCTTAAATTCACTTCTGTAAAAGAGAAGGAGTTGATGTTCATGTACTACGCTACTTAGTAACGTAGGATATATGGTTTTGATTTCTATAGTGTTCAAGGTCTACTGGATCCTTTTTGATGTATTCACTTCTATTTCTAAGTTAATCTAGGTTTCTGGTCAACAATCAGAATATCAGATGACTATAATCTCCTATGTTCAAATGGCTGAACAATGGCAGTGTGCATTTTGCATGACTTATAGCTTTGATTGCATTCACTAGTCATCATGCTGCTTGCATTTTACTTCTGTCGACAATATTATATGCTATCTAAGCTCAAAATTGTTCCCTACTAACGTTTGTTTGTTTTTCTAATTTATTGTTTCTTTATTATGTTTGATTGTTTCCTATGGTTTTAGGTACAATGAATCTGACCAGCCCGTTTGTAAAGTCTGCGATCTTGTTCTAAAATCTGAATCTGCTTGGAGTGCACACCAAATATCTGCAAAGCATCGCGAGGTAATACTATATATCTATATGAGGATTATCAATTCTCATCACATAGGCATATAGATATTCATCAAATACATAAATGGTGACCACTGTTGAATTGGCATTGGTCCTCTTTTAATATATAGTGCATAGTTGCAACAGTTATGAATGTGAAACATGTTTTTAGTTTCTACATTGACCATGTGATTTAGCCTATTAAGAGTTTTGTTATCTCTTGATATTTCTCTCTGTCCCTACAAATACATATGTATATGTATATGTATGTATGTGTTGATGCATGCATTCATGTGCCTATGTGTGGGCACGTTTTATTATGTATGCGCCAGTGATATAAAGATAAAGTATATCATTGTAGTAATCAATGACCTTGTTTTGAGCTGTACAGTATGTGTTTCAATATCCTTGCACCTTTAGTTTACTCCCTTACAAGCCATAATGAGAGGAATAGGACACATTCAAATTGTGGTGTTGTTCATACTAGCAAAAACGTTTGCTTGTTTTCTCAGTTTGTTGTTTCCACTTCAGTTTTTAACATGATTGCTGATTTTTGCAGGCAATTCAAACTTTAAAAGCAAATGCTGCTGCAGCTAGTAAGGTAAACAATGTGAAGCCCGAGGCATCTACAGAATTTAAGAAGCCTAAACCTGAGCTTCCTTCTGAGTCTAAAAGTCAAATGGGACCACCTCAAGCTCGTCCCCACTCCGGGCTTCCTTCTAATTTCTTTGATAAGCCGGACACGAAAAGGCAACAAAATGGTAAGAGCTCATTGCATTCATAATGTTTAAGTGTGTTAGTACTATGTGGGTAGAGTGTTACAAACTTTGATATAGTGTTAGGCCATCTATTTAACATATCAGGTATAATATCTGTGAATATGCAATCTATTAGTTTAGGTAAGTTAGCACATGGAATCCTAGATACACATATTCTAAATTAGTCTGTCACAGTATAAGGAACCCTTTTTATAACTCGCCTCACTTGAGTACGAAGCAAGAATGGATATATCACACCAAAATGATTTCTTCCTTCTGTGCAACTAGCCATTTAATGCACATTAGTATTTGAGTATATGTAGGTGTTTTAATCTTGTAAAGGACAAGCCATAGAATATATTAAGCTTGGAGCTATGCTTGGCCCATCTAGGCACTTCATGTTGGATGGGAAATTCCAAAATATTGCAATATTTGTTTATCGTTCTTCAATATAACAAAATGTTTCTGGTTAGTAAAGACTGAAGAGTAAGTATATGCAACAACAACAACAACAACAACAACAACAACAACAACAACAACATACCCAATCCCGCCGGGGCGAGGTATGGGGGAGGTAAGATGTAGACAGATCCTACCCCTACAATAAGGAGACTGCTTCCATGAAGACCTCCGGCTGGTGTGTGCAGTGGAAACTCAAAGGAAAGACGAGAAAAAATAAATAAAAAAAAAAAAAAAATAGATAAAATAAAATATGTAAATAAAAACTAAAAAAGTGAAGTAGAATATAAAAAATAAAAAATAAAATAAAAGAAAAAATAAAATAAAATAAAATAAAATAAAAATAAAAACTAAAAAGAGTAAGTATATGCCAAGATGTTATTTTTTTTTAGTTTTGTTTTGGATAAGCGTGTGCATCAAGATATATATTGACAATTTTTCTGCTAGTTGCATATGGCATTTCAGTCGGATTCTATTCCTTATTGTCACCATAGATATGAAGTATTAATACTGAGTCTGTGTGTTGTTTCTTAACTAGAAACTACTGAAGCAAAGTTGGTGGGCAATGATAAAACGAAAACAGTGTTGGGTTCTGCCGAAGCTCAAGTTACACATATGACTGATGGGGAGAACAAAAGAGTAGTAGTCTCTGGTGCCAAAGTTGCTGAGGCGGTAGGTGATGACACTCGGGCTTCTCAGTCACAATCAATTCCTGAAAACTTCTTTGATGATAAAGATTCTGATCAACGTGCACGTGGAATCACTCCTGTTAAGCTAAATATCAAGTAAGTCACATATGCTCATCTGCATTCGTCTTATGATATCTGGTTTTCTGATAATTTATTTCCGACACAAGTCATTGGCTTATTACAATAACGGACCGTTTCTGATTTCTCTAGAAGCATATGTTCGGCATCACTGTGTGTTTTCTCGTATGTTAAATTATATATGTACACTTTAGAAGTTGATATTCATGTTTTGGTCTTATGATTATCTGGTATCACTATTTATGTGAAGTAGTAGAACATTATGCCTTCAATTAAAAGATTAAAAAGACTCATCTTGGGTACTGCATATTCTGTGACTTTAGTTTTAGAAATGACACTCATAATCATATTGATTGATATGATAACATTGAATACATTTACATGAATGTCGGTATATCACATATGATGCGTATCAACAAATAATACTCTCTTATGGAGCAGAGAGAATGGGTTTACATTTAGGTACTTTTTGATCTTGATAGTGCATACAGATATGGTGCCTAGAAAAGTGATGTCGTAGTTACATGAGGATAAATTGGTTCCATTGCTGAATGTGTTTATAAGATTACAAGAAGTAACAAGATGAGACATGATATTACTACAATAGTACAATGTTATAACAAGGATCCACTAGAGTCATGATCTTTTTCGTCTTGAATTATAAAGGACATCTAAATTAGTACACTATTGTGTATGCTATCTTTAGTGATGTCATGCTGATTTACGAAGTTACTAGATAAGTGATGTGTTAATGTGAAGCTGGTTGTTTGGAATGGAGAAACACCTTGGAATTTATGAATACTTACAATTAAAGAGTAAGTACTTAGCAGAAATGCTGAAGGTTTTGTTGAATGTGTTACCATATAATAATGGATGGAATTTAAATGAGTATATATGGGACATTTGGAGAAGTTGGTGTGAATCATTCTTGAAGTATCATGTTTTGCAGTTTTATATCGTTTAATTTGAGCCTATTTGTACTAGCTCATGTTCACATGCTTCTTCTTGTTGCATGATGCGTGTCAATTCTCAAGTTTTATTAAAAGAAAAATGATCATTTACAATATGGGAAGAAAGATAAAAGAAGGTTTTTTAAAAAGGGTGAGATACTATTAATCTAGTTGGAAGAAAATAAAGGATATCATGAAACATAATAAAATCTTAGAGCTAAACATATAATCAAACTAAAAAGTTGATTCCCTATACTTCTACAATCTATTCTGAACAGGCCTTACTTGCACATACATAACAGTAATGCACTAATGCTGCGTCTCCAAGCATGGTATGGGTTTGAATATTAGTGATGTGTATTGGCAAATGATACACTGTGCTTGAGACGTTTCTGAAAACACATCATAACAACAATTGTTTTCAAGGTAAAATGAACATGAATTAGATCCAATTATAATAGATCTCTTATAGAGTAGTTTATACCGTTTGTTCAATTTCATGAAGCGACTAAAATCTAATATATGAAAATTCTGACAGAGATGAGTACAAGGAGTTTGAGAAGTTGATCCAAGAAGACTTGAAAGAGGTAGACAATCGGCTTGAAGAAGAAGAGGTTTGGATTCATATTATCATAAGTAATTTTACATGTTCAGTTGTTTCACTTTGCAATACTAAACATAGGGTGACAGGGATCCTTTAACACACATTAACTTTCTACTCTAGAGGTGGCGAGTCGACTCTTTTTATAATGACATGGGTCGATTTTGAGTAATGTTTGTATCTGAAACTGCCAAACTGGTCAAATGGGTTAAAAGTCATCTAAAAATTTATTTCCTTGCCAACAATGTGACAAAACACGTTTAATGATTTAGTTCTAATCATATTTAGCACTAATTGTTTATATCCTTTTGAAAAAATGGGCAAAAAGTGTTACAGGCTCTTTAGCCGTCACACAACCAGCCTATTTTGCCACTTTTACTTTCTATAATGTTTCTGCAACACCAAGTGTTATATGGAGATCTATTCCTAACGTGCTGGACTGCCAGTAGCACCAAGCTCTTCTAACATTTGTTTTTGTAATAATTATAATGTAGTATGATGCAGCTGAGATGATTGAAGAGGCAGAAACAGTGGAGCAAAAGTAAGTACAGTAGTTTGTTAGGATTGGTTAAAGGAAACTGTCATAGATGAATAGTGCCTGACATGCAACTTATTGCAGATCTTGCAGGGAGAGAGTGGAACTGTTCAAAAGGAAAAAGTTGGAACTTAAGGCTGCCAGGTCTGGCAAGCGCAATAAAGTTTCTCAAGTGGTGGAGAAAGAAAGTAGCAGTGACGAGTCTTCTAGTGATGAGGATAGTGACGATGCTGTTGACTGGAGAGCTAAGCATTTATAGACACAATTCACTTGCTGGTAAATTCTCTCCACTATGTTTCCTGTTGGTTTGTTTGATAATTGATTGGATCTAGAGGTTTTAAAATTAGGAGATTAGTTAATGTGCTAAAACTTGGAATTTTTTAGAATGAGATGGGTTACCCGTAAACTCTTTTAGTCCTTTTAAAATTAATAGAAATAAGTAACTTGTTCTATATGATCATAAATATTACGATAATATTAAAATTTCGAACAAAGCGTACTATGATGCGTGCATTATAAATATACCTTTGATGACCTTCAACCTGCATAACCAAAATCAACTCGACTCATAACTAAGTTTGTCTAGATTACCACCTCTATGTGGAATTATTGTATTATAGATGCGCATCTAACCTGTTTTCAATCGTTTGGCAGATTAAAGTTTTGACCAAGCTTTTAAGGAGTGAGATATTGGTACCTCATGTTGTAAATGTTCATATAAAAGATCAAGCTTTAAACTTTTCAAGCTAGTATTCTGGGTCGTCAATTGGTCTTGAAGATGATTGCTTGGAGTAATGCAGTCGTTAATTCTGATCACTTTGTTTTGAAGAATACACGTACGTTATTCCCATTACATGATGTGAAAGTTGCACTTTCTAACTTGTTAAGCACGTACTCCATGTAAAATATTCTCACTTCCTTGACAAGGCCAAAGAATGTGTTATGTTAGGAGTTTATAACACCCATGAGACTGGGAACTTGCATTATGGTTTGTGTAATGTTTTTTCATGAAACTTTAGACAGTATATTTAGGGTACACTTGGAGTTGTTTCGTTGTCGATGCATAACCGTGACCTAACTTAGCTGTTTGACGAGATTTTGTATATATCTGAGAAATAGCTCAATGAATTGGTAAATTTGACAGTACTTGAATTTCACCGAACATTTAAGTCTTTAGAAATTATGTGGGGATTAGTAAGGTCTAACATATAATTGGCAACTGAATCTGAATGCTGAGCTTGAACGCAAATTATCTTAGCAGGGTATCGGTGAAAAGATGTAAATGAAATTACAATGGATGGATACAACATGACATCTAAACCTAAAAATCTAAAATGACCCTTGCAACATTGATGACACCACCCTAAACTGACACTGAGGGGACTGATGCGAAATTTAGAACATAACACAGAGAACTGTGAATGCTACCGAAGATTTTACTTGTACCTCGACTGCCAAAGCTGAAAATTTCAGGAGCACCAAAACTAAAGTTGATCTAGATGTTACACAATCGTTCTGATCCATTTACATTGACCCAATAGATCCAAATGTTGATCCATTGATTCAAGAAGCAATATATTAGATGCACATTTACACAAATTAGCATGTAGCTGAATCAACGATCAACCTGGCCCGAACTCTATAAATTAATTTTGTATAGTGTGATATCTTTATGCCATCGTTCTTGTCATCCACACTGTTGAATGTGAATGGGTTACAGTAGAACCCCCCTCCCCACCCCTGCCAATCTACTCGCATGAACGCTTGAAATCAATAAATGAAACTAAAATTGTGGCAATGGCAAAAATTCACACATTAGATGATGGGGACAATATGCCTATGACTCGTATAGTGTCCGCCATAGATGATAAGGATGATGACCCGAGTTTTTGACTGTTTGGGCTGAGAGAAGCATGCGTTTGATGCTCGATTGTAGATAGGGTAGTTGTGGACCAAAAATTCTTCTAATCACGCCTTTTGGTCCACAATTACATTGCTCTCCTGCATGATTTAGAACTTTTTTTTTATTACACACAACATTAGTTATCAGCTATATAGAGAATTGAGGAGTTTAGTAATCACTAATTTTTTTTGGCAGATTAGTTTTCAGATGGTCGATAGATAAGTTCTTTTTTAAGGATGTCCGGCATCATTCAAGTGGTTAGTCGTAGTAGCTGTTACTAGTCACGTATTCACGTTCATCACTTTGTTAATAGCTACCCAAAACCCAAATGTTTCAAAGGTTGTCCTTTACGTGTGACCGAGGATTCAAATTAACATACCATCTAATTCTGATAGAAAATCTGTGGTTTTTGTGACTATCATTCTTTCCATATCACATAATGCTCTAAATAGGGCCTAACAGTTATACGTGGTTATCTAAAGCTTTGTATGGTGATCAAAGATAGTGGGTCGGTTAGCATATGCTTACATATGGTCAACATGGGAATTCATGCAGGTCATCTAATAGTTTGTGGTATTAGATGAATAAATTAGTTGGCCCAAGCCTGACTTGTGGGTTGGGTCCATTAGGATTTCAATAAACATTATAGCCTACGGGTTTTATCATTATCAGCCCTACGATCCTAAATCTCTAACCCTAAATCTAAACTCTTTCGCTGCCTCCGCCGCCGGCTACACGCCAAAGGTTTGGAGGCTCCTTTAAACATTAACCGACGTCATCTTTTTCACAAAATAAGTCCTTGTGTGCCGGTTAGCTCGAAGCTAGCACAAAAAGTAAGAAACTTTATATCCAATATTCGGTCCACTTTGGTGGCTGTTAGGTTGAGCAAGCAAAGAATTAAAACATTCACTTGGTTCCAGTTGGTTCGAAAGAAGCAAGAGACGAAGAAGTATATTTTATTCTCATTGTTTTGAGAATAATATGTATAAGGGTGTAGGACATTTATTCAATTGGGCTAAAGAACAAGTTGTGATTTGAAGCTAGCAAGGAAGACAACACTTTGTTTGGCTATTCGGATTTTTTTTGTTTTCTTAAAAAAGAAAAAAGATAAAAAAAAAAGATTTTTTTTTTTTTTTTTTTTATGTCGAATCCAGGGTATCAATTTCCGAGACGACTTGTGTTGGTGTCGAATCCAGGGTATCAATTCCCGAGACGACTTTTGTTGGTGTCGAATCCAGGGTATCAATTTCCGAGACGACTTTTGTTGGTGTCGAATCCAGGGTATCAATTCCCGAGACGACTTGCTTTGGGGTCGAATCCAGGGTATCATTCCAAAGACGACTTTTGTTGGTGTCGAATTTGCTTTCTTCGTTTATTTTGGTTTTGGGTTATCCCGTTTTATTTTTGGTTTATTGTTTTAAATTTGGTTTCTTAGTTTACTACTCCAGTTCGAGGTTTCGTGATTTCGCCGCTCGAACTGCGGGGAGTATTAGATGAATAAATTAGTTGGCCCAAGCCCGACTTGTAGGTTGGGTCCATTAGGATTTTCAGGTATATTGCTTTATAAATACCTGACGAATAAACATTATAGCTTACGGGTTTTATCATTATCTTACAAGAAGTGGTGCAACTACTCCCCTATCCTGTGCATGATTAAGAATTTAGAATTTTCTTGTTATACAGATAGCATCAACTATCAACTACAGAGCGATAAATTGAGGAGCATTTTAATTTCCTAAGCTTTTTGGTTTCTTAGTTTTCAGATGGTCGATAGATAAGTTGCTTGTTAAGGATGTTGGGCATCAGTCAAATAGTTAAGTAGTTGTTATTAGTCATGTTCATCACTTTTGTAATAGCTTCCCAAGACTCAAAGTGTCAATGGTTGTACATTACGGGTAACTGAAGATTCAAATCAACATAATATCTTATTTTGCCAGAAGAAGTTAGATTCAAATCACAGAGTCTTGCAAATAGGGCCTAACAGTTATATATTGTTATCTAAAGCTTTGTGTGATTCCAGATGATAACTATCACGCTTCTTTTTTCGACGTACTTCAATTACTGATTGTTATTTGCCTATCTGGTACGTTTTCTACAAGTAGTGATGGTTCAATCACATACCCGGAGTTTAGCAAATAAGGAGTACTAAATTAGTATTTCACATGACATCTGGTTTGAGTCACAGATCAGTATTTGATTATGCGACTTTGTAGTAATTGTTTTCAGGTCTGCTACATTTTATAGACATTACTAATTTTCTATTTGTTCTAAATTCAAATATATTTAATCTAAAATGTGATAATCATAGTGATGACATATAATACGGATAAAAGGCTTATTGGGCTTGGATCATATTATACACATTTAGGCCCCGACTGATGAGGCGAAAAATGATCCGTTTTTAGGGGGTCATTTAAGCCCGAATCCGACTTTATTTGATCAAATATTGCCTTAAATCGTTCCTTTTGTGATTTTAGGTGTTTGGAGAGTGAATTCTGGAAAAGAAGCCATTTTGGACGTTTTTGGAGCATAAAAGTGAAGAAAACGACAAAGTACCAAAAATCCATGCTGAAGATACAAGGTGACGGCGTCAAGACCAACATCTTGACGGCGTCAGACATGAAGAATTAAACACCGTAGGTGGTGACGGCGTCAGAAGGCTTTATGACGGCGTCAAAGTCCCAAGAATAAAATACCGTAGGTGGTGACGACGTCACCAAGGCCATCACGTGTAAATTTGTCAAAACTTGCGCGCAAAGTAGCTGATATTGTTTTGGTCATAACTTTTGCATACGAACTCGGATTTAGGTGATTATAAAGCCCAGGCGAAGAGGACGAAGAGATCTACAATTTGGTGAAAAAATGGTCTTGACGGCGTCAAGAGTATGGTCTGACGCCGTCACGAAGGGCCGATAGAAAACATGCCTATAAATATAACTTCATAACTTCACTTTTTGTAAGCCCTAAACCCTAAGGTCGATTCCTGGGTTTAGGTGGGTGTTTTTCCAGCAACTTAGAGGGTTTCAATCACTCCATAAACATCATGTATTGGTTTGATGATTCTATCTTAATTATGTTTTCCATTATCATTGTTGTTTGCTCTTCTTTGATGATGATTTGCTAATTCACCTTGTGTCTACTTATGATTATGTGAAACTTGTATATAATTGATTAGATCTCATTGATTTCTTGTTGATGTTGTGTCTATCTCCATCAATTAAGGCGTGACAACTTCAATAGATCTAGTTGGTTTAGTTTATAATTCTTGTTTCCTATTGATTCTTGTTTTGATTGAATGATTTATATGTTAGGCTTAAGAAAACTGGCAGATCTCCAAATGGTAACATGCTTGAACGTCTTAAGAAACATGAACCGAGGCGTACTAGGTCTTTATTGGTTGTATTTAATGCATGAGCCACTGTTTACAATCCCTATAGTTGTGCTGGGTCATGGTGTAGGAGGAGATAAGAGCTCATAGAGTTGGGGAGTTATGTATGCCACCCCACGAATGGTATTAAGGAATACAACCCATCAATTAAAACAAGGTTACAATTCAATAGGTAGGATTGGATAGCTAGCAAGGAGTAACATATCATGGGTAGACATGCTTCACTTATCTTGTAGAACCTTAGTTTAGTTTTCTTGTTTACTAGATTAATTAGTAGCTTTTGGGTTAGTTGATTAGCAACTAATTCCGCCCCTTCTTCCAATACCCGAGATTTTCACTTGCTTTTCATAAAATATAAAAACACAAAAAGAATCATCCTTCACCTTTAGACTTAGTTAGATCAATTTCAATCCTAACGACACTATTCCTAGCTGAACGATCAATCCCCCGGTACTTGTCACTATACTATACTACAACGATCAGGTACACTGCCTGGTGGGGGTTGTAAACTTCTCGAGATCCCTCGAGAGGTAAAGCCTGTTGTGATTCCCACGCATCAAGTTTTTGGCGCCGCAGCCCGGGGAATAGTTATTGTCTAGGTTAGGATTTCTTTTTATTAGGTCTACTTGCTAGATTCCTTTCTAGTAAGATTTTTATTTTTATTTTTAGGTCTTCTTTAGTCTATCTTGTTTCTTCGTGCTTTTGTTCGTAACTCTTTACCATCCGACATCATGGAAGGTGGTAACATCTTTGAACCCATCATCCCACCACAACAAAACCCACCATTAGAACCCCTTAGGCCCCGAACCTTAGGAGAGTATTCCCGACCTAGCCACCAAGGCTACCGAAACACCATTGAGCTCACCGGAGCCAATGTGACCCCCTTGCGATCCGACACCATCCGGTTGGTGCAAAGCGGATGTGCATTCCATGGACTTCGTTCCGAAGATCCAAACCAACACCTTAAGGACTTCCTCAAAATCGTAGATTCCATAGACCTAGGTGTTGAAACTAGAGAGACTACCCGTTTACGCCTATTCCAATTCTCTCTACGGGATCAAGCTAGTCAGTGGCTTGAGCGTTTACCCGCGGGATCCATCACCACATGGGATGATCTCACCACTCGTTTCCTTGCTCAATTTTTCCCACCGGGGAGAACTACTAAGCTTAGGAATGACATCTTGATGTTTCAACAACGTCAAAATGAATCTCTTTATGAAGCATGGACTCGTTTCAAGGACTTACTCCAAAAAGTCCCTCATCATGGCATAGATTTGTGGCTCCAAGTCCAAATTTTTTATGACCATATCGATATCCCCACGAGGCGAACCATTGACCAATCGGCCGGTGGTAAGCTACGTGATCTCACTAAAGTCAGCAAACAATCTAGCATTCTCAACTGGATTAGGAGGAATCTCCAACTTCTGTTGAAGCATTTTCTCCATAAGAGGCACTGTCAGAGGATAATTCTTCCCAAGAAACATGATTACCCTGAGCCCAGATGTAGTCTCCAAGACATGAACATAAGGCATATTATAAAATTTCCAACTCTGTACTTTCCACCTCTGATTGTTTTTCCACACATCATAACCAGCACCATTGGGAGTAGAAGAATCCATAAGCGCTTTAAGATCTTCCAATAAGTATAATCCTGCACCTGTAGGAGTATGAGTAGCATAATACTTTTTGACCAACTCATTAAGAGTAACTAAGTCCTGATGATCCACAAGATGTAGAATTTCTTGTAGAAATGTGAATGACAGAGAAGTTTTATCAAGCCTATAAATGGTGTTGATCTTGCCATTCTTAGACAATTCCCAATGAACCAAAACATCTCTAACACCCTCTGGCCAATCATCAGAGGATCATTCTTTGATGAAAGAAGCATCAGGAGCATTAACATCTACTACTCTGTGTGCTGAATGTGAAGTCCTCACTCTTGCCATTCTCTTGGCCCTTCTTCCAGGAATGTAAATAGCAGCATGTGGTGAAGAAGGTTCCTCAGGAGCTACATCCTTAGCAGATACATCTTCTGCAGCATTAGTTTCCACTGATGGAATATCTAAGTGATCATCAGTAGAATCCTTAGTAGAAGAAAGTGCAGCAGATTCATATTGTGCATCCATTGCCATCCTGACTTGTTTAGCCCTACCAGCTGCAAGCTCTACTTCTCTCTCTTTCAGCTCATGAAATCTTGTCATTTAAGCTTGTTGATCATCATCTAACCTCTTTGCAGCCTCTTCACCGAATTTCTCCTCCTCCATTTGTCTTCTTGTTCTCTTTCTAGAAGGAAGATCTTCTGCTACAACTTTGGCTTTTCCTTTATCAACAACAGATGAAGCAGCAACAGTTGTCAGACCAGTAGAAGTATCAGGTAAAGGTACTTGATCAACATCAGGAACACCCATATCCATAGTAGAACCAACATCAACAGAACATGATAGAGATATATCAGGCACATCTCCAGCAAGTTTGACTTTCTTAGAATGTGGTTCTGCATCAGCAGCAAGGAGATTAGGAACAAGCTTAGGAGCACTTAGTCCATCCTTTTCACATCTAGACTTGATTCTGTTATACTGATTAACCAATTGTTCATCTGAAAGAGACCAAACTTGTTTCTTAGTCCAAGCACTATTATAAAGTGCACTACTTTGACTTTTCACATAATTTCTCATAAAAAGCCTCTGCTGTGCTTGAGTCATTGGTTTATCTCTTTTTGCTTTGCCAATTAGCTCATCTGCTTCTTTCTTCCTTTGTTTCATAACCTTAACTATTTCAGAAGCCCAATCATCTTTACTTACATCCTTTCCAAGAATATCTGTAGCTAAACCAGGAGTAGCAATCACTTGTTCACCAATATGCATCCAATCTGCTTCATCAAAGTTTGGAATTGCATCATCCAATTCTCTTTGTCTTTCAAGAGGCAAAGTAGAGATATATCTGTTCTGAGCAGATTGAAATTCTTTGTCATATTTAGCTTGTTCTGCCTTTGCCAATTCTGTACTTTTCTTATGATCTTCTCATTCTTTCCAAAGTATTTCTTGCTCAAGTCTTTTCTTTTCTGAGATAAGCTCATCAGCACACACTTCAGCAGCTTCAGCAGAATCACCATGAGGAATGACTAATTCTTCCAAAGGATCAGTAGTTAAATCTTGAACATCTGAATCAAGTAGAGTATCATCAGATCCTGTAGTATGAATAGTTACAGTGGTGTCTTCATGAGAAACTTTCTCAGGAAAAGATGGATCAGTGGTAGGTGACTCCATATACTCTTTACCAGCTACAAACAATGTATCTACTGATGCATGAACCCCATCAGTAGTCTTTTCAGCAGCAATATCACTAGTTGGTTCATTCTCCTGAAGAGTATCACTAGCATCTGTCATAAGAATCTCATCACCACTAGACACCTTAGAAGATTCAGCAGCTTTCTTTGCCAAATACTGTCTTCTACTTCTTTTGCTGAACTGAATTGGCTTCTTAAGTTTTGAAACTTTAGCAACTTTGAGAGAAGAAGCATGAGTCTGTTGAGCAACTTCAGGCAAGATCTCAAGGGAGTCCAAATTTCCCTCCTCATGTACTTCATCAGCATCAATCACAACCTTTCTTTTCTTTTGCTGATCAAGTTGTGCTTCCAACTCCTGAACCTTTCTTTTCAACAGCTCAACCTCACCACCCAGTGAAGATTTGGTATCTGCAAGCTCCTGTTGAAGATCATCAGTCTTTTTAACATACATGCATAGCAAATCATGGACAGAGGTGAGAGTAACAGGGTCCTCAGATCCACCACCAGATTTCTCTGTGGTCATATGAGCTTCATTGAACCTATCAGGAGAAACAGACATGTGTACAACTGATGCGTGTGTAAATACTCATCATTTTTTACCTAATCTGAGCTGCCAAAACATCCAAAAACACTCAAATATGCATCATAATACTGAAAATATCCCAGAAATGTGTTTTATATGTTTCAGATGCAAAATAATCAAACACAAATGAAAAATGAACAAAGTTTGCATAATTGGCAGTTTCAATCCCTCAACTTTCAAAACTTGTCAAATCTAGTCCCTGGTTATTCTAAAAACATGAAAAAGTCACCAAAGGTCCTTTTGAATCACAAATAAACATATAAAGTCCTTTGGTGTAAAGTTTCACAAAATTACAAGTTTAGCCCCTCAACTTTGCAAAATTGACAAAAATGGTCCCTGTGATACTAAAACTTTGACAAAAATAAATTTTGGTCCTTGTACTAATCATCTATGGCAGGAATGGTCCTTGGTTGGAAAGTTTGGTAAAATTACAAGATTGGTCCCTGAAGTTTCAAGTTTGGCAGAAATGGTCCCTAGAATTTCAAAAGTGGAAAAAGTCAACAAAGGTCCTCACACTATTCACATTTGGCAAGATTCACCCCTTTGAGAACTATGGAAAAGTCACAAGTTCAGCCCCTCAAATTTCGGTGAATTGCAAAATTGGTCCTTGATATTAATACAAATCCAACTGGACCCTTTTTATTAAACCCTAACACCAAATCCAACCCAACAAACAAATCCCACCATCCCACCTTTTTCCCTTGGCCCAATCCCTAGGCCCACACCCTTTTTAAAACCGTTCTAAATAATACTCCCAAGGTCAAACGAGGTCAAACCTCCACCCTTCCCTCTCCTCTACTTGCACCCTGCAACGCAATCCCATCAACCACCTCCCATCACCTTATCCACTGCTCAACCCACCATCTTCCACCCCTCACCTCAGCATTAAATGCTGCCACCCCCCAATTGCTATAACTGTCCAAACTTGCCTCATTCCATTTTTCCTGCCAAAACACGTGGAGGGTCAAGATGAAGCCTCAGTGATCCAATGGCCTTAGAAAAGAGTAGGAAATGCTCAGAGAGAGTCCACAAACCCTAAATGATGCTTATAAAAGGAAAAAAAATGAAGCAAAGAAGAGTAGTAGTTAATTTAGTAAAATTTAGCATCGTTTTCATTGTAGCTTCTAAAATCAGTTGTAATCTTTGTTTTTAAAGCTTGTAATCTCTTTTTCAGTATATGTGAATCAAGAATTAAGCAATTAATCCTCAGTTTCTGTTTCAAATTTCAAGTTTGTAATTTAAATTTACAATTGAGGCTTCTGTTGGTTTTTAGTAGTTGTTTAGAGACTCACAAGCTCACATAAGCTCCCATATAGCTTATAAAAGCTATTAGTAACCCTTAAAAACTGTTTAGCTATAAAAAATAAAAAATACAAAAAAAGTCAACGAAAGTCAAAATCCAAGTTTCATGGCGATTCAAGCTGGAGCAGGGTGAATTGTGGATTGCCCTGGGTTAGTTGCCTTGTGGAAGGCTTATAGGGGTGTTCTTTGGTCCTGGTTCTAGTTCACAATTTAGCTTGGATGGCATAAAGTAAGAAATTTTCTCATTTTTTTAGTTCTAGCACTCCTAGCTTATTGTCTGTTTATTTATGCTTATTTATGTGTATTAGATCATATTAGATTGCTATCATTCTGTTTCTAGTTCAAAATTCTTGTTTTGCTTTGAAAATCTCACCATATTAGTCTGTTAAGGTGTGCTTGGATCTGAGAATTTGCCTTAGCTCAGTTGTGTTTCTGTGGTTCAATTATGTTATAACATATCACATTAGGGTAATATTAGTTAGTTCAGGCCTAAAATCAAGTGTTCACTTACAAAATAGTCAAAATCACTTTGAATCACTCATAGTGATTCACTTGTGGAATTTAGTGTGGCATAAGCCTCAAATCAACTCACAAATAGGTATACTAGCATAAATTAGTCTTAATATAGCTTAAGATACATAAATCAATAAGTAAATTAGGATCAAATCTCACAAACGTCAACCTAAGTTCAAAATCTCAAAAGTCAAAATTCATACTCTTAGTAGAAATCTAAATTTTCAAGGAATTTTCCTGAATTTTGTTGTTAGTTTCAGACCTTAAGCTTTTCACAAGTCAAAGTCTATCAGCTTAATTTTCAAATCCCATGCCTGGCTTATTTTTATGATTTTTTGTGTAGCTTACACAAGGCCTTATTTAGACCTGCAGGGCAAGGTACTGCCCTGCACCAGGTACTTGTGATTTTGGTCAAATTTCATTTCCCCCTCCTGGGTGCATTTAGAAACTTTAAGCCTTGATTTTTAGCTTTTTGAAAAGCTCTACAGCTTATCTTTCTAGATTAAGTGGATCTCAGTTCTCATATAGATAGCTTATTCTGGCCTTTAAGTTTGCTTATTTCACAATCATATACTGAGTACTCAGTATTGATCACCAATATTCCCAGGACCATAGCTAGTTCATTAGTGGGCCCCATCCTTAGCTTATTGACTTTTTGGAAAGCCAAGCAGCCCATCTTGATATTTCAGGGCTTATTTCACCATTTCAAGCTTATTTGATAGGGCTGCAAGTAGCTTTTAGGTTGTCCATTTCTCTGAGTATACTAAGTGACTCAGGTTTTTCACCCAAGTTCCATACCTCACCCAGTGCTCAATAATAAGCCATAAGCTTAGCTTATTGGCTTATTCCAGAGTTGAGCAGGTCAACTTAAAGGTTCAAAGCCTAGTTTGGACCCCCTTGACTTCTGTAGACCCCACAGAGGTCCCAAAGTCCCTGTTTGAGGCCTGTTTTGGCCTAGTGTTTTGGTTAAGTGCTTATTGGTTTATAACAGCTTATCCACAGTACTCATTTGTGCCTTTTGTCCTATTTCAAGTTAATATTCATCTGTTGTGGCTTATTTGTTCATTTCCTAGCTTTTTCAAAAACGCATAAGTCCTAATAAGCTATTAATCTCACTATTAAGCACAAGGGGGTGCACATAGCTTATTAATAAGCTTTAACAAAAGTCTCTTCATAAAAGTTTTCTATTTTTAGCTTATAATCAGTATTCAAAAAGAAAAACCAACAAAAACCAAATTTAAAAATAGTGATAGCTTCTATTTAATAGGATTTATCTTTTTAATTTTTCTTTTCAGCATATAATTAAGCACTTCATCATTTTTATATTTTTCTTAATTTTCTTTTACCTTAAAGTATTTTCAGTAATTTTTCTAGATTTTTCTCTTTTGATTTAGTAATTATTAGAATTAAAATTATTTTAATTAAATAATTAAGTAATATTAGTAATTAAATAGTTTTATCAATTTTTAATTAACATCAGTACCTTTTTATATTTTTTCTAGGTTTTATAAATTATTTAGTATTTTTAGAAAATAGTCTCTTAAATTATACTGTTCATTTTCTAATTTTCTTAATTAATATAGTTAAATTAGATAATAATTAATAAATAAGTAAGTGATTAGTAAAATAGTCTAAATATAATTTTTAGAAACTTTTTATAATTTTTTAGGATTCCTGAGATGATTAATTAGATTTATAAATTTTCTACAATTTTCTAAGTCATTTTTAGTATTATTAGTAATTTAAAATAGTCTAAATAGTTTAATTGATATAATTAGTATTTAATTAATAGAAAATCCACAAAAAGACAAAAATAGGTATTTTTAGTTTTTAAATTTATTTTAAGTCATTTTAGAATTTAAAAAAAATTAATTTTGCAATTTTCTTGTTTAAATTTGTACTATTAAGTTTTTAAGTTAATTAGTTTTAATTAAATAGTTAAATAGTTTTTATTTAAATTATTAATATTAAATAATAAAGTAATCAAAAAAATAATTTTCTTTTCAAATTTCATTTTCTTTTATAATTAAGTTTGTAAAATTTTCATTTGCACCCCCTGTAGTTTTAAATTGTTTAAAATTCACATTTTCTTCAGTCTGTAATCAATTCTGATTTCTGATTTGTGTTTGTGTAATCATATTTGTGTTTTTGTTATTGTTAATACTGTTTCAGTTGTTCAAATACCAAGTAATCAGTAGTATAATCAATTCCCAATCATCTTTGGTTACTGTCCTCAGTGCCACTCATTCCCATAAACGTTTAAGATACAATTTCAATCTCGTTGGGACTTAACGACCAGGGGATTTCCCAGTACTTCCACGGATTTTAAACACTTGACTTTTTCTCCCAGGTGGGCCTATCAACTGCACCTGGTTGACTGGTTGGTTTGGGAGGAGTCAAAATTTGGCGCCGCTGCCGGAGAGGTTGTTGCGTATTTCAAAACGTTTTAGGTTTAGTGGATTTCAAAACCCCTCCTGTACAAATACCATCACTTTATAAATTTTTATGAAAATCAAAATTATAACTGAAAAAGTTCATTAACACTTTTCCTGAAGTGTTAAAAACACCAAAAAAAAAAAAAAAAAAAATCATAAACAACAAAACAAACTGTGAAGTTAAATTACTTCGTTTACTTTAAGATTACAACCTACACAGGTGGAATACGGAAGTTCTGACATTAAATTGCGAACTGAAGAGAGTCCATTTATCTCTCCCGCCACCCTGTGAGTAATCTTAAAAGGAACGCTTTCGGTTAACGAATCAGTTCCAAAAATATTTTCCAAGTTTTTTCACCCATACACGAAAAGCCAAAAGCATTTTACTGTGAATAATTACATAAAAGATTACCACCTCAAACAAAGGCAGAACACCTACCAACTGGGGGTGTGAACATAATAAGTTCCCAAACATAAGATAAAAACTTGCCATTGTATCCCTGTGAGTGGTGTACCTTTTATAAAGAAGCCATTCACCTGTGATTATTGGTTTAAGTTCACTGTGGTTTTGCCTCGATCTTGTTTTGAAAAATTGTTTTTAGTGCATGCGCACTCGTTCACAATCACGACGTAATCGTCATAGAAACGTAACCGAGTTACGTACTGTTGAAGAAGAACACACATTAAAAATGGAAGACGAGCCCCCAAACCCTCCCAAGGAGGAGATAGTTCCTGACACCCGAACAATGGAGGAACTATGTCAACCTACCATGCACGGGAGGGGTGGACCCATTGCACCACTTACAATTGGAGCCTCGGATTTTGGACTAAAACACAACATGATACAGCAGGTCCAAAATTCGTGTCAGTTCCATGGTTTGCCGGGTGACGATGCTAACAAGTATCTCGATAAATTTTTAACCGTCACCCAGAGCATGAAACAAAATGGCGTCACCGAAGACGGCCTGCGTTTATACCTATTCCCATATTCTCTCACTCATCATCCGACTGCTTGGTTCGATCGACTTCCTAAGAATTCGATCAATACCTTTGATGAGATGATTACTAAGTTCTTGGCTAAATACTTTCCACCATCAATGGTTACAAAGCTGAGAAACGATATTAGTAACTTCAGACAGCTTCCCGACGAGTCCTTATTTGAGGCATGGGAACGCTACAAACTTGCTATTGATCGGTGTCCCAATCATAACATGCTTCTTGTCACCATTATTGATACCTTTTATAATGGTTTGACTCTTCGTCATCGTGACACCATCAATGCTGCTGCTGGGGGCACTGAAGAGTGTTATGACTTAATCGAAAACATGAATGCCCATCACAAGTTTTGGGACTCCTCTGCAGAGAGGAATGACTCATGTAAGTCAGTCACTCCGGCAAATAATGAAATAGCTGCCCTTACCAAAAAGTTTGATGATTTGTCTGCTGCGGTTCTCCGAATTCACCAGACAAATCACAATCAGCAGATTAAAACTATCAGTTGTGAAACCTGTGGTGGTCCACACCCGTACCATGAGTGCCTAGCCTCTGGTGGCTTAACTCAAGAGAACATATTCACAGCCCAAGGTTCTACAATACGGGAGGTAATTCTTACTAACCGCAAGGGGACCGAAATTTGTTGAGTTATCGTTCCAATAACTACATTGGATCACCGGGATTTAATCAGTCCTAGAACCAAAATGGTCAAAACAGGAACCAGAACTTTAACCAGAATCAGAACCAGAACCGAATGAGCCAAGGTTTTAACAACCAAGGGAATTTCAACTCTGGTCAACACCAAGTTCAACAAAATCAAGGGAATTATAACCGTAATCAAGGTCAGAACAATTACCATCAGGGTAATTTTCAACAACAAAACCACTTCCAGGGTAATAACAACCAGCAACATGGGAATTTCCAGAACAATCGGGCTCAAAAATTTCCAAACAAAAATCAAGCCATTGTTCCAACTGGACCATCATTTGATGAGTTATTAAAATAGTTTATGAAATCCCAAGATGAACTAAACAAAGTGCTGGTCAGTCAGATCTCTGAATTGAAGAAGTCTTTAAATGATCGACCCTCGGGCTCAGGTACTTTACCAGCAACACGATCGCTAATCCGAGGGGCGATGTAAAGGCGATCACCATAAGAAGTGGAGTTTCTTATAAAGGACCCACAGCTCCGGCTACCTCTTCTCCTATTCAGGTAGAGGAATGTGACACTGAGGATACTACGGATACGACACTTCCTACTAATAATGGAGGTACCAATGACATCCCTCCTCCAGTTGTCCTGTCCCGACTCCCCTAAAAGAGTCATGTTTGAAACTCCCAAAGGTCCTGTTGAAAATACAAAAGCAAACCCAAAACCATCAATTCCATATCCCTCTCGATTGCAAGACCAGAAGCTCCGTGAAAAAGCTAATTATCAGATGGATTTTTTTTTTCTTTCAAATTTTCCAAGATCTACACTTTGATATTAGTTTTGCGGATGCTCTTCTTTTAATGCCCAAATTCGCATCGACAATCAAAAACCTATTGAGCAATAAAGAGAAACTGTTTGAGATGGCACGAACTCCACTCAATGAAAACTGCTCTGCAGTTCTGTTGAAACAGCTTCCCGAGAAGCTAGGAGACCCCGGGAAATTTCTAATACCATGTATTTTCCCAGGGATGGTTGAGTGCTTTGCCTTGTCCGATCTTGGTGCAAGCATCAACTTAATGCCCTACTCAGTTTGGAAAAAGCTCTCTCTTCAGGAACTCAGTCCCACATGCATGACTCTCGAGCTTGCAGACCGTTCAACTTCACGTCCCCTTGGTATTGCCGAGGACGTATTTGTAAGAGTGGGAAAGTTCCATTTTCTGGCAGACTTTGTCGTTGTTGATTTCGATGCAGATCCAAGAGTTCCTCTCATTCTTGGGAGGGGATTCTTAAGGACGGGTCGTGCATTGATCGATGAGGAAATCACGTTACGAGTTGGCACTGAAGCGATAACGTTCAACCTTGATCAAACCTCGAGATACTCCTCGAATTATGATGCTAAATCGGTTAACCGAATTGATGTCATTGACATTGCATCTGAGGAGTATGCTCAGGAAATCCTTGGATTCGCTGATAGTTCTCCGAGTGGCAATCCCACTCCCTCTTCTCACCCCATAATCGCTAATTCTTCTCTTTCCCTCACTCCGTTTGAGGGAAGTGATTTCGTCCTTGAGGAAATAGAGGCCTTTCTCAAAAGTGAATCGGTTCCCGAAGGAATTGATAACCAAGAGATTGACCCGGAGGGGGATATCTTTCTCCTTGAGAAATTATTGAACAAAGATCCTTCTCCTCTTCCTGTTCTGCCTCAACAACTTCATAACGCAGAAATCAAATATGTTGAGAAAAATGATGATTTCCCCGAGGTCGAACTTAAGGACCTGCCTCCTCATCTAGAATATGCATTCTTGGAAGGTAACGATAAGTTACCAGTCATTATTGCGAAAGATTTAAAGGATGAGGAGAAAATTGCGCTGCTTAAGGTTTTAAAGTCCCAGAAACAAGCAATTGCTTGGAAGCTCTCAGACATAAAGGGTATTAACCCGGGTTTTTGTACACATAAAATCTTAATGGAGGATGACTTTAAGCCTGCCGTGCAGCATCAAAGACGGGTAAATCCAAAAATCCACGAAGTTATCAAGCAAGAAGTTCTAAAACTTCTCGATGCTGGATTGATTTACCCAATATCAGACAGTCCTTGGGTTAGCCCCATACGTTGTGTTCCAAAAAAGGGTGGCATTACGGTTGTCACAAATGAGGATAACGAGTTGATACCAACTCGGTTGGTTACGGGGTGGCGAGTATGCATCGATTACAGAAAACTTAACGAAGCCACCCGCAAGGACCATTTTCCTCTGCCCTATATGGATCAAATGCTAGAGAGACTAGCGGGGAATGAGTATTATTGTTTCCTCGACGGCTTCTCGGGTTACATCCAGGTTCCCATTGATCCACAAGATCAAGAGAAGACTACCTTCACATGCCCTTACGGGACATTTGCCTATCGTCGCATGCCTTTTAGGTTATGAAACGCTCCGGGCACTTTCCAGAGGTGCATGATGGCTATTTTCCACGACATGATTGGGAACACCATGGAGGTATTCATGGATGACTTCTCAGTCATCGGGAATTCTTTCAACTCATGCCTCTCCCATTTAGAAAAGATGCTTCAACGTTGTAAAGACACAAATCTTTATCTAAACTGGGAGAAGAGCCATTTTATGGGCAAGTAGGGCATTGTCCTCGGCCATAAAATTTCAAAAAGTGGGATTGAGATCGATAAGGCCAAAATTGATGTTATTGCTAAGCTACCTCATCCCACCACTGTTAAAGGCATAAGGAGTTTCCTCGGCCATGCCGGGTTTTATCGGAGGTTGATTCAGGGTTTCTCCAAAATAGCCCGGCCCATGACTCATCTTCTTGAAAAGGAAGCTCCTTTCATCTTTCCCCCCGAGTGCGTCGAAGATTTTTCTACTTTAAAGAAAAGGATTACCGAGGCACCGATCCTTGTTGCCCCCGACTGGGGCTTACCCTTCGAACTTATGTGCGATGCTAGCGACTTCGCTATTGGTGCAGTTCTGGGGCAACGCAAAACAAAACATTTTCAGCCAATACATTACGCAAGTAAGACCATGACTGAAGCTCAAACGCACTATACCACCACAGAAAAAGAATTATTAGCTGTGGTATATGCCTTTGAGAAATTTAGGCCTTACTTAATCCTAACCAAATGCGTGGTGTATACGGACCACTCGGCTTTGAAATACCTGTTTGCTAAACAGGATGCAAAGCCAAGACTGCTCCGTTGGGTCCTGCTCCTTCAAGAATTCGATATAATCATACGAGACAAAAAAGGAGCAGAGAACCTTGCTGCTGATCACTTATCCCGGTTAGAGAATCCTCATCAGGATATTCTCGAGAGAAAAGAGATTAATGAAACTTTTCCTCTGGAGACTCTCAATGTAATCTCTACCCGGGATGATACCACTACCCCATGGTTTGCCGATTTTGCAAATTACAATGCGGGAAATTTCGTTGTGAAAGGGATGTCGTCCCAACATAAAAGGAAATTCTTTAAAGATGTAAAACATTACTTCTAGGACGACCCCTACTTGTTCAAAATCTATGCGGATCAAGGCATCCGACGGCGTGTCCGTGGCCAAGAAGCCATGGAAATTCTTAAAGCTTGTCATGATGGACCCACGGGGGGACATCATAACCCAAACTACACCGCCAAAAAGGTGTTTGATTCGGGATTCTTTTGGCCCACAATCTACAAAGACGCCCATGAACTTATCAAAACCTGTGAGGCTTTCCAGCGTCACGGGAATATTTCCAATAAGAATGAGATGCCACAAAATGCCATCAAAGTCTGTGAAATATTTGATATGTGGGGCATTGATTTTATGGGGCCGTTCCCGTCTTCACGAGGGAATAAATACATACTCGTGGCTGTCGACTATCTGTCAAAATGGGTTGAAGCAAAAGCTTTACCCACCAACGATGCCCGAGTAGTCGTTAAATTTTGAAGTCTCTCTTTGCCAGATTCGTGACTCCTCGTGCCATTATCAGTGATCATGGCACACACTTCTGCAATGAACAATCTGCAAGAGTGATGTTGAAATATGGTGTAACTCACCGTCTTTCAACTGCATACCACCCACAAACAAGTTGGCAGGTGGAGGTCTCGAATCGGGGTATTAAGAGAATTCTGGAGAGGACGGTGGGAGAAAACCGTGCCTCTTGGTCGGATAAGCTGGATGATGCACTATGGGCTTTCCGCACTGCTTACAAAACACCCATCAGGTGTACTCCATATAAGCTAATGTACGGGAAAGCATGTCATCTTCCGATCGAATTAGAACATAAGGCCTACTGGGCCTTAAAACATGCAAATTTCGACCTTCAGACAGTGGGTGATCACCGCAAGGTTCAACTTAATGAATTAAATGAACTTCGTGATCAAGCTTATGAGAATTCTTTGATTTACAAGGAAAAAACCAAGAAGATCCACGACTCAAAAATTAAAAACCGTGTTTTCAACATCGGTGACAGAGTCCTTCTCTTCAATTCACGATTGAAGATATTCTCAGGAAAGCTTAAAACTCGTTGGTCTGGGCCATTCACTGTGACAAAAGTATTTCCATATGGAACTGTTGAGTTATCTCAACCTGACGGTTCCAACTACAAAGTGAATGCCATCGGTTAAAGCACTACTTTGGAGGGGACATACCACCAATGGTTGTCCTGGATCTCCAAACTTTCCCCACGAACCAATGAATTCGGGTATCGAGTCAAGCTAGCGACTCGATAAACAAAAACTGTAGCATGTATAAGGGGTTTTCACCCAAAGCGTGGGGGAAGTTACCCCTGCTATGGTCCACCATGTATATATCTAAAAAAAAGTGTATATATCTATATAAATAAAGTGAAACATGTTATTTCCACATTTAGCTTGTAATATAATCCTTTTCCATTCAAAGAGTTGGCATAATAGCCGAGACTTTAAATATTGAGGACAATATTCAACTCTAAGTGTGGGGGGGGGGGGGGGGGAATTCTAGTGAATTTTATCACATTACATCTTCTAGTACCCCCATTTTTAGCCAAAATTTTAAATTTTTTTCACTTTGTTTCAAAATTTTTATGGTTATCAAGTCCACCTTGTCTAAGCCACAAAAGGACTAGCTAATCCAGGAGCAAACGACTCTTGGTAAAGATATCTCAAAACGTTGATGGCTGACAATCTGCCTAAAATTGTATGGGATTCAACTTGTCATATCTTTAATCGTGAAGAGTTGGCTAGCCCACAAGGTTATGGCTTGTGGTAAAGGCAGTGGAAAAACCATAATTGGTAATCAGCTCACCAAGATGATGACTTTATTTCCATCAAAGAGTTGGCTAGTCCAGAAGCAAACGACTTTTGGTAAAGACAAATCAAATCCGTTTACAGCTGATGGTTTGCTCAAAATCATATGGTTATCGGTGTACCATAGTTCTTACTTGAACTAAAACATTTGGCTACTCCAGAAGTAATGACTTTTGGTAAAGAGACTTCAAAACCATTAAGTTTTCTCAAAAGATTGCTTGGGACTAGCAAGATTTTAGTGTGGGGATTGATGAGTGTGTAAATACTCATCATTTTTTACCTAATCTGAGCTGCCAAAACATCCAAAAACACTCAAATATGCATCATAATACTGAAAATATCCCAGGAATGTGTTTTATATGTTTCAGATGCAAAATAATAAAAAAAATGAAAAATGAACAAAGTTTGCATAATTGGCAGTTTCAGTTTCTCAACTTTCAAAACTTGTCAAATCTAGTCCCTGGTTATTCTAAAAACATGAAAAAGTCACCAAAGGTCCTTTTGAATCACAAATAAACATATAAAGTCCTTTGGTGTAAAGTTTCATAAAATTACAAGGTTAGTCCCTCAACTTTGCAAAATTGACAAAAATGGTCCTTGGATACTAAAACTTTGAGAAAAATAAATTGTCGACCTTGTACTACTTATCTATGGCAGGAATGGTCCTTGGTTGGAAAGTTTGGTAAAATTACAAGATTGGTCCCTGAAGTTTCAAGTTTGGCAGAAATGGTCCCTGGAATTTCAAAAGTGGAAAAAGTCAACAAAGGTCCTCACACTATTCACATTTGGCAAGATCACCCCTTTGAGAACTACGGAAAAGTCACAAGTTCAGCCCCTCAAATTTTGGTGAATTGCAAAATTGGCCCTTTATATTAATACAAATCCAACCGGACCCTTTTTATTAAACCCCAACACCAAATCCAACCCAACAAACAAACCTCACCAGCCCACCTTTTTCCCTTGGCCCAATCCCTAAGCCCACACCCTTTTTAAAACCATTTTAAATAATACTCCCAGGGTCAAACGAGGTCAAACCTCCACCCTTCCCTCTCCTCCACTTGCACCCTGCAACGCAATCCCATCACCCACCTCCCATCACCTTATCCACCGCCCAACCCACCATCTTCCACCCCTCACCTCAGCATTAAATGCTGCCACCCCCAATTGCTATAACTGTCCAAACTTGCCTCATTCCATTTTTCCCGTCAAAACGCGTGGAGGGTCAAGATGAAGACTCAGTGATCCAATGGCCATAGAAAAGAGTGGGAAATGCTCAGAGGGAGTCCACAAACCCTAAATGATGCCTATAAAAGGAAAAAGATGAAGCAAAGAAGAGTAGTAGTTAATTTAGTAAAATTTAGTATCGTTTTCATTGTAGCTTCTAAAATCAGTTGTAATCTTTGTTTTTAAAGCTTGTAATCTCTTTTTCAGTATATGTGAATTAAGAATTAAGCAATTAATCCTCAGTTTCTGTTTCAAATTTCAAGTTTGTAATTTAAATTTACAATTGAGGCTCCTGTTGGTTCTTAGTAGTTGTTTAGAGACTCACATGCTCACATAAGCTCCCATACAGCTTATAAAAGCTATTAGTAACCCTTAAAAACAGTTTAGCTATAAAAAATCAAAAATACAAAAAGTCAACGAAAGTCAAAATCCAAGTTTCATGGTGATTCAAGCTGGATCAGGGTGAATTGTGGATTGCCCTGGGTTAGATGCCTTGTGGAAGGCTTATAGGAGTGTTCTTAGGTCCTGGTTCTAGTTCACAGTTTAGCTTGGATGGCATAAAATAAGAAATTTTCTCATTTTTTTAATTCTAGCACTCCTAGCTTATTGTCTGTTTATTTATGCTTATTTATGTGTATTAGATCATATTAGATTGCTATCATTCTGTTTCTAGTTCAAAATTCTTGTTTTGCTTTGAAAATCTCACCATATCACTCTGTTAAGGTGTGTTTGGATCTGAGAATTTGCCTTAGCTCAGCTGTGTTTCTGTGGTTCAATTCTGTTATAACATATCACATTAGGGTAATATTAGTTAGTTCAGGCCTAAAATCAAATGTTCACTTACAAAATAGTCAAAATCACTTTGAATCACTAATAGTGATTCAATTGTGGAATTTAGTGTGGCATAAGCCTCAAATCAACTCACAAATAGGTATACTAGCATAAATTAGTCTTAATATAGCTTAGGATACATAAATCAATAAGTAAATTAGGATCAAATCTCACAAAAGTCAACCTAAGTTCAAAATCTCAAACGTCAAAATTCATACTCTTAGCAGAAATCTAAATTTTCAAGGAATTTTCCTGAATTTTGTGGTTAGTTTCAGACCTTAAGCTTTTCGCAAGTCAAAGTCTATCAGCTTAATTTTCAAATCCCATGCCTGGCTTATTTTTGTGATTTTTTGTGTAGCTTACACAAAGCCTTATTTAGACCTGCAGGGCAAGGTACCGCCCTGCACCAGGGTACTTGTGATTTTGGTCAAATTTCATTTCCCGCTCCTGGGTGCATTTGGAAACTTTAGGCCTTGATTTTTAGCTTTTTGAAAAGCTCTATAGCTTATCTTTCTAGATCAAGTTTTAAATTGGATCTCAGTTCTCATATAGATGGCTTATTCTGGCCTTTAAGTTTGCTTATTTCACAATCATAAACTGAGTACTAAGTATTGATCACCAATATTCCCAGGACCATAGCTAGTTCATTAGTGGGCCCCACCCTTAGCTTATTGGCTTTTTAGAAAGCCAAGCAGCCCATTTTGATATTTCAAGTTCTATTTCACCATTTCAAGCTTATTTGATAGGGCTGCAAGTAGCTTTTAGGTTGTCCATTTCTCTGAGTACACTGAGTGACTCAGGTTTTTCACCCAAGTTTCATACCTCACCCAGTGCTCAATAATAAGCCATAAGCTTAGCTTATTGGCTTATTCCAGAGTTGAGCAGGTCAACTTCAAGGTTCAATGCCTAGTTTGGACCCCCTTGACTTCTGCGGACCCCACAAAGGTCCCAAAGTCCCTGTTTGAGGCCTGTTTTGGCCTAGTGTTTTGGTTAAGTGCTTATTGGTTCATAACAGCTTATCCACAGTGCTTATTTGTGCCTTTTGTCCTATTTCAAGTTAATATTCATCTGTTGTGGCTTATTTGTTCATTTCCTAGCTTTTTCAAAAGTGCATAAGTCCTAATAAGCTATTAATCTCACTATTAAGCACAAGGGGGGCACATAGCTTATTAATAAGCTATAACAAAAGTTTCTTCATAAAAGTTTTCTATTTTTAGCTTATAATCAGTATTCAAAAAGAAAAACCAACAAAAACCAAATTTAAAAATAGTGATAGCTTCTATTTAACAGGATTTATCTCTTTAATTTTTCTTTTCAGCTTATTATTAAGCACTTCATCATTTTTATATTTTTCTTAATTTTGTTTTACCTTAAACTATTTTCAGTAAATTTTCTAGTTGTTTCTCTTTTGATTTAGTAATTACTATAATTAAAATTAGTTTAATTAAATAATTAAGTAATAATAGTAATTAAATAGTTTTATCAATTTTTAAACTACAACAATACCTTTTTATATTTTCCTAGGTTTTATAAATTATTTAGTATTTTTAGAAAATAGCCTCTTAAATTCTACTGTTCATTTTCTAATTTTCTTAATTAATCTAGTTAAGTTAGATAATAATTAATAAATAAGTAAGTAATTAGTAAAATAGTCTAAATATAATTTTTAGAAACTTTTTATAATTTTTTGGGATTCCTGAGATGGTTAATTAGATTTATAAATTTTTCTACAATTTTCTAAGTCATTTTTAGTATTATTAGTAATTTAAATAGTCTAAATAGTTTAATTAATATAATTAGTATTTAATTAATAGAAAATCCACAAAAAGACAAAAATAGGTATTTTTAGTTTTTAAATTTATTGTAGTCGTTTTAGAATTTTAAAAAATTAATTTACAATTTTATAGTTTAAATTTGTACTATTAAATTTTTAAGTTAATTAGTTTTAATTAAATAGTTAAATAGTTTTTATTTAAATAATTAATATTAAATAATAAAATAATCAAAAAAATAATTTTCTTTTTAAATTTCATTTTCTTTTATAATTAAGTTTGTAAAATTTTTATTTGCACCCCCTGTAGTTTTAAATTGTTTAAAACTCACCTTTTCTTCAGTCTATAATTAATTCTGATTTCTGATTTGTGTTTGTGTAATCATATTTGTGTTTCTGTTATTGTTAATACTATTTCAATTATTCAAATACCAAGTAATTAGTAGTATAATCAATTCCCAATCATCTTTGGTTACTGTCCTCAGTCCACTAATTCCCATAAACGTTTAAGATACAATTTCGATCTCGTTGGGACTTAACGACCCGGGGATTTCCCTGTACTTCCACGGATTTTAAACACTTGACTTTTTCTCCCAAGTGGGCCTATCAATTGCACCCGATTGACTGGTTGGTTTGGGAGGAGTCAACAACATTGGGAGAGCCTGCATCATATGGCTCTCTTACAGGACTAGGTGTAGGTAGTCTAGTAATCTCAGGCTCATAAGGTGTAGGACTTGGGTACCAAGAGACTGAATTGTCTCTTCAACCTCAGTAACAAGCTCATCATGAGAAACCTGAGTAGGTGATGGGACAATACTAGGTGACAGAGGTAAAGGGGAAGGTGGAGGCTGGTCAGGAGAAACATGTAATGCTTCAGCAGTTGTAGATGGCTCTCCATCATTTACCACTGAAGGATTACCATCAACAGCAACACTAGAAAATGATGGATTACCATCATCAGCAGCATTTTGAGAGGGTATTTCACCAGTAGCATCACCCTCACCTGCATCATCATTGCTATGTGGCAACATAGTAGCTAACAGAGGGCGATGTACCCCATCATAGTTAGTTTGCATAGAGGCAAATAACTTAGAATCAAGACTCTTAATGGGCACATGAACTCTGTCTTCTCTCGTTATGTCTAAAATTATTTGTAGAAACCTAGGTTACATTAAAAACTTATGCTTTTTCTTCTCAATATTTTCTATCATATTATCAAAAATAAACTTTGAGAAATTATAAGTTAACCCTTTAGAAAGACAGACAATACCACAACCCAATTGGGTAGAGAACTGATCCCAGCCACCAGACTTGTTGGTGGTACATTGGAGCAGTGTATGCACCAAAAACCTCCACTTGGGACAAAACTGATTCTTAAGCCACTTAGTTGTGTCAGTGCTTTGATAACTAGCTTCCTTCAACCCAGCAAGAATTTCTTCAGTGTTGGAGTGAAAAACTCCATTCTCATCATCCAGCTGAAGCTTTGTCCTAATCAATGAATCAGTCACCACATACTCATTTCCATCAATAGTAGCCATGATCTCTGTTTCAGATCTTTTCCTAGCAGATGACCACAATTGTTTCACCATAGATTCATATATCACATTTGGGAATGTGTTAAAGCATAATGAATCTTTGAACGCTGTAGAAACTCCACCATTGAATCATACAGTTCATGATCTTTAGCCTTTTCAGAAAAGCAACCTTGTTATGATCTTTCTTGAATTGAAGTGTTGCCATTTGAAGGATTTGTGAGAAACGGTTATGAATTATGCAAATGAATGATCGGTTTAAATTGATTGATGAAGGAATAAGTTAGTTTTGGGCAAAGATATGCGGAGTAGGTTATAAATGGAAGTTCCCCAATCGTGGTCAAGAATATCGGAACAAATCGTTGACCATATCTGACGTGTAAAGCGGCTCCATCCAAATTCAAAATTACCCTTCAGCAGAAATGAGAGTCAATCTGCTGATGAATGGTCAATCAGTAGAAACCACTCAAGAGTAAAAATATCTTCAGTAAATATCTTGATTTTTACTGTGCCACCCAACTCACATTAATTATCATAAAGCCTTGACTTCGCCTATTTAATAACCCCCAAATCACACTTTTACAGATATCAAATACCCCCAATTCTTATCAAAACCCTAATTTCTCAATTAACTCCAATAATCCACCAAAATCATGTCTTCCAAACCCGAAATCATCGATCTAACCTCCTCCTCTTCATCCTCCTCATCATCCAGTGATGGTTGGAGTGATTATTTTCCACCCGGTGAACATTCAAAGAAGAAACTAGTTGTGAAGATCCCAAGTCCCTCACCATCAAAGGATCCGGCCAACATTCCCTCTGATTTAGATGATTCAGATGCTGAGAGAGAGCTGGAGAGAAGGTGGAATGCTTTGGAGAGAGGTGAACAAGGCCATGCCCCCATTCCTGCTGAGAGACAATATGTCTCTCCCTTCATCTTTACTTCTGATGAAGACTCTTCAGAGGATGAAGACGAAGATACGTCATTCCTTCCTCCTTCCACACCAGAGAGATCCCAACCAAGGCCAAGGAAGATTAATCCATCTCTTCCAACATCACGGGATGTGGTGTTGGGTCTTCCTTCTCCAGAATCTGGTGCTTCATACCATGGACACAGGGGAAAGGGCAAGGAGGCAGAGGTGATGGGTAAAGGGAAAAGGAAGGTGAAGTAGAAGATGATGTGATGTTGCCAGGGACCAAAGATGTAAAACTAGGTTCTTGAGCATCTTCTTGCCTTGAACTAAAGATATAAAACTAGGTTCTTGAGCATCTTCGTCGTCATCATCATCATTCCCTCCTTTCCATTTTCACCTTCAGCTTCTTCATCATACTGGTCATGCATATCCACCAGCCCTTTTGTAATAGATGATAGAAGCTAGTAAAATTTTGGTAGACTTAGTATAGGAATGGTCTTTGTATTCCACTTTGAAGTTCATCGTAAGCTGTAAATTGTTTCTTGAATGAATGAACAACTTTTCTTATTTGTCAATTCTTGAGTATTACTTCAGTAGAAGCAATGTGTTTCAGTATAAATGACTCTTTAGTAGAAACAATTCTCAGCAAACATGACCACATTCCCTTTGAAACAACTCTTGGTGATTTTCAAATAAAGATCAGCAACTTCACATAAGGACATTCTACAGAAACAGACACGAAGTAGCAAAACACGCAAAACTTACAGAAACATTAGTTGGTTAGTGTTAGCAAAACCATAATATACAAATAATATACAAAGTTACAATGACAATCCTCCCCTGAGGCATATGACTCCCCTGAGGCTTATGCCTCCCCTCAAACTTTGCAGTCAAGGGTTAAGCATACCAATATGGACCACTAAGTGTTGAAACCTAGGTCCATCAAAAGCCTTAGTTAACAAATCTGCCACATTATCATCTGTGTGAATCTTAACCACCTTAATCAAATGTTTTTCATATGCATCCCATATAAAGTGGTGCCTGATTTCAATATGTTTGGTTCTATTATGAAAAATTGGATTTTTAACAATGCAAATGGCACTTTGATTGTCAATAAAGATGGTGGTATTCATGAAATTAAACCCATAATCCAGCAATTGATTCTAAATCCATAGAACCTGTCCACAACAATTGGCAGCAGCAACATACTCTGCTTCAGTAGTAGAGGTAGCAACAATGGTCTGTTTCTTGGATTGCCAAGAAATCAATCTTCTTCCAAGAAATTGGCAACCTCTAGTTGTGGATCTTCTATCCATATTGGCACCAGCATAGTCACTATCACTAAATGCTTCCAACCTAAAAGGAGACTCTTTTGGGTACGAAAGGCCTAAATTGGGTTGGCCTTTGAGGTACTTGAAGATCTTTTTAACAACATTCAAGTGAGAAGTAAATGGAGTGACCTGGTGCTTAGAACAAGCACTCACAGCAAATGTAATGTCAGGCCTAGAAGCTGTCAAATACATCAGTCAACCAATCATGGATATGTATAGATGAACATTTACCGCATGATCTGGTTCAAGATTATTCTTTGGTTTTGGAGCTTCATAGGGTGTAGTGGTAGTTCTGACATTCTCCATATCAAACTTCTTCAACATATCCCTTACATATTTATCCTGACTGATAAAGATACCATCAGGTTTCTGCTGAACTTGTAAACCCAAAAAGAAAGTAAACTCCCCCATGGCACTCATCTGAAACTTTCCCTTCATCAAGTCCTCAAACTCCCTGCACCATTCCTCTTTAGTGGAGCCAAAGATAATTTCATCCACATATACTTGCACTAGAATGATATCCCTGGAGTCTTTCTTAAGAAAGAGTGTTTTGTCAATGACACCTCTTCTGTAACCATGCTTCAGCAGAAATGCAGAAAGCCTAGCATACCAAGCTCTTGGTGCCTGATGTAGTCCATAGAGAGCTTTGACCAACTTGTAAACATGATTTGGGTGATCTGGACCTTCAAAACCTTTGGGTTGAGTTACATAAACCTCATCTTCAATCTCACCATACAGAAAAGCACCTTTCACATCTATCTGATATACCATGAAACCCATATAAGATGCATAGGCCAGGAAGATTCTAATAGCTTCAACTCTAGCCACTGGTGCAAAGACTTCATCATAGCCTATGCCTTCCTCTTGCCTGAACCCCTAAGCCACTAATCTTGCTTTGTTTTTCACCACAATACCCCTAGCATCTCTTTTATTCTTCAAAATCCATTTTGTCCCAATTGCAAATTTACCATCAGGGAGAGGTACCAGTATCCAAACCTGCTGATTCTTAAATTGCAGCATCTCCTCTTGCATTGCTTCAAGCCAACTTGAATTAGCAAGTGCTTTAGGAACTCTGGTTGGCTCCATTTGAGAAAGGAAGCAAGCAAACAATCAATGCTTAAAGTCTATATGATTGTCCCTTTGTTGATTGTAGACATAGGAAATGAAAGCAACTTCACCATATTTAGTGTTCTTCATAGTACTTCTAGTTCTAACAGGTGCTTGAAGATCTCCAATAACCTTTGATAGGGGATGAGCAATATTGATCCTTTTTGTTGCTGTGGGGTTGACATTAATGGTGGTGTCAAGATTGTTCAGTGTGGGTCCAAACTCACTGTCATAGGAAGAGGAGTGGAAGATGCCAGCTTTGGGTTGGTAATTACCAAGATCAGAAGGACTTGGAAATCTTGTATATGGTTTCCCAAAGTCTGTGGACACACTTGTAGAGATTGGAGATTGTGTAGCAGGACTTTCGGCAGTTTTGATCACATCAGCAGGAACATGAGAGCCTTAAGTAGAACTGTCAGCAACATCTTGGTTTCTACTGACTGCCTGTGCTGATTGTTTGAGTAAAGCCTCAGTATCTTTTGCAAACTTTTCTCCAAGCCTCTTAGCTTCCTCAGTGGCTGCATGTTCTTGCTTCTTGAGTCTAGCAAGATCCTCTGCATAGTGTGACTCATGTTCATGCTCATTAGCAGAATGATTACCTGCAAATGGGTTAGGAGGAAAAGAAGGTACAATAATGGTTTGTTCATCTTTCTCAGAGTCACTCTCTGAGTCATCATCCAGGGTACCTGCAGCGTTAGTAGGAGACTCTTTTGTACATGTAGACTGGTTAGAAACATGTCTAGTATAACCCAAGTGATCAGTCAAGTAATCTAGGCCAAAATACCAAGTATGACCTTGTCCTTGAACATTAGGTTGATCTTCTAGGTATCTCAGGTTAAGGGTCTCCTCTATCTTTTTAGCATTTAAATTGTAAACCCTATAGGCATTAATATGAGCTGAATAACCCACAATATACCCCTCATCAGCTTTACCATCAAACTTTCCCAGTGAATCACTAGTGTTCAAAATGGTCACTTTACAACCAAAAGGTTTAAGGTAATGAATGTCAGGAACTTTCCCAGTAAGAAGTTCATAAGGTGTCTTGACATGAGGTCTAGTGATGGATACCCTGTTCAAAACATAACAAGCAGTGCTTACTGCTTTAGTCCAGAACATAGTGGGTAACTTAGAGTCTGCAAGCATGGATCTTGCTGCCTCTATTAAGGTCCTATTCTTCCTTTCAGCAACCCCATTTTGTTGTGGGGTCCTTGGAGTGATGTAGTCCCTTTTTATCCCTTTAGACTTACAAAGTTCTATTAATATGACATTTTTGAACTCTGTCCCATTGTCACACCTAATGCCTTTAACCTTTTTATTTAGCTGATTTTCAATAAGGGTAATGAATTCTTTTAAAATAGGATTTGTTTCATCTTTAGTTTTCAAAAAGAATACCCAGCAAAACCTGCTATAATCATCAGTGATCACCAGGAAGAAGTACTTATGATCAATACTTCTGATAGGAGTTGGACCAAATAGATCCATGTGCTTCAACTGAAGAGGTTTTGAGATGGTGCTCACAGTAGTTATTGCTTTGTATGAGGCTCTGTGTTGCTTTCCTTTGTTGCAGGCAACATAATTATGTTCATTGGTGAAGACTTTTGAAGGAAGTCCCTGAACCAGACCAAGTTTAGAAAGCTTGTTAATGGTCTTGAAATTCACATGAGCCATCCTCCTATGCCATCTTGTAGATTCATCCAGGGAAGCTTTGGCCACCAAACATGTTAGATCACCTTCAGGTTGGACATCATTCAGATTGAATGTGTACAAATTGAAGGTTCTAGGAACTCTTAGCAGAATGGTTGTATCTTCTGGAAGTTTGAAGTCTTTAGAGAGCACAAGACATTCATCCTCAGAGAAGAAGAATTTATTCTTGGTGTCACAAATTTGTGATACTGAGAACAAATTGAAGTGCTGAAGTTCCTTCACATAATATAAATTCTCAAAATCCAACAAAGGTGTTCTTATAGTGCCCTACCAGTTATTCTGCCATCTCCTCCACCAAAAGTTACATTGCCTCCTCCTTCTATAGGTACAAATTCATGCATCTTATCCTTGTTCCCTGACATGCTCCTGGAACAACCACTATCTACTATGCCTACTTCTGTACTCTTCAGGGGATGATCCTGAGAGATGCCTATCAAGGCAACTTGATCATGCTTATCCTATGTAGTGCAGAATGCCAACATATTCACCTGCTCAGAACCAGAAGCTTCCTCCTCAGCAGGCTCATGAACCGTCCAATTGACATGTTCATCCATAGTCACCAAAGCTTTGGAAGTTCCAGCTTTAGAAGTTCCTGCTTCCACTAGATTCTGTTGATAGGAGCCATATCTAACCTCATCACCATGCTTTCTATCCTTGCATTCTCTTGAGAAGTGACACATCTGACCACAAGTATAAAACTTAACCTTTCTTCTGTCAAATCTTGCTGCATCTCTTCCCTTGAAACCAAACTTTCTCCCAGACTTATTCTCAAACCTTTTGATATTCAGAGAAATCATTGCCAACTGCCATTTCAAGTTCGTCTCTTCCATCTCCAATGGATCCAACTGTTCAAAATCCTCATACACTAGAAACTGTTGATGTTCATATTCAGCAACAAAAGAGTGAAGTACCTCTTCCATTATATTACTGGATTTTGGTTGAGGAGTTGATTTAGTGTGGATGTGAGAAGATGATGTTGAGGTGTAAGGGCTTGAGGCATGATGCACCTGATTGGAAGTGGTGCTAACAAAGGCTGAGTGAGTGGATGGACGAATGGGACTTCTAACATCAGGCTCAAGAGATTTAATTCTGTTGTAGAGGTCATCAAATGAGAGCATATCCAATCCACCTTTAGCTTTGAGAGCAATGCTTACTTGCAACCAAGATGGTGGCAAAGATCTTAGGAACTTAGCATTGCAGTCCTCATTATTTGGTCTAGCCTTCAGCTGATTGAGTTGACTCAAGATCCTGTGGAACCTGTCATATCCCTTGTGGATTCCTTCTTCCTCAGATATCTAAAACTCTTGAAACTGTTGTTTCAGCATTGATTTCTTCATCCTCCTTGACTCATCATTCCCACCAAATCTAGCCTTGATTGCCATCCAAATGTCCTTGGCCTCTTCCATGAAGTGGAAGTCACCCATGTGGTCATCTAGAATAGCCTGAAGGAGAATAGTTCTGACTTTATTCTCCCTCTGAACAGCTAGAACTTCTTCAGCAGTTTTAGGACCCACGCAATCTTAACTCCAGTCTATACCCCTCACATATTTTGCACTAACACATAGATTCATGGTAGCGTACATGACTGCAGGTCAATTTGAGATGCATTTTTATTATTCCTTTTAGACTTTTTTAATAAATAATAAAAATAGATTATTATAATTTTATAATTTTAGATTGGTTTTTAGAAATAAAGATAAACTAATATGTCTTTTTTGATTGGAACCTATTCTGACCCTCGACGTTTAGTTGCTGCCTCTGGTTCAGAATATGTAAGAGGCGTTTTATAATTGGATTAAAGATACAAGTAGTGTGGTTTATCCTTCTAAATAGTTAAATCAGAGCACTAAAGCAATACCATTATTTTCGTCTACTATGGAGTGACATGATTTTGACTCAGAACATGTGGCTTAGTATTTAGTAATCCACTTTATCTATAGCTTTATATTGTTACTTTTATAGATTGTTTGGTTTTAGTACATGTCATTTTACACGTATCTTGTTAAGCGATTATGGTATGTTACGAATGCATTTAACCATTTAGTAATGACCTTATTATCTTTTTCTAAAGAAACAAAAGGATATACTTTATTTTTCTGTACAGCCTTATATTCTGTATGGTTTAGTGGTATATAAATATAAACAGTTAGTGGTTTGGGGCACTGTGGACATCCATTTTCAACATAAACTATGTTAAAAAAAAAAAAAAAAAAAAAAAAAAAAAAAAAAAAAAAAATCCAAGTGATGGCCTAAACTTCTCAAATATGATAATTAGCAAGGCGTGGTTGCTCCAAAGACAAGCATTTGTGGGTTTAGAATTCAATATCTATTAGTATCAGTTTAATTTGTGATGAATAACTTTGAGTGGTCTAAAGTTGTAAATATAAACAGTTAGTGGTTTATGGCATTTTGAGTGTGGACTTTCCATTTTCAATATAAACTAAGTTCTTAAAATAACAACCCACTTTGTGAGCTTATAACTTTTTAAGTGATAACTTAAACTTGGATAGAAGTATAATTAAGCAGTGCTCTTTTTAGTACTTAATTATATGCTGATAGAAGAACAAACATAATTGGTTATTAGAACAAAAATGGTGCGTTTGAAGGTGTGGTTTTCAAACAAATTAGACCACTTTTAAAGTTAAAATACTCGATACATTGTTTGAATGAATGTATTGCGTTTTTTCTGTTATGTACAGTAATACTAAAGAGGTTAGGTGATCAAATTAGTGAATGGCCTATTCATCACTCATTTGAAGTTTGAACTTTGAACCAAATTTAAGTGACTTGTATTATATGTAATGACACTAAAGACATTTAAATGATAATAATAAAACATTGTTATTCCTTTGTGCCATGCACACCACCGTCCAACAACCAAAATTGTTATTATCAAATTAAGACTCCATTTGAGTTGTAATAAATAAGTGAAAAAAGGTGAAGCTTGCTAAAGCGCACTAGGTTCGCTAATAAACTAGGTTTAGGAAGCCCAATTATATGTGCCATACTTGGCAACGCATGCCACCAATCACAAATACTTAAAGTTTTGTTATTA
The DNA here is from genome assembly GCA_030686995.1 of Artemisia argyi. NCBI lineage: Eukaryota > Viridiplantae > Streptophyta > Magnoliopsida > Asterales > Asteraceae > Artemisia > Artemisia argyi. The sequence goes on from CM060702.1 coordinate 118,662,909, forward strand.
AAAAAGGTTTAGAACCCAAATTGAATGTCATACTTGGCAAACTATGCCACCAATTTTGATTACGTTTTAAGTAGGAAGTTGCCATTTATTTATTTTAATTATTTATTTAATTATTTTTTACAAACAACAAGACCTAAAGGATAGAGTTTTAGCAAAATCATCACCCAAACCACAAAGGACTAAAAACTATATTAATCACCCATAATGTCAAAAACGCTAGCAGGAAGCTAGCAACAAACAATCACAAAAAATTACAAGCCATGATAGGATCTTGAAGGAAACCTATCCAGTTAATCCTAAGCTTGCTATTTCTATTAGATAACCAAAGAAACTATGTAGAAACAATCGAATCAAAAAGTTTATTCCTTTCTCCTCTTGGAAAACATTATGATTTCTAAGCTTCCAGATACTCCAAAATGTCCTTCCAACAACCACATGTAACACTTTATTCACCAAAGTGTGAAGCCGAGTATCTTCCACCCATGACAAATGTAACACCCCAACCCGAAAAGGGCTAAAGTGTAACATTATGGGTCAAATCAGAACATAGCAAGCGGAAAATATTAGTAATACAAGGTTCACAAAACAATTCTAAAGAAAAGATAAAAGAATAATTCTAAACATTACAACTTTCAAACTAAAAAGGGAATCTCGAAGTCTATTCTCTAATCTATGGGAAGCTATCAACAGTGTAGTCCACTAAGAGCTCCTAAGCACTCCTCACCCAACCCAGCTTCCTTCTAAAACCTGCCGCAGGAAAAGAAATGCGGCTGAGTTTAAAAAACCCAGTGAACAGATATAACAAATGAAAACTAATAAACAAAGGAAAACGCAACTGAATGCGAAATGAATTCAAGCAAACATGCTGAAACAAAGGTCAAGGAATATGGAACATATAGTAGGACTAACAGAATATAATCAAAGGAAATACGAATATGGAATGTCAAACGAATAAAAAAATGAAACGGATCATAAGTGTAAGCAATTGAAATAAGGCAAACATAAGTCAATCACAATGGAGAAGACAAGATAATAAGGATCATATAAAAGTAGAACTAACAGAAATGCCCAACAATCATATATCAAATTGTACATAGAGTAGCTAGCTTGATGTACCAAATGTGAAATGGAGTGTATCGCACACATATACCCATTCACCAAATTAAAAACGAAACAAAGTACCTATGAAGCATCCATACGCCCCCTGTAAAACAAATATATATGCACAAAGCTCAAGGCTAAGTAAACATATACAATAATAAATATAGGCCTGAATAGCTAGCTTAAAGGGAACGTTGTGGACTAAAACCCACCTCACAGATAGTGTCAATACCACTGGTGCATCAGTGGCAAGGTGTTGGGTCACTGAATTCCCCACATCTTCTAACAAGGATTTGAACGTAAAATAACCTAAGTGCAAACAAGTCACTGAGTGAACAGTAACTCAGTGAGTCACCTTCAGGATGCTAAGACCGAGCCTAAGAAGAAAGGTTCTCCATTCAGTGAGGCGGAACTCAGTGAAGTGTGATCTAAGCCAAGAAGAAGGTGATGGGTTCAGTGAGGATGACAATAACTCACTGAACCCCAATGACTCCTCAACAACTTAATCGTACTGAAGACTGATGACATGAAGACTGAAGTTTTGGCGGGACTGGGCGGGAAAGTCTGAGCTGCTTTATTAAAGTGCTTTATCACTTTAATGTCAAACTTTCCCCAAATGGTTAAAACCAGTCTGTCATCAGAAAGTGCCTTTTGGATCTAACTCAAAGAAGGTTCCTTGCTAGAAGAATAATATCTTTCAAGATATTGTTAAGGAAGCTTTAGGTCAAATGTATATTTAGTTGTTCTATACTTGTGTATAAATAGGAAGCAAATGTGATGAGTAAAAGTTGAAAAGTTTGTGCAATTAATGCAAAGCATTCACAAACCACTTTACTCCTCCAAAGAACAACACAAGCCCCTGAAATAGCTCAGTGGGTAATTTAAGTTGTCACTCAACTTAGTTGAGTTTAGTGAGGAGTCCATACAATACTTGTCAATTCAACCCCAAGTGTTATTCCGCAAACACTTGGGTACGATTCTTTGTGATTAACTTCTAATAAATAATTAAACGTTAGAAAATATTGTCTCTTATCTTTACGTTACTTTATTGTTAATCATTTTCATACATTTGTGTTCAAGTCATATAACTTGGTTACTTTAGCTTTCTAGTTACTGATAACCAAGTAAAAGGGACCAACAAGTGGTATCAGAGCCTCTGATTTGTAAAACTTATACCTGTTTTCAAAACCTAAGAGTGCTCAAGTTTTTAAAATCAAGATCCACTATGACTGACATAGATGTTCCCCAGCTTGTTGATAAAAAGGGTGGAAGTTATTCAGCAACTGCCCCTCGACTTGAAGCTGGCAAATTTAATAAGTGGAAAAAGCGAATGCTTTGCTACTTAACTGGGATGGAACCTTATTACATCAAATTGATTAATGAGGGTCCATATGTCCCAACAACTGCGCAAGGTTTAATCAAACCTGAAGCTCAGTGGACCCCAGATGAAAGGAGGGTGGTCAATCAAGACCAACGCCTGAAAAGCATCATTATATCATGCCTTCCTGATGATATAATGGAATCAGTGATCAACTGTCCCACTGCCCAACAGACATGGACTGACCTGGTTCATAGCTATGAAGGGCCTTCTGATACCAAAGAGAATAGAATCATGGACCTGAAGCTTGAATTCAATACCTTCAGGGCCAAGGATTCTGAAAGTCTCTCTGAGACTTATACTCGGTATAAGACCCTCCTGAATGAGCTGACCAATGATGGTGTTATACTGTCAAAACATGAAATCAATGTTGGTTTTGTCAACAGTCTCCCTGAGACCTAAGAAGTCGTTAAACTTCTCTCAGGAATTGAGAAATGCAAACCACATTCAGAACCTTGAGCTCCCTGCCATTTATGGGAAGTTTGTCTATGAAGACAATCTTATCACCAGGAGATACCCTGGTAAAGCTCAGGAGACCAAAAAGGCCTTGACAATTACACCCATATCAACTGCTTTCTATTCAAAAGGTGTTATGCAGGATTTTCAGGATGGATCTGATGATGAGGTTGACCAAAGAATCAGTGAGGAGTATCTTAATGATCTTCAAATTGAATTTCATGAAAGAGCACTCCTTGCTAATTCAAAAAGGTTTTTTAAGAAAAATAAATTTCCTTCTAAAGCTAATGACAATACTGAATGCTTTAAATGTGGCAAAATGGGGCATTTTGCTAAAGATTGTTTTTCAAAAACAACCTCAGAACCATCTTTCAAATTTTCAGGAAATAACTCTTTTTCAGGCCCCAGCAAATTTCAACCAAAAATGCTTCAGTCTATTCAAAGATTTGAAAAAGTCCCTCAAATTGACTTTGAAGCAAAGTACAGAAAGGCAAAAGCTAAGCTTGCCCTTCTTGAATCATCCTCAACAGTCTCTCAGCCTCCTCAGGCTCCAAAGCCTACTCAAGCCAAGAACAAAGGGCTTGTTGCTGAAACATATGACTGGGATGAGGTTGAAGTGTCCTCTGATGATGATGAAGTTCACATCAGTGCCCTGATGGCTCTGTCAGATGACAACAAACTTGCTGTGAGGAAGAGTTATGCAAGAAATGGTGAATGGGTCAACATCACAATGAGGAAGGTAAATCTTTTACTTTCTATGGATGATAATGATGATTGAAAATCTTACTTAGACTATATTAATGTTGATCTTAAGTATGTTGAAGAGCAAAGACTTAATTTGTTTTCAAAATTTAACAAACTTAGTTTTGAATTAAATCATTGTAGAGATGAATTACTTGCCTTAAAACAAGCCAAGCTTGAAAGTGTCACACTTCAAATTCAAAACTCTGAACTTGTAAAACAAAATCAAGCTCTTCAGGAAGAACTTAAGAAAGAAAAGGAAATTATTTGGAAGTGGACTCAGAAAAACCCCAAACTTTATGAAACACTGAGTCTCTCACCCAGCCCCAATAAGGCTGGTCTAGGTGATGATCAACTCACTGAAGTTTCAGGGGAGAGTAGCCATTCCACAACTTTTCTATTAACCAACATACTCTCTAGCAAAGAATTAGCTCCCAAACCCAGTGATTGGATTGAAAGAAACAATCCTGATAGTAAATTGCCAAACTTTAACACTGGAAGAATCCTGGAGCCTGAAAGTCAGGCCATCAAGGAGCTGCTAGGAGTCACTGATGAACTTAGTCCTACTGAGTCCATCACAGAGTCTAAGTCTGATTCACCACTCCCTCCACTGAAACAACTTCAGGGAGCAGAACCCAATTCTGACCTTGCACCATTAGTCTTTCAACCACATTCTCCTAAAGAGAAATCAGGGTTAGGAAGGACTATACTGAAAAGACCTACTCCTGCACCCACTGAACACCAAAACCCTTCAGTAACTACTGAAGTGAAGCATGAAAGCACTGATTCAAAGGTTGATCAGCTTGCTGAACTTGTCAGGATGCTGAGTGAGAAAATTGAGTCTACTGAGAAAAACTCTGACTCTAAATCTACAAAGCCCTCAGTATCCTCAGGTTCTTCCAAACCAAAAACCACACCCAGACCCTCAGGGAGATGTGAACTGTGCAATTATCCAAATCACAGCACTGATAAATGCTACAGAGTCATGTTTTGTATGATATGCAAACAAGAGGACCACAGAACTTGTGATCACATCCCCCACACTGCCTCTTTAAAGGCAAGGGGTCAATACAAAACCCAAGGCTATCAGTATGCCACACCTTCCAAACAAAGACTGAAGGCTAAGCCTTTCTCACCATGTCCTCACTGTGGTTTCAATGATCATCTTCCTGATGATTGTATGATGAAAGAATGCTGTGAGATCTATGGAGATCCCTCCCATGAAACTAGGGGGCATGACAAAGTGATTCAGTCCAGAAGGAAAAATCAAACCAACACTTCTCAGTCACCTGATGCATCAACATTCACAAAATGTAAAACATGTGGAAGCTCAGGTCACACAACTTCAGACCATGATTCACTAACTGAGTTCAAAAAGTCCCTGAGGACTAAGCCCACTAGAAGGTGGGTCAAAAAGCAAAACTAACCCAGTTTACTGTTTGTGCAGAAACACATCAAGGATCCTACCTGGCATCTAGACAGTGGATGCTCCAGAAGTATGACTGGTGTGAAAAGTTTTCTGCACAAATATGTGGAAGAACCAGGACCCAAAGTAGTATTTGGTGATAACTCATCAGCTCCCACTGAGGGTTATGGTTCAGTAAACTGCAATGGTATAGTTTTTACAAGAATAGCTTATGTTAATGGTCTGAAGTACAACCTGATAAGTGTTTCCCAACTATGTGATGCCAAATACATAGTTCAGTTTGATGACAAGAGAGGGACCATCTTTAATGCCAATAAGGAAGTTGTGTTGATTGCCCCCAGGAGGGATGATGTATATGTCCTTGACATGTCATCCCTGACTCAAAATGGGACTTGCCTATTCTCAAAGGCAAGTGAGACAATCAACTGGCTATGGCATAGGAGACTCTCTCATCTCAACTTCAAAAACATCAACAACCTGGCCAAACAGAACAAAGTTCTGGGCCTTCCATCCCTGGTGTATACCAAAGCCTTGTTCTGCTTGTGAAAAAGGAAAACACCACAGGGCATCATTCAAAACCAAACAAACCTTTTCCATCAAAAGCTGCCTGCATCTTCTACATATGGACCTTTTTGGACCTGTCAGTCCAATGTCCATACACCATGAGAAGTACACTCTGGTCATAGTGGATGAATACTCAAGATATACTTGGGTTTACTTCCTGACTAAAAAGAGTCAGGCAGCTGAAACCATCATGTCATTTGTCAGGAAAATTGAAAATCAAAATGATGTCAAAGTTAAACAGATCAGGACTGACAATGGCACTGAATTCAAAAACCAAGACCTTGAGTGTTTTTGTGATGAGAAAGGAATTTCTCAAAATTTCACTTCTCCCTATACTCCTGAACAAAATGGAGTAGCTGAAAGGAGAAATAGAACACTCATTGAGGCAGCAAGAACAATGCTGAATGGCTCAGTCCTCTCAAAACATTTTTGGACTGAGGCAGTTAAAACAGCCTGCTACACTCAAAACAGGTCAATCATTGTGAAAAGGCATAATAAGACACCTTATGAGATATTCAAAGGAAGGATTCCTGACATCAGCTATTTCCATGTATTTGGGTGTCCTGTGTTTATACATAATCACAAGGATCACTTCGGTAAATTTGATGCCAAAGCTGATGATGGATACTTCCTGGGATATTCCTTGGTCTCTAAAGCCTTCAGGGTGTTCAACACAAGGAGACAGCAAACTGAGGAAACTTATCACATTACTGTTGATGAGAGCACTGAATCCATCAGGTTCTCAAATTCCTCAGTAAAAGAAACTGGTATTGATGACTCATCAAGATATCCTCCTGATGAGTATCATCCTAAGAACAATCCCTCAACTCAATACCAAGCTGATGCTGATGTCTCCTATTACATCATCCCTCACAACCTACCCAACCACCTATCAGTGAGTTCATAGAAACTCAGCCTGTCTCAAATGAGACTGACACCACTGAACAAAATGTTCAGGAACCCACAGAACAAATTGTTCCTACAGTTGTCACTGAAGTACATATTGATGAGTTACCTCATGTTCCTGAGTCTGAATCTAATCAGGCTCCTACAAGCTCAAATTCCTATCCCAAACCCCAGGATAGGTGGACTAGATCCAAAATCATTGAGCTTGTAAACATCATTGGTGAACCCACTGAAGGCATGCTCACAAGAAGCAAGGCTGCCAAACTCAAGGCTGCCACTGCCAATATATGTCTTTATGCTGACTATCTCTCAGAAATTGAGCCTAAAAATGTCAAAGAAGCCCTGACTTATGAAAGTTGGGTTCAGGCCATGAGAGATGAATTGGAACAATTTGACAGAAATGATGTCATGACTCATGACCCTTGTTGAATGCCCCCAGGGTGTTTTAATCATTGGTATGAAATGGGTCTTTAAGAATAAGACTGATGAGAATGGCACAGTCATCAAAAACAAAGCAAGACTGGTTGCTAAAGGATATAATCAACAGGAAGGTATAGACTATGAGGAAACCTTTGCACCTGTTGCTAGAATGGAAGCCATCAGGATCTTCCTTGCCTATGCAACTTACATGAACTTTAAAGTTTACCAAATGGATGTTAAAAGTGCATTCCTGAATGGTAACATCAAAGAAGATGTTTATGTGCAACAGCCTCCTGGTTTCGAAAGTAGTGAATACCCTAACCATGTCTATAAGTTGAACAAAGCCCTCTATGGACTGAAACAAGCACCCAGGGCATGGTATGAAACTCTTTCAGCCTTCCTGATCCAAAACAAGTTTGTCAGAGGAGGAATTGACAACACACTGTTCATCTACAGAACAAAGGATGATGTCATTCTTGTTCAAGTGTATGTTGATGACATCATCTTTGGCTCAACAAGTTACAAACTTTGCAAACAATTTGAAAAACTTAAGACCACAAAGTTTGAAATGAGCATGATGGGTAAACTCACATACTTTCTTGGACTACAAATTAAACAAACTGAAAAAGGAATATCCATTTGTCAAGAGAAATACCTCAGGAACCTACTGAAGAAGTATGAGCTCACTGACTGCTCTTCAGTAAAAACTCCTATGGTTCCTCCAAAAAACCTTGGCCCTGATCTCACTGGAAAATCAGTGAATCAAACCCAATAAAAAGGAATGATTGGCTCCCTGATGTACTTACTTGCCTCAAGGCCTGATATCCAATTCTCAGTCTGCCTGTGTGCAAGATACCAGGCTGACCCAAAAGAATCACATCTCACTGCTGTCAAGAGAATTATCAGGTACCTGAAGGGTACTCCAAACCTTGGTTTGTATTACCCAAAATGTTCAGGATTTGATCTCAAAGGGTACACTGACTCTGACTATGCAGGATGTAACATGGATAGGAAAAGTACTTCAGGATCCTGCCAATTTCTTGGTGGGAAACTTGTGTGTTGGAGTACAAAGAAACAACAATCAGTGGCCATGTCCTCAGCTGAAGCTGAATATATGGCTGCTGCAGGATGTTGTGCAAATGTACTATGGATGAAAAGCCAACTGAGTGACTATGGCATTCAGTATAAGATGGTACCTATCTTTTGTGATAATACAAGTGCCATAGCCATCTCAAACAATCCAGTGCTTCATCAAAGAACCAAACACATTGACATCAGATACCACTTCATCAGGGACCATATAGCAAATGGAGAAATTGAACTACATTTCATCCCCACTGAGTATCAGCTAGCTGATATCTTCACAAAACCTTTGGATGAACCCACTTTCACAAGATTGAAAGCTGAACTGGGCATGTTGGACATAGAATCAGGAAACTGATCAAAGAATGTTCCAACCTGATGTAAATTCTCTAGGTCCCTGATCACACCCTTCCTGAAAACTCATTTTTTATTGAATGAAAAATCATTCAGGGGGGCTCAGGATGAAAAATGGCATTGAATACCCTAACTAAATGCTTTAAGTATTTAGTCAGTTAATGTCCCAGGTAGGTAACTGAATCCTATTAAATATAGGAATATATGTCACTTACACAACTGGCATCCACTCCTTGGGCCCCCACATCCCTCTCACCAAACATCACTGAGCATTAAATGCTCCCTCACACACAAAAGTTGTGATAATGTCCCTCTGCAAAAAGTGCATTATTTGCAGAGCCGCACAACTGTTCATCCATGATGTGAGAGAAAATAGGGTAATGGGAATTGTGATATTTAATGCGGATATCAAACCAAAATTATTATGCCGCTTCGGTTGAATAAATTGAACCTTTGGTATCCGCAACATCACCACCCAAATCCTTACCCTATAAATACCCCCACAAAAAGGGAAACACACACACGCTTTTAAAATTATAACTAAACTCTTGCAAATTGTTTTTCAAAACTGCGTGTGTTTCCCTCACCAATACCCATTTTCTAACTAAAACCAGGCTTTTATCATACCAAATGGCTTCTTCTAAGGTCATAAAATACTCACCCAATGTGGATTTCCAAATGGAAAGCGTAGACCTCACCAAGAATAATGTGGTGGGGAACTTTGCCTACCCAGAAGGGTTCCCTGAATACAGGGAAGTGGTGAAGTTCCTTCAGAACTGCTTTCTGACCACCGCATTCACAAAGACCCCCTCAGTCATCTACCCTGAGTATTTGAGGGAATTTTGGTGCACAGCAGTGGTTGAAAGCCCTGATGTGCCCAAAGAGGCCAAAATTAAGTTTACAGTCAAGAATGGAACTAAGTCCCTAACTCTTGACTATAAAACTTTTGCCAAAGCCACTGGGCTTGATTACACACAGACCTTCGTTGTCCCACCATCTGATAAAGATGTGAAGGAGGTCTTACTGACGCTAGGGCCTTATGACAAACTTCACCCTGAAGTGTCACCAGGGGCCCTACTATCCAAAGCCCCAATTATCAAGACCTGGTTCCCAGCCCCCTGGAGGATAATAATGACCTTTGTCATTCAGGTCCTCGGGGGAAATAAATCCTCTACTGAGCAATTAAACAATACTCAAGCAATGATATTGTTCAGTCTCATTGAGGGTAAATTTATTGACCTTGGAGAATTGATCTTCAAGGACCTCATAGCAAAGTTAGGGGGGAAGTCTAGGCAAAAACTAATGTCATACCCTAGATTCATTTCCTGTGCCCTACAAGACTTGCTTGGGTCTGAGTATGCAAAGCCTGATGCAGTAGGTTTTGAGCCTGAAGTGTTACACAAGGCTAATTACTTTCGTGACCCTCTAGAGGTTACACCAGTCACCCTGACCCAATATATGCGTACTGCTATCCAGGGTGACAATATTATATCACCAGTACCCTCTCCCACCAAAAAGGTGAAGAGGAAGAAGGGACAGGGGTACAGGAAGGTGGCTCAACCCAAGTCACTCGACACTGTGACCTCTAACCTTAAGGCTGCCCAAAAGGGGCATGAATTACCTCCCTTGACTGCGGACACCCTGAAAATAATTACCCAGTCACTAGGCCTGCAACAAAAGCCATCGGAGGGCACTGAGACATCACACTCAGTGTCCTCGGGCATACCCGTTTCTAAAGACTCTACTGTCATAAACCAGACAGTAGAGCCGAAACAAACCAAACCTTCACATCCTGCTAAAGGCTCTGGAAAATCACAACCAGAGTCTCAGGGAGTAAGGGATCCTAAATCCTCGGTGGGGCAACACTACTCCACTGAGAAGGGGGTCCTTAAACAATCACATCCTGCTAAAGGCTCGGGTAGATCAAAACCCAAGCATCAGGGAGTTCATGTCCCTAAACCTTCGATAGGCCAGAACAAGCCTGTTGGAAAGGGGGACTCAACCACTCATTTTCTTGATGAGGACATTCGCAAATCAAAGCTTTTGTCTGAGGGCACCCCTACTCATCCCCAAGACTCAGTGGGAAACAAACAACCCGCTGATAGGGACACAACAATCACGGCTCCTCGTGATGGCACTGAGAAACACCCATCAGTGTCTGAAGGGGTCACGGGGGACAAAGATTCAGAGGGATATAAACCACCCGCTGATATGGAACCCAAAACCACTCCCGGAGGTGCGCATTACTCGGGAACTGACCTTAAAGACCAGGTAGGTAAAACCCAACCTACCGGATTTGAGGGGTCAGGACCTGGCCTAAACGAAGGCAAATCTTCTTATGAAGAGGAGCCAGATAACCTCCATTTGTTGCAGATTACCTCCCTGGCGGATGCTCAGGCATTCTTATTTTCTGATGATGAATTTAACAGTGACGAGGAAGTCTTCACGCCCGGAGATGATATGGAGGATGAGGAGACAGTCCCTGAACCTGTTACTCAGTCTCCTCAATCCTCTAACCATGACGAAGATGAACAACATTCCGAGCCGGAAACCTCAGAAGACGATTCAACTCCTCTCACTGAAAGAGCCTTCCAAAAGTTCATCAAGAAAATGACCAATATTTTGTACAGGGGGGGTCACTGAAGAGGTGTTTGACATGCATGCTGAGCAAGCAGTCCACTATCACCTCCTCAAAGATGCTGTTGAAGACTACAATGATGATGTCAGGGAGCAAAATTCCACTGTCTCACACTCCCTGACACAGATGACTTCACACATCAATCAGTTTTTGGAATCCCTAAAGGAGCTGGCTACAGGGGTTAAGTCAGTTCAAGAATCAGTCAAGGATGATCCTGAGCTCATCAAGAAAATTCTTCAGGCATCTGAGACGTACCAGGTCAACTCGGCGGCTCTTACTGAGTTACTTGGTTTGATAAGGGATTCCAATGTTCAGAAGCTCAGCTCCATGGTGGAGTCCCTCAAGTCTTCCTTCACTCAGTTGGAAGCATCAGTGACAGCTCAATCCCTGAAGTCCACATCTCTGGCATGGACAATGGGATCCAGGATGACTGCTCTTGAAAACTCTCAGGCTTCACTTGACTCCAAGGTATCTCTCATTCATCAGGATACTGCAGAGATCAAGTCCATGATGACGGAAATGTTTCAAGCCTTCAAGGGTACTTCTACTTCATCTTCAGTAACTCCAACACTTGCCATCACTGCAGCTCCGGCAATTGTTGAGGGGGAGAATGTTCCTGAAACCCCTGTTACTGATGAACAAGAAGCTGGACAGCCCTCTCACACTGAGGGGGAGAGCATGTCACTGAAGCCACACCAATCACACAAGTTCCACCACAAGAGGAAACAGTCTCCTGCACTCTCTTTCAGGACAGAGGAAAAAGCATAGCCACCACCTCAGAACCTGAAGTAAGACTCCAGCCTGCCTCCACAATGGTGAGAACTGACCCTGATGAACCTATCAGGGTCCCATTTGCAATCAATGGAAAAATCTATCAACTCACCAATGAACAAATACAAGACTACATGGAGAGAACTGAGAAAGTGGCAAAGGAAGCTGAAGAAGAGAGATTGAGTAAGCCTGAACTGATACAGGTTGTTCATGAGGAGGCTGAAAAGATTGGTCTGGATACTGAGGTACTAGCTACTGAGCAAGCTGGTGCAGCCTTTAAAAAGGCTCAGGAAGAACAGATGATTGCTCTGAAAAGGGAAAGGGAAGAGAAGCTGAAAAGGCAAGCTCAAATCAGAAAGACCAGGGTTGAAAGATATCATTGGGTGATGAAGGAAAGATTGAAGCCTGAAACCATCACTAACATCAAAATCCACAGGAATACCAAACCCGCAATGGTCACTATCTTCAGGGGGGCTGATAAAAGAATCATGGACACTCATAACCCATTCAAATTCGCTGACTTTGGGATCACTGAACTTGATGAACTCCGTCCCATCATTGCCAAGAAAAATGGTGTCGTTGTTGATCAAATTCTCAAGTCACTGAGTGAAAGATATGACAGACTGAGAGCAATGCCTGAAGACCTCAATATTCCCTCCCTTCTTCCTGCTCCAACAACAGGAACTGCCTCATCAACCACCACAAGGAGAAAAAGGAAGCATATTGAATCCGAGCCTGAGATCAAGGTCCCAGGATTGGATTGTGACAGGACCGTTCCTGAAGGAATCACCTTCGTGAACAACACCGTGCTTGAACACCCTGAACGAGGTCTATGCTTTAGTGATGAATATGGAGACCTTGCTTTCCAAAGATGGTCTGATATAGACAAGGCAGGGGTCACAGCAATGGTAACATACCTGATGTTAGCTTCTCCTATACATAGTGGTGCAAACCAAAGGTTTTGTAAGGACCTTCGGGAAAAGATTGAGAAGCATCCTGAGAAACACCTACTGAGATCAAAGAAAGCTAAGATTGAGGGACTTGGCTATCATCTGAACATCTGATCTGCAACAACTATCTTTATTTTGTTTGTAATTTGTAGGAAAAATGTAATAGCTATAAATAAAATGATGTTTTGTTTAAATAGTTATGTCCTACTTTCAATTACAACAAACATTCAGTAAGAGAAGATGTACCCTGACAACTCATGCTGAATCAAGTATCACTTAGGCTATTTGTATGTTCAAATAGGGGGAGATTGTTGGGTCACTGAATTCCCCACATCTTCTAACAAGGATTTGAACGTAAAATAACCTAAGTGCAAACAAGTCACTGAGTGAACAGTAACTCAGTGAGTCACCTTCAGGATGCTAAGACCGAGCCTAAGAAGAAAGGTTCTCCATTCAGTGAGGCGGAACTCAGTGAAGTGTGATCTAAGCCAAGAAGAAGGTGATGGGTTCAATGAGGATGACAATAACTCACTGAACCCCAATGACTCCTCAACAACTTAATCGTACTGAAGACTGATGACATGAAGACTGAAGTTTTGGCGGGACTGGGCGGGAAAGTCTGAGCTGCTTTACTAAAGTGCTTTATCACTTTAATGTCAAACTTTCCCCAAATGGTTAAAACCAGTCTGTCATCAGAAAGTGCCTTTTGGATCTAACTCAAAGAAGGTTCCTTGCCAGAAGAATAATATCTTTCAAGATATTGTTAAGGAAGCTTTAGGTCCAATGTATATTTAGTTGTTCTATACTTGTGTATAAATAGGAAGCAAATGTGAAGAGTAAAAGTTGACAAGTTTGTGCAATTAATGCAAAGCATTCACAAACCACTTTACTCTTCCAAAGAACAACACAAGCCCCTGAGATAGCTTAGTGGGTAATTTAAGTTGTCACTCAACTTAGTTGAGTTTAGTGAGGAGTCCATACAATACTTGTCAATTCAACCCCAAGTGTTATTCCGCTAACACTTGGGTACGATTCTTTGTGATTAACTTCTAATAAAGAATTAAACGTTGGCAAATATTGTCTCTTATCTTTACGTTACTTTATTGTTAATCATTTTCATACATTTGTGTTCAAGTCATATAACTTGGTTACTTTAGCTTTCTAGTTACTGATAACCAAGTAAAAGGGACCAACACAAGGCCATGGACTTCCCACGATTGGCTAATAAGTCTAACACATGTAGGCAAAACATATAATGGGCATTGAATTAGGAAATGCTATAAGGAAAGAAACTATAGCATGCAAACGAATATCAACTCATATCAAATCACAAGGATCAACAAATAGGAATCATACGAAGGGAACATAGCAATGGCTCAAGTCAAAGGTCCAAATCAAAGATTCATATCATGAGGTTCAAATCAAAGGTTCATAATAGCAAAAGGGTTTTTAGCAAAGGTTCAAAGTTTGAAGTTAAATAATCAAAAGATGTTAAAGAAAGTCATGGGAAATCTTAGAGAATAAAACATATTAAGGATTTTTGAAAATTATTTAAAACCTTTTTATCGTAAAAGTATTTCTTTAAAAACACATTTCATAAAAGTCATTAAAACCTTCATATAAAACTGGCATCGTATCCTAATCAAATAAATCATTTCAAAAATAGTTTTTCTCAAAAGTCATCAGGTTATATTTTTAAAAGGGTCTTCATACGAAATCATACTAACAAATGAACCAAAGATATCAAACGTATAAAGATCAGAAATCATAATAGTGGCAATGGAACGAATCATGAGTCATAAGAAACCTTACTGAAAGGTTAGAATATCTGTACCTTAGCCAAAAGAAATGAAAGTTAACTAGAACATGAATACAAGGAAGCAACGTCACGCCTTCTTCAACGAATCTACACAGGTTAGGGTTTTATGTTACTTATTAGTTCATTAATGACACAACGGATTCTTAATTACTTATTGTTATTCATTAATGTGATTAGGGTTTCGTTAATGGAATTATTTTAACATATGACCAATTATATCACAATAAATATTTAAGTGTATTTTAGGGGTTTGTACATATTAATGGAACTTAAATACATACATGTTCTTCAAATGTCTGGTTTTATAACAAAATTAGATTCAATAAACAAATTTGGAAGTGTACCAGAAATCAAAACTAAAATTCACAAAAATTCTCACAGAAGCTATTAGGTCTTGGTAGTCTACTTGAATTTTCCTAGAATTTATTATCAAGTGTAAATACCCTTTCAAAAATCGTTTATCAAAACAAATCCAGAAAGTGGACTGCAAAAACACCCTTAAAGTTTGCATTTAAGAGACATATTAAGACCCTTCAGAAAAATCCAAAAAATTCCTAGAAGTCCCACATAACCTAAATATTACCCCTGTAAAAAGAGAACTCCTAACTCTGTATGGTTTGAAAATGAAAAATCAAAAACACCCTCTGAATTTCAGACTCGATTTCTCAGCTTTGACAACTTATGTTGTAAAAATCAAAAAGCTTACCTCTCGACCTCCAATGACCATGAAACCTATATTTCTAGAAATTATACAAGTAGTACTTAATTTTAGACTCAAGAATCAAGCAAAAACACGTTAATATCATCAAGATTCACCCTAATCAATCTGACCCAAATTTCTGTCAGCATTACAAACAAAACCCTAACCCTAACCAAACGCATGATAAAACCCCTAACACATCCCTAATTATGTTTTTAATGATAAAACATGTTTAGTTACTGAATTTTAATAAATCCTAATCATATCCATCAATTATAGTTACATAAAATAAATTTAAAAACAAAAGATGTTAAAGAAAATAGGTGATTAATCGTACCAAACCTTCACGGGATTATCACGAATTTTGATCTTTAGTTCTTGATGACAAGAAATTATGGAGGCTTGGGTTTTCCCCTTTTTTTCTGTGTTTCGTGTATGGAAGGGGAAAAACAACCGGATTTTTTTTTTAATTTTTTTTAAAGTTTAATGGGTTTTTTAAAATTATAGTTGGGCTTGGGGTGTATGGGTTAAAGTTGCGAAACAAAAGAGAATAGCCCAAAACAAAAGTCCATGTAGCGTAAATGGTTTCCTCGTATTATATTTATGTCATACAATTATTTTGGAGTTCTAAAATATTCAAAGATTTCTAAAATGACGTTTCGTTATACTTTTTATGGGTTTATGGTTGATTGTCTAAATTATATTCGCGTTTAAAGTATTCGTATCATTATATAGAAATTTTAAAATTATACGTAAATTTAGGATTACGGAATTTAGGGTTTTACAACTCTTCCCATCTAAAAAGAAAATTTCGTCCGCGAAATTGAAATGAAATGATTAAACGAAAACGTACCAAATCACGAATTGAAACGAAAACGATTACTTACTCGAAATGGTTTCTCCAAAGAATTTTAACGAACGGAAAAGTTTCTCATGACTCGATCCAGACAAAATAGAATAGCCCCAGGCTTTCCATCAAAAAACAAATCATAACGAATATGATCCAACGAATGTGAAATGAACATGAAACGGATGATAGTCATAATCTCACAAGAGATACAGGAACATCAGATGAATATGGAATAAATACGGAAGTGATGCTAGATGGTAGAAAACTTCACCAATCTAATTAGGCTCTGAACGCACAAATTCCTGGCCTAAGGTTTCAAAATTTCTCTTCCACCATGATAACTAATCCATTCCTCGTATTATATTTATGTCATACAATTATTTTGGAGTTCTAAAATATTCAAAGATTTCTAAAATGACGTTTCGTTATACTTTTTATGGGTTTATGGTTGATTGTCTAAATTATATTTGCGTTTAAATTATTCGTATCATTATATAAAAATTTTAAAATTATACGTAAATTTAGGATTACGGAATTTAGGGTTTTACAACTCTTCCCCTCTAAAAAGAAAATTTCGTCCGCGAAATTGAAATGAAATGATTAAACGAAAACGTACCAAATCACGAATTGAAACGAAAACGATTACTTACTCGAAATGGTTTCTCCAAAGAATTTTAACGAACAGAAAAGTTTCTCATGACTCGATCTAGACAAAATAGGATAGCCCCAGGCTTTCCATCAAAATACAAATCGTAACGAATATGATCCAACGAATGTGAAATGAACATGAAACGGATGATAGTCATAATCTCACAAGAGATACAGGAACATCAGATGAATATGGAATAAACACGGAAGTGATGCTAGCTGGTAGAAAACTTCGCCAATCTAATTAGGTTCTGAACGAACTAAGAAACTTGCTACAAATCAGTGAAGCATATATCGAATTATCAGACATAACTAGAGTTTCCTAAAGAGGTTGGAATCCTACTCGTACTGACGATTAACTAAGCATATACGGAGTATCGAATCGTATCAGAATAAAAATGGGATAGGTAGGATCATCGCACGGATATGAATGAATCTAAGGACTAACGTATTACGAACCATGATGAGTGCTTAATCACACACCCTTTTTAGGCCTTATTTCAGACCAAACATACCAAATACTAACCAAAAATGCCAAGAGAATGTTTGTTTTTGTATTTGTGTATGTGCAGGAACGGATATGAGAAAAATGAACAAAAACGATACCAAAAGCGAAAAAAACGAGCACGAGAATGGAAAGTGTCAAAAGCCGAAGCTGGGGAAGCAAAAGGATAAAAGAAAGCTCATTATGTCATTAGAAGTGTTCAGAGATTCAGAAAATATCAATATTGGTCCCTGGTGAAAGTTTGGAGAGATTGGCTATTCTAGTTCCTGCAGTTTCAGATTTTGGCAAATATGGTCCTTTAATGAATTTTAGAAGAAAAAAATCAAATGTGGTCCTCCAAGAATCAGAGAATGTTTGGGACACGTGGGCCAATGGAATGATACACTAAGGATCGGTCACATCACAATTAATCCAACGGCTGTGGATGATGGGAAGTATCTGGATGTATGATCAAGGGCTATTAAGGACTCAGAAGAAGCACAACCTTCACGAGGATTGCCAGCCTGGACTATGATGGCCTCACCTCTCATCAGTATATAAAGCCCCCTCCTCACTCAGTTAGAATTGTCCAATTTTTTATGTCTTAGAAAGATTTTGACCAAATTTAAATTTCTTGTCATTTAAATTTCAGTATTGTTGTAATTTCATTTTCAAATCCTTGTACTCAGAAGTTAGCATTAATACAATTTAAATTTTCCTTTACAGCTTATTGATTTACTTTTCCTTATTATTCAGTCTTAAATATTTTCAGTTTAATTACTTTAAATCATGAGCTATTATCTTGTTTTAATTAATATTATGTTGCTATTTCACTTATATAAATAAAAAAAAATAATAAAAAAATAAATAAAATAAAAATAAAAATAAAAAAAATAATTGTCTGAATTTTTTTTTGTTTAAGCTTCAAACTAGTTTTGTTTTGTTTACATGAACTCATACCAGCTTCATAGAAGTTTCTGTGAGTTTGTCTGTTCATAATTCACAATAGTCAAAAGAAGTCAAACTGAGAAGCTTATTTCAATAAGCTTGAGCTTATTTGTGGAGATTAAGAGTCAGCCATTTGGAGCTTTTGGTCTGTCTCAAAGACAGGCTGTGTGGGATTTACCTCTCTATTTAGCTGAGAGGTGGTAGTAAGTTTTCAATATTTCAAATTCTTCTAATCTCTTATATCTGTTTCAATTTACTGTTTCATTAGTATAAGTTTGATTATTGTAGTTTATTTTTAGTTTATTACTGCTTTTATGTAGTTGTTTGTTGTTTAGTTGAGTTTCAGTTTGAATGAATTGATTGGTTTCTGTTTTCATCATCTGTCATCTATTGTTTCTGTGATTCATTTTGATGGTGGTGTTTGTTTCCTAGGTTTCGCTGATTTATTTAGCTTGTTGTTTCATAATCAGAAGCTTGCTTGGTAAATTAGGTGATATTTACTCCAGTTAGGTTCATTTTAGTTGGGACAGTCACTCAAAGGAGTGTTTGTAATGACTGTGTTGCTAATATAAGCTGAGTTTTCAGAGGATTGTTCTTGTTTAGACATCTCACTTAGGTTGCTTGAAGGTTTAATCTAGCAATAAACAATAGGTATATTACTTAAAAAGTCAATTAAGCTTTTGATTACTTAAAACAGATAGATAGTTAAGTGATTTAGTTGTGTAGTACCAAACATAGTTACATAAGTAGAGGATTTAGCTTATTGTATTCATACAGTAGCTTAACACTACCTTTTCAGTAAAATTTTAGTGATCAAAAGTCATTTTTGTCAAAGTCTCATTAAAAAGCAAAAAGTCAAAACAAGTGAGAATCAGTTTTTGGACAATTCTTTGTGCTCCTTTCTAGTGTTCATAATTCATTAAAAATACTTGTGGTTTGATGATTTAAAAGGTTTAGCAGTTAGTAAATTTGAATCAAAAAGGAAATTTAGTTTTAAACTTCATTTGCTTATTGTACATTTTGATCCAAGAGAGCTGTTTGAACAAGTCAGACCCCTGCACAACAGTGTTTGAAAGATTTTCTCGTAAACTTTTAGGTGTTTAGTTTGGCTTAGAAATCATAACCATTGGTATTTTAGTGTTCTCAGTTGGTCAGAGAAGCAATTGCCCCCATAAGCTCACTTTCTTAAGCCTATCTCTATTGCTTATTTGCTTGTTTTTTTGGGTAGTTGAGCCTAAGATATGTCATTCTAATTAAGGGCTGCTTTTGCTCATTTTTGATCATAAGTTGAGATTGGTGGTTTTTCTGAGATTCATTTGCTCCTATTGTAACTGTGTGCTTTGAGATTTTGTGCCCTTGCTTATTCTGCTAGTGCTTATTGTTTTTCATATGTGCTTATTTTGACTGTTTGGTCTCATACCTGTGTTCCGAGTTCTTTTGACCTTATTTCTGTTACATCAAGCTTTTTTTAGTCTAAATATAATCTGTTTCAAGTTTTGGGTCAATATTGGTCAAAGTGCTTAACAATAAGCACTCTCAAATAAGCAGTTTTAAGCTAATAAGCACTTCCAGTGCTTATTTTTCAAATTTCATATTTTTACTAGTTTCAAAATATTATTTTAGATTTTCCCTGAAATTTTCATATTTTTCTGAGTTAATTTGCTATTTTTCCTATTTAATTTTCATTTTTAATCATTTTTAATTACTTTTTAATTACTGAAAAATACAAAAAATCAGAAAAACCCCAGAAAAATCCAAAAATATTTTAGAAAATTTATTTTCATTTATTTTAGAATTTTAGAAATTTATTTTGCATTTTTCTCATTTATTTTGAATTTATTTTGAATTTTTAATACTTTTTAATTTCCAAAAATTATATAAAAAGCCAAAAAAATTAGTTTTTAATTTTAAAATTACTTTTTAGTTATTTAATAATTTTCAAAATTTAATTTTCATTTTTCTCACCTTATTTTCATTTTCTTTTAATTTTTAATTAGATAAATTAGTTTTTAATTCATAAAAAATTAATAAAAAGTCAAAAAAAAAAAATATTTTTCTTTTTCTCAAAATTTTCTTTTATCATTTTTAACTTTTGAAAATTATTTCCAAGTCCGTAGGATTAAAGTAGATTAAAAGTCGCGTTATATTTCGTACGTTAACGTTTATTTTCCGTTTTACCTTACGTTTTCGATGTTTCGTTACGTTTCTAGTTGCCTTACTTGAATTATGTGTTTAGTTGATTATTTGTGCTTCATTTACTATTTCATTAGTGTAATCCCATAAAAATCACTTTTTACCACTTTCATGACACGTTTCACGAATCGGGAATTCGAAATTCCATTCACACCTTCGTTGGGACACGACCCGGGGAAATACTTTCCTAAGCATTTCTTCGATTAAAAACTATACTTAAAACGACAACATCAAAATTTTGGCGCCGCTACCGGGGAAGGTTGAAGTGAATTTTTCGTTTTCGTTTTTCAAAATTGTGTTTTGAAAACCTTCCTTGTATATATTTTCTATAAAAACTATAAAAATTGAAAAATCAAAAACAATTTTCCTAAAGTGTTTTCAAAAACACCAAAAAAAATAATAAAGTTACAGCCTCGACTCGACCGAAAGGAAGGGCGTTGTAAACCAAATAAGCTTCCCAATATAATTATGCGTGAAATTAGTTGTTAGACGGATTACTTTAATTCTACGACCGAATAAGCGGAAAATACGGAAGCTTTGACATTAAACTGCAAGCTGAAGAGAGATCCATTCTTCTCTCCCGTTCCGTCGCGAGTAGATTAAGGGAAACGGTTTACAATTAACGTAACGTTAGAAAAAGAAAAACACAAAAGTATAAGTTTTTGAATTTTGCTTTATAAAAACAAAAATACAAAAAGATTTTCCTTTTCAAATTTGTCTTTCCTTTTAGTTTTCAAAAATTTGATTTTTGTGGTGTATGAACACACGTTCTACGTCTAAACGACTTATTTCACCACTTTCAAATCCAGAAAGTTTGTTTCGTCACACACACCGAGTTCTATTTCCTAATACGGAGGAAATGAACCCGAACGAACAAAACTTGGGACCCCCGCCAATGGGTGGTATCCAAAACAATGTGATCCCTCCGATGGGACAACAACCGGTTTATGATCAACGTACTATGCAAGAATTGCTTCAGTGTCCCACCGAGGGATACGGGGATGCAATTGTTTTACCACCAATCCTTTCGGATAATTTTGAGCTTAAAATTGGATTGATTCAACTTGTCACGTCAAAACAATTTCACGGTTTTGAGAGGGACGATCCTCACGCACACATCCGATGGTTTAATAAGCTAACTTCGACTTTGAAATTTAAGGATGTCCCTCACGATGCTATCAAATTGATGTTGTTCCCATTTTCACTCGAGGGTTCAGCCCAGATTTGGCTCGAAAAAGAACCCCCTCGATCAATTCACACATGGGAAGAACTCGTCTCGAAATTTGTTAATCATTTCTTTCCACCATCTAAAACGACTAATCTTAAGAATGATATAACTAATTTTCAACAACGTTTTGATGAGAACTTTGGTGAGGCATGGTGTAACACCCCCAAATTACCGCAGCGGAAGACTGTGTCATAAGGGTGCTACTTCATAATACAAAGAACAAGGTATAGAAAACGAACTCTAAATGAGACGTTTTGAAAAGTTACCATTCGATTAATAAATTCCGAGATACAAACTTAAGTTCCATAATACAATACATAAGAGTTTTAAGACATATCGAATGTTAAAGATAAAAGCATAAGTCTTCAAAACATGCCAAGCGACTCTATGCTCCATGCAACAGCTTATCATCTTACAGACCTGAGACAAACATGCTAAAGTGTCAACACAATGGTTGGTGAGTTCATAGAGTTTGTCTTAAAATAATTGAAAAGCCTTAAGAGAATGTTCGCACAGCAAAGGCATCGTGAATCCACTCAGTTGCAATTCCCGCCATAAGAGACTTGCAACCTGTGTGTTCACAACCCACTGCTAACATATATAGTATGAATAAGACATGTATAAGTTCATCAAGACAATTTAAGCAATTTAGAAGTGAGTCTCTACTTCATCTCCGAAGACCTCACTTTTATGATGTATCCAACATTCGCAAATGTTAGGATGTATCAAAGACAACTGGGAGTCAATTCCCAAAGACAACTGGGAGCCACTTCCCAAAGACAACTGGGAGTCAATTCCCAAAGACAACTACTAGTCAATAAATAGAATAACGCAATTAAGTATAACGCAGTCATGTATGTAAGCAATCAAGTATAACACAGTCAAGTATAGACGTTTTGAGTATTGGTACAAGTAAACAAGTAGTTGAGCATGTGTCTCCCCCAAAAGTTAAAACAAGTACGAAAAGAGTAGGGGCTATGACTCACCTTAAGCTTAAGTGATGTGAAATCAAAGTGGTAGTCGAATCGTGAAAGTCACTAAGAGCAGCCTATAATAGAACGTTGCGACTTAGGTTTGGAGTAACGTCTAAGAATGCGAAGAATTGCCTATATATGTCTTGCATAATGTTCATGATGTAGTACTTAGTATATAGTGTAAGTCTTTGAATATAAATGGTTTATGAAACATGTATAGGTTGTATATCTCTTACTACCGTTCGGGCCGACATAATTCAGAAGTCATAGAGTAAACGTTCGAGGAGCCAGGACACTTTAACTCGTAAATCCACAACTCATCTCGACGGCTTACTTAATGAACTCCTCACATGAGGCTCCCTACTATTGTAGTATTTGATAACAAATGTATAAGTTTTAATCCGAAAAGTTACATGTCCAATATTTGAATAAACTTAGGAAAGTTTATTAGTACATGAAGATTGTTATTAGGGGTAGTTTCATAAGTCTTATATGACCATTTTCTCTTTGTAATATCTCATGGTTCCTTTTGAAGTGAAGTAGATCCAAATTGTTTGTTCAAGTTATCGCCTAATTCCTTGTTTCATGTTTACGCCTAAGTAAGCTTATATGGTCATTTAGTCATGGCTTCGCCGTGACCTTGGTCATTTTTCCATGGTCTTGAGACTCAACCTTGGCTTTAGCCATGGTTGTGGTCTTGGCTTTAGGTCATTAGACCTCTTGGTCTTAGTAAATGATAACTATAATATAGTGACTTTGGTCTAAAATGGGCTGTTAAGATTTTGAAGAAATTTATCACTCGGAAAGCGTTTTCAGGGCTCGAGCTTCTTTGTCCCTGAACGAAAACGTCGTTCCGGACAACTTTCGTGTTTTAACTTTTTGATGAATCGGAGCAGAAGGGTGACTTTCAAAAGCAAAATTTGATCAGAATGCTATTTGGGCAGTTTTGCCGTTTTGGTTTCGCTAGCTTCAAATGGTCATAACTTTTGACTCGGGTACTCGTTTTGGGTGATTCAAATTGCTATGTTTTCCTTGTTAAGTCCTCTTTAACATTAAGTAAGTGTCAAATATCAAAGTTATACTATTTTGGTCGTGGTTCTCCATAAAAATCACTAGTTTGCTTGTTTACTTGTCATAAGTTAACATATGTATACCAATACTTGTTTTATCCATTTTTAAACATCATGAACATAATAACAAGAACATATATAGCATGAAAGGAACACAAAGAGCATGAAAATGATAATTAAGCAAGAAAGTATGTTAGGGTTTGCTTACAACTTTTGGCCTTAATGAAAAGGGAAACTAGGACAAGAACTAGGACTTTGTTTGAACAAGCTTTCCTCCTTTGCAACCTATGATAAACCGAGGTTATTTGAAGATTATAACGACGCCTTCTTGAAGTCCAAAGCTATTTGAAGATTATAACGACGTCTTTTTGGAGACTTTAAAGTTATAACAACTTTTCTTAGAAAATTTCCAAGATTGAAGATCAAACACTAGTTTTCTTTCAAAAACTAGTTAACTTTCTTACAAAATATAAGAAAAGTGCCTTAGGTTTTAGGACTTAAAGGTTATAAGAAGGTGTGGTGCAAGTTTTCTATGTGTTATTAGTTGGCTATTTATAGGATGAGAAAAATAGTTAACCATATATTGGGTTAGAATGTAACCATGGTTAATTGAGACACTTGTAACCATCCTAAAGATCAAGGGTCAAGATTTAGCCACTCATGGTGACTCCACCCCCACATTGGCGGTTCCATAAGGATAAGATGACTAGATGATGAGTCTTGGTGCTATCTTGCTTAGTTTGTGCATTTTGACTCCGTAAAATGCTAACCGTAAATGATTAAGCCTTAAAACGTAAGTCCGGGTATCGTAAAAATATGAAACTTGAAAGTATTGTTAAACATGTCAATATAGTCCATAATAAAATATAAAATGAGTGGTAGGATCTATCGGGTGCGAAAACCCTGCTAAAAACTGGAAACACGGGTCTAAAACGCGTAATTCGCGTAAAACGCTGAACTGAAAAACGTAAAATTCCAAAACTTTTGGAATTGTCATAAAATGATAGAAAATCATATTTCTATTGTTTATAATGTTTTATGGATATATCGGGATGCTGGAAGGACGTTTAAACCTAAAAGTAAATCTCGGACACGGCTTTGTGATTTTTGCAGAAATGATCCGACGAGCGTCAAACTCTCGGATTATCGTTAAAATAGTTTAACTTACGAGAATATGAAATAAAAATTTCTGAGATGAATAGTAAAAAGTGAATAGTAAAATTTTCCGGGAATAGTAATTAATCTGAAAATGCGAATTGTTACACATGGGAACGTTTTAAGGATCTTCTTCGAAAATGTCCTCACCACGGTTTCTCCGAGTTACACCAAATCGACACGTTTTATAACGCTTTGACGCAAAACGATCAAGATTCTTTAAACGCAGCCGCCGGTGGCAATATCTTGAATCGTACGCCTAGGGATATTTTGACGATCATTGAGAACAAATCTAAGGTTCTGACTTCTCGTAACAAACCGAATGTTTCGAAAGTAACTTCTTTTACTCCTCCTTCACCTTCGTCGGTCCAATCATCGGAATTGGCCGAACTTACCGACGCTATCCGTTATATGATGAAAAAGTTTAAGTCGCAGAACCAAAAACCCGAGCCCGTTAAAGCCGTTAATGAAAAATGTGTGATTTGTGGTGGACCCAATCCGTATTATGATTGTCAAGCCACCGATGGCCAAGTTTATAATGCTAACATAGCAGCCGTAAACTACAATCAAAACCAAGATTTTCGTGCTAACCAAACAAGTCCACCTGGATTTCCACCCGTACAAACTAATCAAAACCGTTATCCTCAAACTAACCAAGGTTATCAAAACCAAGGTTACAATCAAAACCGTGGAACGAATTATCAAGTCCCTCCACCACAACAAGTTTATCAACCACCGCAACCTTCTCCTGAGCTTGCTAATTACATGAAAACTAACGATGTTAACATTCGAGCCATGCAAAATCAAATCAACAACATGAGGGTTGAACTTAAGAAGGAGATAGACACAAACATGACTCGACAAACGAATGAGCTTAAGCAAATGATGAGCAGTTTTATGCAGATGAATCAAGCCTCGACGTCTGGTTCTCTTCCGAGCAATACAATTGCTAACCCGAGGGGCGAGATTAAGGAAATTACGACACGTAGTGGTGCTATATATGAACCCACGGTTCCGACTACCTCTTCTTCTCCTCCTCCTAAGGTAGTGGACCGTGAGACCGAGGCGACAAAGGACCCGGTACCTCCGATTAATAACGGAGCTGAAAACGTCCAACCTCCGGTTGTTCAAACGTCTAAAGAAAAGGAAAAAGTTGTTTTTGAAAATAATATGAAATACAAGTCAAAATTGCCATATCCATCACGATTTAATGATGAAGAGCTCCGTGAAAAATCTAAAAAATAAATGGAAAAATTTCTGGATATTTTTCAAAAATTGCACTTTGATATTAGTTTTATGGATGCTCTCGTGTACATGCCGAAATTTGCTTCCACGTTCAAAAACCTCATAAGTAATAAAGAGAAATTGCTTGAATTAGCCGAAACGCCGATAAATGCTCAATGTTCCGCGATTCTTCTCAAGAAGCTTCCCGAAAAGCTTGGTGACTCGGGAAAGTTTCTCATTCCTTGTTCATTCAAAGATCAAGAAGTTTGTAATGCCCTGGCCGATTTGGGTGCGAGTATAAACCACATGCCATTATCGATCTACGAACAACTTGGAATGGGGGCTCTCAAACCGACGAGAATGACTTTGGAGCTTGCTAATCGATTGATCACTCATCCAGTTGGAATTGCTGAGGACGTTTTTGTTCGTTTGAATTCGTGTACTTTTCTGGCAGATTTCGTTGTTGTCAATTTTGAAGCTGATCCGAGAGTTCCTCTAATACTAGGGCGATCATTTTTACGAACCGCTAAAGCCCTAGTCGATCATTTTGAGGATACTCTAACTTTACGACATGATGATGATATAATGATTTTTAAAGCTGATGCTTCAAAATCTAAGAAGTATTCCGTTAAAAGCGTTGATGTTTGTGATTATTCATTTGATGATTTTGTGAAAACGTTCGTCTCCGACTCTTCCCCATCATTTCCCCCGATTAAGGAATATGATTCTCTTTGGGAAGAGGTCGATGAATTTCTTGCAATTGAAACGATTCTGATTTCTGAGATGGACGATTCTTACTTTGATTCGGAGGGGGATATTATTTTCCTTAACAATTTGTTGAACGATGAACCGTCGATCCCCCCGGATAAAGTTAAGACGAAGATTAAGCTTATAATTGACGATCCTCTTGAGCCCGAGCTCGAGGAATTTTTACCAGACTTTGAGAGTTTGTCCTTTGATACGACTGAGGAAATAAGTGGCAATCCCATTTATCATCTTGATTTTTCTGATCCGATGTTTGAAGCTTTTCATTTCGATCACTCGGAAGAGACGAGTCGTGGCAGTACCACTTCTCATGCTTTTATCTCTCTTCCGGAGTTTGAGTCATTTTGTTTTGATAAATCTGAATGTGAAATGGAAAAGTTTTCTAAACCTGAATTTGAAAGTTTCAGATTTGATCTTGATGTTGATCATGATCCTGGTGGTGTTCTTAAGAATGAAAGTTTTAAAGAAAAGTTTATCCCAACCCTCCCACCCGGAAAAGATTTTAAAAGGAGCTTAAATGATAAAAGTCATAATTTCACAATTATAAAGTTTTCTTTTGATGATGATGCGTTTTTTAAGATTGTTATCATGACTTTCTTGCCATTTGTAACGTTTGGTGTGGTTTCTCTTATCCTTCACTCCGTTGGGAGTGAGGATGTTGTTTTTGACCCTGGTATCGTTTTTCAAAGTTTTTAACATTAAACTACCATCGGTTATCTCATCGGGATGGAACTTTCTCATAATTCATATGTTTATCCAAATATTTTGAATGAAAGCCCGATGGAGATTATTTTCCATTTGCTCTCCCCAAGGACGAATTAATTCGGGGATCGAGTCAAGCTCATGTGACTCGGTAATAAAAAATAAGCGCTTCGTGGGAGGCACCCCATGCTTATCCATTTTCATTTTCTTTATTTTCTATTTTCTTACGTAACGTGACGTGAGGGGGGCGACCCTTTCCAAACTCGTGTTTTCGTGGTTGTTTATGAATGTTCAGGAATTTCCCCGAAGTTTGAGGACTCTCGTGCTCATGGTTTGTCGTTCTCTCCACTCGAGTCTCATTCTTCGCTACTCTTTCGGAAATTCAACATATCCAAAATCTTATTGACTAACGTTTATCTCTTGGCATACTTAATAAATGGCCTTAGATTTTACGTAGGATTACACTTTACCCTTAAAACATTGAGGACAATGTTTCACTTTAGTCTGGGGGGGGGGGGTGAATCTTCGATTCGATTTGACCTGTACCATCGTCTGAGCTGTTTAACTTACGCAACTCCGTTTTCCACCAAAATTTTAAATTTTTGTCACCGTTTTATTGTTAAAAAAAATGATGAAAAAAATATATGATATGAATAATAAGTTTTGACACCTTGTTTTGACTTTCCTACCGGCAAGAGTAGAAATAAATGTTTCGACTTGACCGGGCGTGTTGAGCCCTAGCTCATCTCCCTTAACCAATATAATCATAAGATTATGGCTAAGCATCCGCGGATCTCATTATTTGGGATTTTAAATTTGCGGAGATTGAGGAATGATAGAGTTTATTTAGAAGTTTCGTGCTATACACGGATCGCATTACTGGAATTTAAAAAAACCCACGAGAGGTACTTGTGGCCTCCTTGTTCCCACAAGCTTACACACCAATAATAATAGATCTCTAGGATTAATTAAGGGTATACGGTTTGGGCAATACTTAGTTTTTTCTCGTTCCCAACAAAATCTCTGCATATGAGGGTTTGGTACACATAGGGGTACTGCCAGTGTTACGGTAAAATAGACTATTGCATCTTGCCGGTTCGCAGCCGATGTTGTGATCTTAGTAAAAACCGTAGGACTCGGGGTTTGGCATATAATTATGAATATCAATAATAATAGTCCAAAGCCAAATAAAAAGGCAGAGGAATCCAAAGCTATAAAAAAGCAGCGGATAGAAATCCAAAGTCATAATAAAGCTCTTACATCTTGGCGGCTCATAAACCGTTGACTGTAAAAGAATAAAGGACTAAGGACCAAAGTATTATTAAAGTGCTTATGATTATGCAAAAATGCCAAGCTTCGACTGCGGGGGTTTCCCTAATAAAAAGCTTCCGTTTCGGGTATCAAACATGGTATGTCTCGGTCGTAAATAAAAAGGGAGCCTCCACAAATCGTGTTAAATCAGAGACCTTCATGTGGACCCGATTTCTGTATGCAGGGGTTTTCAAGAGAAAGTTTGGAAACTACTTAGCGTTCAAATTTTGTGCTCTTATCGGACTAATAACTATCGAAACGAGAAAATATGAAGCAATTCATTTCTCACAAATTAAAATCTTGAGATACAAAACTTAGGACCTGGGAACAAGAGGTAATACACAATTAACTTTTGTGGGCAGTGTTAGCATCTAACTTCTGGATAAACAATGATCTCGATTTTACGCTTAGTTTGGGAGCTTGTGAAAAATCAAGGATGACGATTTTTATCCGTACGGTCTCTTCTCTGTGAGAAGTGTTTCTACTCGTTGACCCTGAAAATTATCAACAGATAAGAATTGATAATGAAAGTCAAGGTAAACCGTCACATATATAAAAATGAAAAAGTACAAAAAGAGTAGTAGTAGTTGTTATTCCTTAAAAATCGGAAAACGGAGCATTTTTGAGAATAAATGATTTTACTATCTCTTTTGAACATCATTGCTACTTTACAACGTCAGTAAAGAGAGGTTTTGAAAATTATTTATCTCTTAAGCGTGAGGTGATGACATTGCGTGAGGGCACGTCAATACCTTAGTCTGGGGGATTTTGATGAGTGCTTAATCACACATCCTTTTTAGGCCTTATTTCAGACCAAACATACCAAATACTAACAAAAAATGCCAAGAGAATGTTTGTTTTTGTATTTGTGTATGTGCAGGAACGGATATGAGAAAAATGAACAAAAACGATACCAAAACCGACAAAAACGAGCACGAGAATGGAAAGTGTCAAAAGCCGAAGCCGGGGAAGCAAAAGGATAAAAGAAAGCTCATTATGTCATTAGAAGTCTCCAGAGATTCAGAAAATATCAATATTGGTCCCTGGTGAAAGTTTGGAGAGATTGGCTATTCTAGTCCCTGTAGTTTCAGATTTTGGCAAATATGGTCCTTTAATGAATTTTAGAAGAAAAAAATCAAATGTGGTCCTCCAAGAATCAGAGAATGTTTGGGACACGTGGGCCAATGGAATGATACACTAAGGATCGGTCACATCACAATTAATCCAACGGCTGTGGATGATGGGAAGTATCTGGATGTATGATCAAGGGCTATTAAGGACTCAGAAGAAGCACAACCTTCACGAGGATTGCCAGCCTGGACTATGATGGCCTCACCTCTCATCAGTATATAAAGCCCCCTCCTCACTCAGTTAGAATTGTCCAATTTTTTATGTCTTAGAAAGATTTTGACCAAATTTAAATTTCTTGTCATTTAAATTTCAGTATTGTTGTAATTTCATTTTCAAATCCTTGTACTCAGAAGTTAGCATTAATACAATTTAAATTTTCCATTACATCTTATTGATTTACTTTTCCTTATTATTCAGTCTTAAATATTTTCAGTTTAATTACTTTAAATCATTAGTTATTATCTTGTTTTAATTAATATTCTGTTGCTATTTCACTTATATAAATAAAAAAAATAATAAAAAAATAAAAAAATAAAAAAAAAATAAAAAAAAATAATTGTCTGAATTTTTTTTTTAAGCTTCAAACTAGTTTTGTTTTGTTTACATGAACTCATACCAGCTTCATAGAAGTTTCTGTGAGTTTGTCTGTTCAAACTAGTTTTGTTTTGTTTACATGAACTCATACTAGCTTCATAGAAGTTTCTGTGCTTTTGCTCATTTTTGATCATAAGTTGAGATTGGTGGTTTTTCTGAGATTCATTTGCTCCTATTGTAACTGTGTGCTTTGAGATTTTGTGCCCTTGCTTATTCTGCTAGTGCTTATTGTTTTTCATATGTGCTTATTTTGACTGTTTGGTCTCTATACCTGTGTTCTAAGTTCTTTTGACCTTATTTCTGTTACATCAAGCTTGTTTTAGTCTAAATATAATCTGTTTCAAGTTTTGGGTCAATATTGGTCAAAGTGCTTAACAATAAGCACTCTCAAATAAGCAGTTTTAAGCTAATCACCACTTTCAGTGCTTATTTTTCAAATTTTACATTTTTCCTAGTTTCAAAATATTATTTTAGATTTTCCCTGAAATTTTCATATTTTTCTGAGTTAATTTGCTATTTTTCCTATTTAATTTTCATTTTTAATTACTGAAAAATACAAAAAAATCAGAAAAACCCAAGAAAAATCCAAAAATATTTTAGAAAATTTATTTTCATTTATTTTAGAATTTTAGAAATTTATTTTGCATTTTTCACATTTATTTTGAATTTATTTTGAATTTTTAATACTTTTTAATTTCCAAAAATTACATAAAAAGCCAAAAAAATTAGTTTTTAATTTTAAAATTACTTTTTAGTTATTTTATAATTTTCAAAATTTAATTTTCATTTTTGTCACCTTATTTTCATTTTCTTTTAATTTTTAATTAGATAAATTAGTTTTTAATTCATAAAAAATTAATAAAAAGTCAAAAAAAAAATCTTTTTCTTTTTCTCAAAATTTTCTTTTATCATTTTTCACTTTTGAAAATTATTTCCAAGTCCGTAGGAGTAGCGTAGCTTAAAAGTCGAGTTTTATTTCGTACGTTAACGTTTATTTTCCGTTTTAGCTTATGTTTTCGATTTTTCATTACGTTTCTAGTTGTCTTACTTGAATTACGTGTTTAGTTGATTATTTGTGCTTCATTTACTATTTCATTAGTGTAATCCCATAAAAATCACTTTTTACCACTTTCACGACACGTTTCACGAATCGGGAATTCGAAATTCCATTCACACCTTCGTTGGGACACGACCCGGGGAAATACTTTCCTAAGCATTTCTTCGGTTAAAAACTATACTTAAAACGACAACATCAAACCAAGTCGTCCTTATATGCCAAAACATTTAATTCTTTTGTGCAGGAACATCATACGGAACGCACAAATTCCTGGCCTAAGGTTTCAAAATTTCTCTTCCACCATGATAACTAATCCATTAGTCGTTGTAATCAACTCCGAACATTCAATAAGCAGCTTCTCGACTTAATTCAACCCAGAAGGTGCTCTACATCACCGTTCATACCAAATCTGGAAGGATAACCCTTGTCACTTGCATACATTTAATCTAATGAGCAAACACAGTCGGACTAAACACTTGTCAACTCTCCTGCTCAACACTTCTTCCAAGTTCGAATAGTTGTTCTGCTTATCAGTCAGTCTGTAGGTGAAAAACATTACTATACTCGAGTCTGGTCCCTAAAGCCTTCAGTAGTTCTTCTTGGGACTGAAAGGTAAAACGCGAATCTCTGACACGATCACTGCAGGTGTGCCAAGTAATTGAATAATCTTCCGTCGAAGGATTTATGCCAACTTTCTAATTGTATACACATTTTAAGAGGCAAAAAGTGAGCTGACTTGATCAAACGATTCATCACAACTCAAATTATGTCATTCTTCTTAAGTGTGCGTGGAGATTCCTCTACAAGGTTTCTGAAAATTTTAATTCTGCTTTAGATCCCTTATACGTCTTAGTACAACCAAGAGGTATAGCAAAAGTAGAACTGTGTCTCCATTATAACAACTTCCTTCCAGTCTTCACAGATCGTAGTTTGTTATCTTGCTCTTGAGCTTCCTAATATCTACAATTGGATTCCATCTTCATGAAGGATATGTCTTCAAATCTTGCGAGCAAACGTAACTGCCACCAACTCCAAGTCACGCATTTGAATATTTCTCCTCAAATGGTTCTGGTTGTCTTGATGCATAAGCAATAACTTCTTCATGCTGAATAAGGGCATAACTAAGTCTCTTCGCGAAATGTCTCAAAATTGATACTCATCTGAAAGCACGGAAGCTGATTTCTATTTCAACTTTTCCAAAACTCCGTTTTCATCCAAACTAAGCTTCTCTTCCTCATTCATCACTGGTAATGCAATTCGTGAACATCTTCCAACCAATGTCATGCTTCCAGAATATACAAATGATCTTCATATTTCCAATATAATACGAAAATGATTCTCATGTTCTCCCTCATCTCTGAATGTAATAAAATGTCATACTATGACAACTTTGTCTAAGTACTCACGAAAGGCACGATTCATCAAGTCCATGGAATAGTCAAAGCATTAGCTAATACTATTAGCATCACTAACAGTCATAATGCTTATTACGAATACGAAAGGAAATTCCAGAAATAACTTCAACCCATAACTCCATCTAAAGAAAATTCCGTGTACTAAGGCAGATACATCGTCGCTTCGAGGTAGGGGATGATGATTTCTAACAATGATACGGTTCAGCTTCTTTAGGTCAGTACAATTTTCCTGCTCTAATCCTTCTTCATCGTGAATAAAACTAAGGCACTCTCAAGAGATACACTAAGACAAACAAACCACTTCATAGTTTTTTGTTGCTGCTCCACGAGTTCTCTCAATTTAACTGGTACTGATCGATTGGGAGTTTCAAAATAAGGTAAATCGTCGTTCTATACTGATAGGGTTTTGTCTCATCAAACTTTTACTGTTCTCAGGCACTTCTCAAAGACATCCTACGATCCCCATAAGTTAAAGTTATATAATGTAATTATTATCACGTTGGCCAGGCGTCATAATACTTGCATCATATAAACATGCCTTTATGAAAATCATATTCAACCTCGAGTCGTGACAAAAAATCTCAATGTAAGGTAAAAAAAAATTTATAATCGGATGGGAATCTTGGTGGTTCATTCAGGGATTACATCAGAAAATTCAGATTGAAAAATGACTTTCTCAAAGTGAGATTCACCCCATCGGGTACAAGAATAGGTACTAGGAAAACTTCACAACCGCGAAAATAACGTACGAGTTTCCAAGGTAGTAAGGATAACAAAAGTTTAACAATTGGAAATCATGACAGAATAAATCAGAGTGGTTCAATATGCCAAAGGTGAGACATAATATGACAGTAGTTAGCATCTAAATGTTCAGTCAACCAATCCATACCAGAATAACATCGGATTTAACTTTCCAAGGAAAGACATATCAGCATAGCAAATCTTATCATTCAGAAGTAAGGGGAAACATTCCTATACTCATGGTTAATCACCACAAGATTTCTCATAGGAATTAAAATGAATAGGGAGACTTACATATGCTTAGCAAAAGTAAGTGAAATCACAGAATGTGTCAAAGACATCATGGTCATACGAATTCTCAGAATGATCGAAAAGGCACCTAAATGGTTAATCAAATGATTCAGAGATTGAAATCAAAAGAAAATGAACCCACTACTAGAAAAAGGTCTATCCTTGACTCGTATTTTATGACGCACGCTACAAGATGACGCGCAAATAGAAAAGTCATAAAATAAGAGTCATAAAGAGTAAATGTTTTATTGAGGATGACTCGTTTTCAGAAGCGTCATAACATACGGTCATTATCACAAGCCCACTCAAATTTTCCCCAAAAGTTAAACCTTATCCTTTCTTTCCCCCTCAAAACCCCAAAACCAGATCTCATTTTTACACTCCCCCCAAAATTAACCTACTCACACACACACATACACACACCAAAACACACATATAAAACACACAATTAAAAAAAACACACACACACAGATAGTTCACATCACTAGCATGGCTATCGCAGCAACACTAGTCATCGTCCCAATCGGCGTCCTCTTCTTCGTTTCCGGTCTCATCGTTAATCTCATCCAGGTCTTTTTCAACCCCTAATTTAATTTAATTAAATTTATTTGGTCGATTTATTGTAGTTAAATATGAGATTATGTTTGAAATGAATAGGTGATAATATTTGTGATAGACCATTTGTGTTTTAAATCGTAGTGTGCATGATTAAGCACTAATTGTATGGGGTGTTTGTTTAAGCTTATTTGTGAGCTTATGTGAGTTTGGGTTATTTTTCATAGGCTCAAATTCACCAGCTTATTTTTTGGCTTACAGGTTTATATAAGCTTGCTATATCATTTAAGCTTATATAAGCTCAAAAGTCTTGAAATAAGTTGAGAAATTTGAGCTTATTTTAACTAAGCCGTTATCATATAAGCTTGAAAGCCCACAATTAAGCATTAACAAACACTCCCTCTTTATGTTGTTACTTTGGTGAGGTATATTAGAATGCTGCATATGCATCTGGTTTTGTTCTTCTTTTGCTACTATCTTTATTGCAAGTTGATTTAGAATAATATTTTAGGAACTAGTGAGTGTGCACTTTGCTGCTCTGGTTTACAATAATATGCTAATGCTATGTTTTTTTTCGTTCTTGAATAGTTTAATAAGTCAAAATGTATACCTCAAGGAAGAAGATTCAGAAGGACAAAGATGTTGAGCCCTCTGAGTTTGAGGAGTCAGTTGCTCAGGTATTTTTCTCTCTTGCTTATTGATTATTGACATGGGTTGATTATGTATTATATGTATAGCTTTAGTTTAGGTTATCTAACTTAAGAGTTTGTTGTATACGTAGGCTCTGTTTGACTTGAAGAACGCAAACCAAGACCTCAAGAGTGACTTGAAAGACCTTTACATCAACGGTGCTGTGTAAGCGTTCTTTTTCATAATTTTATTACAAGTTCTTTATTACATGATATATTGTGGAAGTGGTATATTCAATCCTTTTTGTACAGCCAAATTGATGTCTCTGGAAACCGCAAGGCTGTAGTGATTCATGTTCCATACAGACGAAGGAAAGGTTTCCGAAAGATTCATCTCAAGCTTGTGAGGGAGCTCGAGAAGAAGTTCAGTGGCAAGGTATTATACGTCTCTTAGGTTTAATAAGTAACTGACAATTGATTGATAGATTGATATATTCTATCAATGTGGTATTTAATACATGCCATTTTCGAAGAGTTTGTTTAGAAGGATTAAAAGTGCGGTAAGTAGCTTAGATACTTTGAAATGCAATAAGCAGATAATAGGTTAAATTAGGGATTTGTGATGATTACTGCTTTGTTTGTTAGAGTGTTTACTACTAAGTACTAATCTATTTTTTAAACACGCTGGTGTTTTTAAGTTTTGGGGATAAATTAGCTACTAGATCCGAGACACTAAAGATGATGGGTAAGTTGGCTACTTATTTTGTAATGTGTTATTTTAGTCTGGGTAGTGAACATATTCTTGTTGCACAATAGTTTGCCTAACCCAGCTTTTAATTCCAGGTAAGGAGCATGCGCTTGTCATAGCCAATCATAAAAGTGACATCGATTGGCTCATCAGTTAGGTGTTCGCTCAGGTTCTTATCCAATACATTGATGTCTAGTTATTTATGTGTGCATCCACCTGCAAATGATGCTTCTGCGGAGGTTTACTCTGTTGCTACTTTCTAATATTCTTTCGATATTCTTGTAACAACGATCAGGGTGTCTTGGTAGCACATTGGCTGTCATGAAGAAATCATCAAAATTTCTTCCTGTAAGTATTCAGTTAAGTGAAGTAGTAAAATATGATTCATGCGAAGCTCTTGAGGGTCAATTAGATTTTCTATAAGTGATAGTTACATTCTTAAGACAGTTCATACAAAGCTCTATTCTGTTCTGTTGGAGATGTCAATTCCTTACATATTTGGAACTAGGTAATCGGTTCATGAGAAGATAATTGGACACATATAATGGTCTTTCAGGTTCCAGAATATGTAGGGCGGTTTTTCATGTCTACTCTATAATTTTTAGCTTTGCGTTTTTAGAACAACTATCCGTCTGCTACATTGTCAATATAATTGAGTTGGTGATTCATATGACTGACATTAGAGAGAGACTACTGATCATAAGAAATAGTTACCAACGGGTGTGCTTGGATCTGCTTATTACAACACCTAAATGGTACGCTTTTCTTGCTTATTTTCTGCACAAAGGGTGGTATTTGTTTGCCTCGGTTCACCACAACACCTGAGTAGGGTGTTGATTGGTTGTGTTCGACTCACATGAGACAACACCCGAGAGGTAACATAGATAATAGGTGAGAAATAGATAATTGTGATTACAACTTAAAACTGAAACAACTTGTAAGTAGTTAACTGTTTTAAGTAGTTTAAGTAGTAATTAACTGTATCTAAAATGTTGTTTTATTTGACTAGATTGGTGGCCCCAGGAATGAGTACACGGAGGCGGATTTCAACGATATTCGAGAAGAATGGGCAATTTATGTGTCGAATTTCATTTTTAGGTAGAAATAGTGCGTATTGTAGTAACTTTAACTAATTATCGGTCTATATTTTGACTTGAATTGTTATGTAATGAATTGGTGGTAACGCATGGTTTTGATATATATATGAAATGCGTTAATTTTGTACAATTATCAGGTTTATTGTCAATAATTATGTATATAATCAGGTTTTAAAAAACAGGAAAAAAAAATGATTTTAAGGTAATGACTCGCAAAAACATATGTCAGAAAAGTGTGTCATAAAAGTTAGTCAAAATGATTTTAAGGGTAATGACACGCAACGTGTGTCATAAGTGCGAGTCATAGAAGGATGACGCACAAATGCCAGTCATGAAGCTTTATGACGGGTCTTTCCTTGACTCGCATTTGCGCGTCATAAGACCTCTTCTTGACTTGCATTTGGAGTCAAGGATAGCCCTTTTTCTAGTATTGACCTTATGTAATGTCCAACATTACCGCAGAATTCTCAATGCGTTCTAAACTTACATGGTCACTAATCTCATGTTGTGCAGGATCATAAATTTCAAATCTCCTAAGGGAGGAAATCTTAATAGGGCTTAACTAAGAGCAAGGCACGAATCAGAGTGATGCGGAAGCAACGATACTTAAACAAATGCCCTATAGTCTACCCAATCCTCACCAGTCATAACTTAAGCTTCAGAGTGAAAATCCTAAAACAAGTTCTCAACGGTTGTTCCCTAACTCTTATGGTGCAAAACTTAGAGGGCCTAATACTCACAGATCATAGCCTAAGCTCTACGGGTTTTGAATCCGCTGATCAAACCTATCTCTGATACCATAATTGTAACACCCCAACCCGAAAAGGGCTAAAGTGTAACATTATGGGATCAAATTAGAACATAGCAAGCGGAAAACATTAGTAATACAAGGTTCACAAAACAATTCTAAAGAAAAGATAAAGGACTAATTCTAAACATTACAACTTCCAAACTAAATTACAAACGAAGAACCAAAAGGGAATCTCTAAGACTATTCTCTAATCTATGGGAAGCTATCATCAGTGTAGTCCACTAAGAGCTCCTAAGCACTCCTCACCCAACCCAGCTTCCTTCTAAAACCTGCCGCAGGAAAAGAAATGCGGCTGAGCTTAAAAAGCCCAGTGAACAGATATAAACAAATGAAAACTAATAAACAAAGGAAACGCAACCGAATGCGAAATGAATCCAAGCAAACCTGCTGAAACAAAGGTCAAGGAATATGGAACATATAGTAGGAATAACAGAATATAATCAAAGGAAATATGAATATGGAATGTCAAACGAATAAAGAAATGAAACGGATCATAAGTGTAAGCAATTGAAATAAGGCAAACATAAGTCAATCAAAATGGAGAAGACAAGATAATAAGGATCATATAAAAGTAGAACTAACAGAAATGCCCAATAATCATATATCAAATTGTGCATAGAGTAGCTAGCTCGATGTGCCAAATATGAAATGGAGTGTATCGCAGACACATACCCATTCACCAAATTAAAAACGAAACAAAGTACCTAGGATGCATCCATACGCCCCCTGCAAAACAAATATATATGCACAAAGCTCTAGGCTAAGTAAACATATACAATAATAAATATAGGCCTGAATAGCTAGCTTAAAAGAAACGCTATGGACTAAAACCCACCTCCACAGATAGTGTCAATACCATTGGCGCATCAGTGGCAAGGCCAGGGACTCCCCATGACTGGCTAATAAGTCTAACACATGTAGGCAAAACATATAATGGGCATAGAAATAGGAAATGCTATAAGGAAAGAAACTATAGCATGCAAACGAATATCAACTCATATCAAATCACAAGGATCAACAAATAGGAATCATACGAAGGGAACATAGCAATGGCTCAAGTCAAAGGTCCAAATCAAAGATTCATATCATGAGGTTCAAATCAAAGGTTCATAATAGCAAAAGGGTTCATAGCAAAGGTTTAAAATTTTAAGTTAAATAATAAAAAGATGTTAAAGAAAGTAATGGGAAATCTTAGAGAATAAAACAGATTAAGGACTTTTGAAAATTATTTAAAACCTTTTTATCGTAAAAGTATTTCTTTAAAAACACATTTCATAAAAGTCATTAAAACCTTCATATAAAACTGGCATCGTATCGTAATCAAATAAATCATTTCAAAAATAGTTTTTCTCAAAACTCATCAGGTTATATTTTTTAAAGGGTCTTCATACGAAATCATACTAACAAATGAACCAAAGATATCAAACTTATAAAGATCAAAAATCATAATAGTGGCAATGGAATGGATCATGAGTCATAAGAAACCTTACTGAAAGGTTAGAATATCTGTACCTTTGCCAAAAGAAATGAAAATGAACTAGAACATGAACACAAGGAAGCAACATCACGCATTCTTCAACGAATCTACACGGGTTAGGGTTTTATGTTACTTATTAGTTCAATTAATGACACAACGGATTCTTAATTACTTATCGTTATTCATTAATGTGATTAGGGTTTCGTTAATGGAATTATGTTAACATATGACCAATTCTATTATAATAAATGTTTAAGTGTATTTTAGGGGTTTATACATATTAATGGAACTTAAATACATACATGTTCTTCAAATGACTGGTTTTATAACAAAATTAGGTTCAATAAACGAATTTTGGAAGTGTACTAGAAATAAAAAATAAAATTTACCAAAATTCTCACAGAAGCTATTAGGTCTTGGTAGTCTACTTGAATTTTTCCAGAATATATTACCAAGTGTAAATACCCTTTAAAAAATCATTTATCAAAACAAGTCTAGAAAGTTGACTGCAGAAACACCTTGAAAGATTGCATTTAAAGACATATTAAGACCCTTCAGAAAAATCCACAAATATTCCTAGAAGTCCCACATAACCTAAATATTACTTCTGTAAAAAGAGAGCTCCTAACTCCGTATGGTTTGAAAATGAAAAATCAAAAACACCCTCGGAATTTCAGACTCGATTTCTCAGCTTTGACAATTTATGTTGTAAAAATCAAAAAGCTTGCCTCCCGACCTCCAATGACCATGAAACCTATATTTTCAGAAAGTAGACAAGTAGTAATTAATTTTAGACTCAAGAATCAAGCAAAAACACGTTAATATCATCAAGATTCACCCTAATTAATCCGACCCAAATTTCTGTCAGCATCACAAACAAAACCCTAACCCTAACCAAACGCATGATAAAACCCCTAACACATCCCTAATTATGTTTTTAATAATCAAA
Source organism: Artemisia argyi (assembly GCA_030686995.1). NCBI lineage: Eukaryota > Viridiplantae > Streptophyta > Magnoliopsida > Asterales > Asteraceae > Artemisia > Artemisia argyi. The sequence continues at coordinate 118,703,263 of CM060702.1, forward strand.
CATGTTTAGTTACTGAATTTTAATAAACCCTAATCATATCCATCAATTATAGTTACATAAAAAAAAATTTAAAAACAAAAGATGTTAAAGAAAATAGGTGATTAATCGTACCAAACCTTCATGGGATTATCATGAATCTTGATCTTGAGTTCTTGATGACAAGAAATTATGGAGGCTAGGGTTGTCCCCCTTTTTTTTTTCTGTGTTTTGTCTATGGGAGGGGGAAAAACAACCGGATTTTTTTTTTTTTTTTTTTTTTTAGTTTAATGTGTTTTTAAAATTAGTTGGGCTTGAGGTGTATGGGTTAAAGATGCGAAACAAAAGAGAACAGCCCAAAACGAAAGTCCATGTAGCGTAAATGATTTCCTCGTATTATATTTATGTCATACAATTATTTTGGAGTTCTAAAATATTCAAAGATTTCTAAAATGGCTTTTCGTTATACTTTTTATGGGTTTATGGTTAATTGTCTAAATTATAATCGCGTTTAAATTATTTGTATCATTATATAGAAATTTTAAAATTATACGTAAATTTAGGATTACGGAATTTAGGGTTTTACAACAACAGCTCTCTAATCGACAACACGAATGGGAAATCTAGACTTCACCATCGACCAACGAGAGCCCACACAGCCCGAGCGATATCACAATGCATCATCAAATTATTAGTCGTCTCATCCCCTGTATCACAAATGCCACATTGATTAGATTGAACAGTAATACCTCTAGACATCAAATTCATCTACGAGGGAAGCTTGTTCAGAAGCATTCGCCATATAAAGATGTTTACTTTGGCTGGCAACTCTTTTAACCACCTAGTTGCATAATTATCCAAGCACAAGGTCCCTTTATTTATCAATTTTCTACCACACTTCACTAAGTAAACGCCATCACCATCACCATCACCCGTCCATATCCACCTGTCCCACTGATTAGAACTAACATGGGTCTCGAGAAGGCTCAAAAGAGCGACTCATTGTTCTTCTTCAATTCCCCCTCTTGTGTTCCTTCACTAAAAGGGAGCATTATCTATACATTTTATTTTAGACAAAAATACACCGTTGGTCCTTAAACTTTTCACGAAACATCACAGGGCACCTTAACATTTTTTTTAGTCGCCAGGCGTCCAAAACTTGAGATTTTGAGTCTGAATGCGTCCCTCCAGCACTATTTGTTGTTTTGTTTTGTTTTTAGTGAAGGGCATAATGGTCATTTCATATATTTGGGTTATTATTCATGCAAATCTCCTCCTCTACTCTTCTTCCATACATGGAAACCTTCAGCCTATGCTGTAAATTGCATTTTTAACATCAAACTTAAGAATAATGTGGTTCTGGAACAAATTACCGAATAATCATAAACAAAAACTCGTAAGCTGATAAGTGCAGGCCAGTATATAGAAACATAAAATGTTTCTGTAACTTGTATTGGTTTCGCTATCAACAAAAGAGTGGCTGCTGACTAAAAGCATTGAACCAATGGGCTTTCTTTTTTATTAGGAAGGCTGAACAAATTTAGTAGTGCTAGGTGGTAATAACGTATACTTTTGTAAGTTCTATAACTGAGAGTACTGACTATTTGAGAAAAATAATCTGATAAAGAATGAAAAGAGAATCAGTATCTACAAAGATAAACCGAACCCGATTTCGAGTACACTGAGAAGGACTAATAAGCAGAAACAAGCAAATCCAAATGAGCAATCCCAAACAGTCCCTAAAAGCTCATTTTACGGCACCTCATAAGCCAACAAAAAAAATTTCTAAAAAATAAAATAAAAATATCACTAATTAAACAAGCTTCCAAATCAGTGAATTCCAAAATTTTATGAGAGTTGCATGAAAATTGAGGAAATGAAAATAAAAAAACTAAATTACTGTTACGGACTAAGTTTTTGCAGCCCTAAAAAGTGGTTTAAGACCTGTAAAAAAAATCTAAAAATTAAAATAAAAATACTACTAAGTAAACAAGCTATTAGAGTACATTATCCCAAAATTTTGTGAGATTTGGTTGAAAATTGAGGAAATGAAAAATAAAAAACTAAATTTGCTGTTTGAGACTTTTTGACCTTTTTCAAGTTTTTGAATATGTTGACTTACATGAATTTTAATGTATCCTAACTGCTCTAATATGCAGTTATAAGCTATGATGAGACTAATTCAAGCTATGAAAACAATTTATGCTAGTGAATCCATGATTATGCAATCCTAAAGTGCTAACAGTGAAGCTAAAATGGAAATTAAAGTGGATTTTGACTTTTATATGAATGCGACATGTATTTTATGGTTTGATTGTTCTATTAGGACCTAATATGACATGATTGAACCAAAAGTTATCACTGAAACACAAGGGAACTCATTGAACACCCTTTTACCAAACACCCCTTTAAAACTATCTAATTTATGATTTTCAAAGGATTAGACTGATTTAGGCCATGATACTGATTCATAAGTACTTAATATGATGTTATAATCCAAGTGAATCACAAAAACACCAATCTTAACCACAAATTCAAAGGAATCAAAGGTATGCAATTTTTGGCAATTATGAGTAAAAATGAGCACAAAGAAAACTAATAAATAAGTAGGTAATATTAAGCGGTAATTTAACTAAAATACACTAAATAAGCATGAAAACACAGAGATAAGCAGTGAATAAGGACATCTATAGTAAAATGCAAAAATTAAGATTATGGCTTACAAATGCTATCCTGCTTAGAACAAGGGAACCAGGTCATCAAATCACAACCTATAGCTTCCCATGAAGCACTAAACCAAAGGCCATCCAAGATAAACCCTGCTCCATGCTTCTTCTTTCTTCTTTTTTGATTTTTAATTTTCTACTGATTTTTTTTTAGTATTTTTGATATTTTGAAAAAAAACATGTCTAAGTACTTCCTAAGCTTATAAAAGCTTATAAATAAGTTAAATGAGTTCAATGGAACAGAAAACAACACATTTCAACACCTTTTAAGTACAAATGAGATTTTCACTAAAATTTGCAAATTCTGAATATAACTAAGATAACTTGAAATTTATATTAAGGATCACTTATATTACACTGAGAATGAAGAAAACATGCTTTTTAACTAGGTTTTACAACTAAAGATGGAAAATAAATAAAAACGACATGAAAATTAACTAAGAAAGCTACTATATTCTGCATATATATTTATCAGTCTCACAGTCTCATAGTAATATCTATTAAACCTTTCAATTCGATTCAGTGCAATGTATATTTATCTTGCAGACCTAAAGCATATGTAAAAAACATAATTTTATGCAGAAAATGACAAGTAAAAAAGGCATGATCCAGTCGCATAGAGATCGAAGACATCGGAAAACTCATGTGGTGTGTATATAGCACTAAAAAATCATCGATTGTTCATAGTTCATAGTTCATAGTTCAAACGTTGGTATATGTCAAACTAAAGTCAACATAGACTGATTCCAGATGATAAGTTATTGTATTACATATTTACATTGTTACTGATTTAACGTGACAACCATTTAAAAAACTATGATCAATAGACTTCTTATAATTATGACGTTAAAAATGCAATTTACAGCATAGGCTGAAGGTTTCCATGTATAGAAGAAGACTAGAGGAGGAGATTTGCATGAATAATAACCCCAATATATGAAATGACCATTATGCCCTTCACTAAAAACAAAACAAAACAAAACAACAAATAGTGCTGGAGGGATGCATTCAGACTCAAAATCTCAAGTTTTGGACGCATGACGACTAAAAAAAAAATTAAGGTGCCCTGTGATGTTTCTTGGAAAGTTTAGGGACCAACGGTGTATTTTTGTCTTTATTTTAATATGTGGTTCTCAGTAAAATTTAAGATAAGGAAGTGCGGTTTTAACCGTCCATCTCATTATTTACAAATGGTAAGGAACTACATCTTCTAGTGACATTTGTCCCTCTCAAATCTCAATTAAAATCTACTTTTATTTTAAAATTGAAATATATTCTTAATTATTTATTTTTTAAATGATCAAATTTCACCATATTTTTAAAATTTTGTGCTCTTTAATTCAATATCCATTTTGATATACTTTCATGAATTTTTAATTTTTTGCATTTTTAGTTGGTTTATTTTATTTTGATTTATTTTTTTTACAACTTAACCATTAATTTGAATCGATACAAACTTGATTCGTCAAAATTATATACTTATGAGGGGAGTGTTGGATGATTAAGAGAGTATGAGGGTCTTTGTACATATGTAAAATAGTGTGAGGGTCTTTGTACATCGAGAATAATGATATTAATATGGCATTATCGAAAAGCTATATGAAACACAAACATACACATACAACGAAAGCATAGTGATTGAGGCAAAAGCAGTCAACCCAGGTGAATGGTCAAATAAGTCAAACAGTTTAGACCAATGCTCCGCGGAATACAGTGTTTCCCCGGGTCGTTATGTCCCCACGAGGTGTGGATGGTTATCAAACGGATCTGTGATCGGGTGAATTTGGACAGAAAAGGGTTTGGGATTGATTACACTAAGGAATCTAAAAGGAAATAGCTTAAATAAGCTATATGAATAAGACTGGAAATTTAGAAAAACCAGAAAGGTTTAAAATCTAAAAACGTGTACGTTCAATTTAAATATACGCGAACGTACTTAATAAAAAGTGAAAACTGAAATCTGAAAACCCACAGGGGGTGAAAATGACTTTTTTACAAACCTAAGGATAAAAGAAAATTTGTAGAAAAAGAAAATAAATTTTTACACTAATTAATTATTTATTATTAATTAAATACTATTTAATACTAATTTTTAATATTTAAATAACTTAAATACAATATAATATTATTTAAACGCTAGAAAAATGAAAATTAAATTCCTAAAATTATAAAATAACTAAAAATAATTTTTAAAACTAAAAATAAGTATTTTTGTCTTTTTGTGATTTTTATATTAATTAATTACTAATTAAATATTAATTACCTAATTAAACTATTTTAAATTATTAAAAATAGAAAATGAACAACAGAAATTATAAGAAAATTCCTAAACTTATTTTACATTATATAAAAGCTAGGAAAAATATAAAAACTAGGTCTTACTTAATAAAAACTAGTTTTGCTATTTAATACTTAATATTAATTAATAATTAATAAAACTAAGATTAATTCTAATAAATACTAAATGATAATATAAAAATCTGATAAAATTACTAAAAATACTTTAACCTAAAAGAAATTTAAGAAAAATATAAAAATGCTAAATTCTTAACAAAAATCTAAAAAGGAAAATTAAAAATTTAAATTAAATTAAATAGAAACTATCACTTAAAATTAATTTGGATTTTCTGGAATTTTCTTTTGGAATACTATTTTACAACTAAAAACAAGAAACTTTTACAAAAGCAACTTTTTTTTGAATTCAATAATAAGCTCTGTGGAAGCTTATTTGCTTCACAGTTAAGCACAATAAGCCAAAAGTGATTTGCAACTTGAAAAAGCTAACAAAAGGCTATCTCTACTGAACCTAAGGTACAATAAGCTATGAACAAGTGATACTAACTGGAAACAAGATAAATCAAAAGCAAGATACATTGGATAAGGATAATAAGCTTGAATAAGCAAGTCCAAACCTCACTGCAACCAAACAGGACCAGCAACCCATATGCAGCCCTTGCTGGGGCCCACCTGGGTGATCCAAAGTCCAAAGCAAGGCTTAATCCAGGGAGCTGGGGTGGTAAGCATTCCAATAAGCCTTGATTCAGGAGGAGGGGCCCACAAATAAGCTCTCTAAGAGCTTGGGAAATTGGGTGAAAAGATGTGGTGTGGGACAGGTCTGCTGGTGTGCAGGGCTGTTGTGGGGGTGGAAAGGTGCTATTTGCAGGCCTGGGGTGTACACATTGGAGGCTTACACAAGCTATTGTGATCTCAAATTAACTCAACCAACTGAAATTATAACATACCCAAGCTTATGCAAGCTTATGACCAACAGTGGTGAGATTTTTGTGTTAAGTGAGATTTCTTTGAGTTATTTACTTCCACAACTCAACCAAGTAAGCCAATAAGCCAAAAAAAAACTTAAACACATAAAAACTAAACAACAAATAACAACTAATAACACTACAAAGAACAAGAATCAAACAGGAAAATGAAATCAACAAGCTCAGGGCTGCTGGTGCACACCAACAGCAGCAGCAACACCAAATATGGGTCCAAAAGAAGGCACAAATAAGCTGTGTAAAAAGCACTATGGGAAATCTAATTCCTAAATCCTAAACACTACCTAGGATAGCTTCTAAATCAACAAGAATAACCTCAATTGACCCAAAATTGACCCACTTGTGATCAATTGGAAATTGTCCCAAACCTGGATGCAGGGGAATTACTCAGTCAAATGGGTAACTTCCAATGCTGATTTCAATGACCAAACTACCTTCAAACTTAGATTTTCTTTTTGATTTAGTTGCACAAGCTGGAAAGGAACCTAAATCAACAATCTTTGTCCATTTCCAATCATTAACCAACTCTAGAAACTATTTTGAAAATTGCCTAAAGAAACTGAAAATGCAATTTTGACTTTGCAAGTTTTGAAAGGTTTTGACTAAAATGAAATTCAAATGGCCTAAATTGAATCTAAATGTTAATATTAGGTGCAATGGAATCTAATCTAGCTAAATGCAACACTATTTTACTTATACCTATGATTTTAGAGCTTAAATTAACCTACTGTACATACAATACTAAGATTAAACACATTTTGACTTTTTTTTACTGAATGACCTAAAGTTTTTATGACCTATTTATCCTATATGAACCTAATGTAAATTGTCTTAACTAATATTAACCCCTAATGACCACAAGAACACATAATGACATGCAAAACCAAACACCCCTATATCATAACTGAGATAATGGATCAAATGCTAAAGGATTCACTACCCTATTCTACTGATGCAGGCTGATAAAATAAGCTAAGAAAACTTGTGTAAAGACCAAATTAACTGAAATTAGAGCACTATAATGAGCATATACTAACCAGGCTACTACATGACTAAAGGTTCCAATAAACTAATAAGTACTATATTTAATTAACATACTCAGCAAACAAGCATCAAACATTCTCAGGCAAGGGGATTTAGTACCAAAACACAGAATAAGAACTACTTTAAGCATTAAATAAGCAGAGACAGTAAGCAGTGTAATAAGCTGTGTAAGATTTTTTTGATTATAAAAATAAAACTTCAATTAAACTTATAGATAAGAGTTTACATACTGAATTTAAGAGCTAATAATACTTGGAAATCAAACTTACACTAATTTTATCATAAAATTACATACTAAAACCTAATTAACTAACTAGCTTCCTCTGCTCTTTCTTCATTCTTTTATACTGGCCTTTTTAGGGTTTATGAGACCCACTTGAGCTTTTTCATCACTAATTTGGACCCTTGGATCACTTGGGATGATCCTAGCCTTTAATCCATTTTGGCGGGAAAAAGCGGAGATATCACAATTTGGCTTTTAGCCTTTGACAGGGTGTGGGTTTTGTAATTTAGTGGAGGAAATTAGTATTGGAGTGGGTAGAGGTTGAGTGTGGCAGGGTTGAGGTGGTAGGGGTGAATGATGGTGTTTGGAGTAGTAGCAGCCTAGGGTTCACGGGGTGGAGATGGAGGGAGTTGGTCAAATAGGGGTTTGACCATTTTTATTATTAAACGGTTTGGGGTGTGTTGGTGGGCTGGGGATTGGGAGCTGGGCTTTTGGAGTGGGCTGGGGTGGATTAGTTTAGCTGTTGTGGTGGATTTGAAAATATTAAAGGGTCCATTTGGTTAGTAACTTAGGAAATCACAAGGACCATATTAGTAACATGCCAAAATCCGAGGACCAATCTTGCCAACTTCCCAAAGTTATTTAAGGGACCAAACATGCCATATTAATTACCCACAGAACTTAGATGTTAAATTTCCAACATTAAATATCTAGGGACCAAAACTGCCAAGATTGAAACTCCAGGGACCAATTGTGTAATTCTTCAAAACTTTCACCCAAGGACTATTTTAGACAAGTTTCACTAATACAAGGACCATAATTGATAATTTTCACATTTTTAAATTCCCAGGGACCAATTTTGACACTTTTGAAACTTGAAGGACTAAATTTGCCAGTTTGGAAAGTACAGGGGCCAATCTTGTAAATTCTCAAAGCTTTTGGAATTTTCACCAAAGGACTAAATATGACAACTTGTGATTTCAAAAGGACCTTTGGTGACTTTTCTTTCAAAATATGTGCTCAGGGACTATTTTTGCCAATTTTTGAAAGTTGAGAGACTGAAACTGCCAATTATGCAAACTTTGTTCGTTTTTCATTGGTTTTTAAACATTTTGCATCTAAAACATATAAAATACACTTTTGGGATAAATTCTGTATTTTGATGCATTTCTGAGTGTTTTTGGATGTTTTGGCAGTTCAGATACGATAAAAATGATGAGTATTTACGCACTCATCACATAGACAATCTAAGTATTGTGTAACGACTTCAATAGGCAAGTTAAAAATTGTGGGAGATTAGAGTTAGCACTTTATTCACCATATTTATTGTACCCGCTATGCGCGGGTATCCAACTAGTTAAAAGTAAATTGTGAACTAATCATAAAGGAATAAGAAACCTACAATTCATATGTAGCTTTATTCTATAATGTCGTTGGCCGACTATTTTGGTGAAAAATCAAAATATCCGTAGTACTATTTTAAACGTCGATATCTTTTGAGGCTATAAGCTATAAACTATCTTTAGAATTAGTTGAAGGTATTGAAACTCATACTTTCGATCCTCTTTATGATCATTTTAAATTCTTTAAAGTCCGACCTGATACTACGGGTCAAATGATTATTAGTACTATTATGAAATGAACTTCTGCCATACACCAATTGGTATACAGCACAACACATGATGCGTTTGATGAATTTTTACAAATGGGTAAACATTGTGCACACGATTGTCTAAATTATTTTACTAAGTACATTATTGATTTGTATACGCCCGAGGTTTTAAGAAACCCGACTTTAATGACATTCAAAATTTATATGCAAAGCTTAAGAGGGTTCATGGGTTTTCGAGAATGCTTGGAAGTATTGATTGTAGGAATTGGGAATGGGTTAACTACCCGAAAGCATGGCACAGGCAATTTGGAAGAGGAGATAAAAAATATCCAACTATAATGCTTGAATCTGTGGTGTCGCACGATCTTTGGATTTGGCATGCGTTTTTTGGGGTAACGGGTGTGAATAATGATTTTACCCTTTTAAATAATTCTCTATTATTTGACAACCTTCTTGATGACATCGCCCCTGTGGCTCCGTTTGAAGTAAATGGAGTTACATTTGAAAAAATGGTATTACGTAGTTTACAGGATTTATCCACGGTAAGAAAAATGTCTTATTTAAACGACGACAAGAAGTTGCTCGAATGGATGTTGAAAGATGTTACACCCAAAACAGAATTTCAAGTACTAAATAATGAAAATGCCATTTTAATAGTTTGAATAAGACTTTTATGAGTCGGGAGACTCGATATGATTGGTTAGTCAATGAAAGTCACTAGTACAAAAAATTTCTATTGGTCACGCCAGAAATGTGTGACGATATGCATATAGTCACACACGTTTTTTTTTTCTCGTTTTGTGTCACCAAAGGTGCCGCCACCGTAGGTGGCATATGGTCACATTGTTGAGTTCGTGACCTTTTTCATCGAAAAAGAGTGACCAAAACCCCGAATATGTGTGTCAAATTAGGTAAAAGTTTTGTTGGATTAGTCAGTATCAGTGACCGTAAACACCTTATAGTCACACCAATGTTTGTTGAGAGTAACTATTGTTCGTCCTTTGACCACATAAATATATAATATATGTGACATTTAAGATGATTCTTTATAGTAAATGTGTATTTTGTGTGACTATTTCCTGTCCTGTGGCCACATGAATATACAATAAACTTGACGTTTGTGATGATTTAGTCACACAATGGGTGTTGTTTTTCGGGAGTTAGTCACATACAATTTAAAACAAAATGGCCAAAAGTGTTAATAAGTATGACCATATGCTGTTTAAATTGAAGAAATGTGTATTTTGTGTGACTATTAATCATCCAATGGCCACATGAAGTTTATGTTTGCGTGGCCTTTTGTAATATTTAGTCACACAAAGCATGTTTGTTTTGGGTATTTAGTCACATACAATTATGCAACAGTGGCCAAACGCGTTAACAAGTGTGACCATATGCTGTTTAAAATGAAGCAATGTGTATTTTGTGTGACTATTGATCATCCATTGGCCACATGAAGTTTATGTTTGCGTGGCCTTTTGTAATATTTAGTCACACAAAGCATGTTTGTTTTGGGTATTTAGTCACATACAATTACGCAAACAGTGGCCAAAAGTGGTAATAGGTGTGACCATATGCTGTTTAAAGTGCAGGAATGTGTATTTTGTGTGACTATTGATCATCCAATGGCCACATGAATTTTATGTTTGTGTGGCCTTTTTTAATATTTAGTCACACAACTAATGTCTTTTTTGAGTATTTAGTCACATACAATTAAGCAAACAGTGGCCAAAAGTGTTAATAAGTGTGACCATATAATGTTTAAAGTGCAGACATGTGTGTTTTGTGTGACTAATGTTCATCCAATGGTCACATGAATTTTTAGTTTGTGTGGCACTTTGTAATATTTAGTCACACATTGAATTAAACAAAGAGTGACCAATAATGTTGGTACTGCTCGAGCAGAGTTACTGCTGCTAGTATATATATAAAACAGAATGTATATAAATGAAGCAAATATATATAAAATTGTATTTCAAATTTAATAAACCTCGAATGTATATAATTGTAATGTCGTATATAATCAAATTCTCAACTATCATAAGTTAAAACCTGTTGACTCTTCGCCGCCTTAGCTTGCTTTTGCAAGGTTTCACTAGAGACCAAATGTTTTCACTTCGTTGGTACTAATTTTAGTAAAGGATTTTTTTCACTAATATTTGGTATCGTAGTTGGTGGTGTAACCTGTAGAACCGGTTTGTCGTGGCTTAGCGTTTTCATATGTCCGATAGTTTTAACAGGTTCCAATATGTATATATAAAACACGGTACATTAGTCATGTATGTAAAACTAAAAAAAATCAAAGGTAGATGTTTTATTACTTACCACTAGTTCCATTACTGATACGTTTTCCAAAGTTTCAATGGCCATTGGAGTCGTCACCTGCAATATAAATTAAGAAATACAATGGTGATAGCATTAGAAAATGAAATTGTTAACAACATAAAAAATGGCTTACATTTGAGTCTAATGGTAGTTTCATTCTGCAAAAAAAATATGGGAAATGTAAGAAACCAAGGCACTAATAATGCTGCAGAATATGAGATCTGCCAACCATGAAACAGTAAAAATATACATGGGTTGGATTTTGGTGACAGAGATGGAGCATACCCACGCCTTAATTTAAGTCCAGTCCCTCGAAAATGAACTGTGCCAGAAAATCCAGATGAAAGAATTTTTAGCCAGGCATCCCATGTATCAGTCTCACCCGTGAAAATAGCATGTAGCCCCTGCAAGAAACAAGTAACGTGATTAATGCTAACATAAAAGATGACAAAATTAGATGTCCCAAATATAAGTTTAGCATAAAAAACAAACATAGGGGGTAGACCCTTGCATATCAACTCGGGCAACAAATAATATACAATTGGTTGAAATGTTCTACAGTGCCAAACCTGGAACGAATAAATTTCAAACACATTACCAAGCATGCTAATCACTCACATTTGGTACAAATGAAACAGTTTCACAAAAAGCAACCATATTTGAGTTAATTTCATATATAACAGATGTTATGTTAATCTTTTGATAGATAACTTACGCGACTACAATAAGCAAACTTCAACTATTCAGCAACATCCTCCCGGAGTGGAAACCAAGTAAGACTCCCTTTACGAGCAAAACAGTGGCCTCTTAGAACACGTCGATTGTCTCCATTCCAATAAACAGGAAAACTATATCGTCTTAATAAGTCTACCTACAACGATTACCACCACACGAATTTATAATCAAAAACATGTTTTAGGCTAGTTTTAATCCACGAAAATCAATATAAATCATTTTATATTCGATTACACATTCGAGAAAATATAAATTAAATATGTGTTTGAGCATACCCTTGAACAGAGTAGGATAGGTGAGAGGAGGGTGATGGTGGCTTGACTGTGATGGTGGTGGATGTGGTGGTTATCTCGAACCAAACAACCAAAGCAAACAAACTCACCCATTGCCTCCCTTGTCTTGATAACGGTGATGGCGTGGTGGAGCGATGGTTGGTGGAACGACGACGAGATAAGGCGGTGAAGTATGGCGGTATTGTGAGTCGGTTCTAGAGAGAAGGAGAATAGATGGATAGAGAGAAGATACATCTGACTAGGGTTTGGGTTTTGATTTTGGGGAAAAAAGGGGGCGGGATCTTAAGCCGAAGATTGAAATTTTTGGGGAAAAAGGGGCGGGATCTTGAGCGGGAGATTGAAATTTTGGAGAAAAAGGTGAACTCCAAATATTTAATGATTTGAGCTCAACCTTATATAAGTTGGATTCGAGTTATTGTTGAGTTCTCGAGCTTGTAAGTGATATAAAATATGTTTTTTTATTTTTTTTTATTATTTTTTTAATATATAAGTGTACTAAGTGTAAATACTTATTTATGAATGCATCAAGCTTTTCGAGCTGAAGTTGAACCGAATTCAATTCTCAGGTTATATTTCAATTTTAATTTGTGTAAGAAAACACATCTTTACAGATAAATTGAGCTTTTCGAGTCAAGCTCAAGCCGAGTTCAAACTTTCTTGATCCCGGATAACATGATCGAGAAGGTAATGGTGGCTTGATTGTGATGGTGGTGGATTTGGTGGTTATCTCGAACGAAACAATTGAAGCAAGCAAACTCACCCATTGCTTCCCTTGTCTTGATGACAGTGATGGCATGGAGGAGCGATGGTTGGTGGAACGACGGCAAGATAAGGCGGTGAAGTGTGGCGGTGGTGTGAGTCGGTTCTAGAGAGAAGGAGAAGAGATGAATAGAGAGAAGATAGATCTGACTAGTGTTTGGGTTTTGATTTTGGGGAAAAAAGGGGCGGGATCTTGAGCAGGAGATTGAAATTTTTGGGAAAAAGGTGAGCTCCAAATATTTAATGAGTTGAGCTCAACCTTGTATAAGTTGGATTCGAGTTATTGTTGAGTTCTCGAGCTTGTAAGTGACATAAAATATGTTTTGTTTTTTTTCTTTTTTTTTAAATATTTAAGTGTACTAAGTGTAAATACTTATTTATGAATGCATCAAATTTTTCGAGCTGAAGTCGAACCGAATTCAATTCTTAGGTTATATTTCAATTTTAATTTGTGTAAGAAAACACATCTTTACAGATAAATTGAGCTTTTAGAGTCAAGCTCAAGCCGAGTTCAAACTTTCTCGATCCCGGATAACATGATTGAGAGGGTGATGGTGGCTTGACTGTGATGGTTGTGGATGTGGTGGTTATCTCGAACCAAACAACCGAAGCAAACAAACTCACCCATTGCCTCCCTTGTCTTGATGACAGTGATGGCATGGAGGAGCGATGGTTGGTGGAACGACAGCGAGATAAGGCAGTGAAGTGCGGCAGTGGTGTGAGTCGGTTCTAGAGAGAAGGAGAAGAGATGAATAGAGAGAAGATAGATCTGACTAGTGTTTGGGTTTTGATTTTGGGGAAAAAAGGGGCGGGATCTTGAGCCAGAGATTGAAATTTTGGGGAAAAAAGGGGCGGGATCTTGAGCGGGAGATTGAAATTTTGGGGAAAAAGGTGAGCTCCAAATGTTTAATGAGTTGAGCTCAACCTTATATAAGTTGGATTCGAGTTATTGTTGAGTTCTCGAGCTTGTAAGTGATATAAAATATGTTTTGGTTTTTTTCTTTTTTTTAAATATGTAAGTGTACTAAGTGTAAATACTTATTTGTGTAATGTATCAAGCTTTTCTAGCTGAAGACGAACCGAATTCAATTCTTAGGTTATATTTCAATTTTAATTTGTGTAAGAAAACACATCTTTACAGATAAATTGAGCTTTTCGAGTCAAGCTCAAGCCGAGTTCAAACTTTCTCGATCCCGGATAACATGATCGAGAGGTCCCTAGATACTTGCTTCTTAGTGTCTGTGACAAACGATATACACCTACCAAGCCAGTGCAACCCATGCATGACTAGTGATAATGGCTATTTCACATGGGTCATGGGTCATGTGCATTAGGTTATCACTGGTCACATTCATTAATATGGGTATTTGACATCATGTGGGTCATATGCATTGGGTTATAGTTGCTTAGAGTGTCATGTTACGACACATCCATGCCTGTTGACAATTGGTAATTAACATGGGTAATGGGTCATGTACATTAGGTTGTAGTGGCTTATAGTACGTGTCATGTTATCGATCAATACCTTCCTGGTGATCGACAATTGGTAATTAACATGGGTAATGGGTCATGTGCATTAGGTTATAGTGGCTTATAGTGTCATGTTATCGACAAATACATTACTGGTGATCGACAATGGGTAATTAACATGGGTCATGGGCCATGTGCATTGGGTTGTAGTCACTTATAGTGTAATGGAAACCATGCATGAGTGCATGACCGATGATAATAACTAATTCACATGGGCGACTTTTTGAATACAAAATACACTAAAGGGTGCGCTTGGTTCAAACTTGGGAAAGGGAAAGGTAAAGTGTAAGATAATGGTCGGGAAAGGGAAAGGTAAAGAAAATCAATACCCCAATATTGGTAATGGGTCTTTGCATTATGCTTTACCAAGCATATTTTTTCATTACCTTTCCCATTCTTCAATTCACCCCATATAACCCCCTACCAAGCATTAGGGGTGTTCAAAAAACCCGAGAAACCGCTCAATCCGAAACCGGAAAAAACCCAAAACCGAAGAAACCGAAACCGAAAAAAATCGAAACCGGAAAAACCGCTTAGCACGGTTCGGTTTCGGTTTTTACTTTTAGATATCCGTGGTTAACCGAACGAACCGTATATAATATAAATAAATTGCCCGCCCCGCGATGGATAGTTAAAATCTTCCAACTAACCGAACCGAACCGCCCTGTGAACACCCCTACCAAGCATGCCCTAAAATACAAATGTAACTTTAATACTTATTAGTTTTAAAACTTTTACTACTTTTTACTTTTAGATTTTATACTTTTAATACTTTTAATAATTTTTAAACTTATAATATATACAAAGAGTATCAAACACACTTCACTTTTAAATTTATAATATATACAAAGTTTATCAAACACACTTCACACACTTCCACATAATCCTCTCTTTCTCTCTTACAGTTATAACTCACTCGGTTAAAATTGACCAAGTAAACGGATCTAGGGTTTTGATCCTTTATTCTCAGTTTTGTCTTAAATTTGTTAGAGATTTGTTACTTTATGTATTAGATTTATGTTGTGTTGTTTTTTCAAATAATTAGAGCAAAAGAGATATTAAGGTGTGTTTGGATTAGCTTATGTGTTATTGAGTTTTGGGAAAGTTAATAAGCTCACTGTTTGTTGGCTTATTAGCTTATCCACTGAAAATAACATAGGCTTATTGGCATCCCCAAATCTCAAAAAGCTTATAGGATCACAAATTAATATAATCCAAATACCCCCATAGAGCTATTTATTCTTAGGCTTAGGTTGATTATCTGTTATAAGAATTGCGTTGCATTTGTATTGATAGAATAAGGAAGAACATGCTGTGTTGTTCTTGGGAATGCCCATATCAGCAATTGTTTATGTTGTAAGAAAATCAAAGTGAAGCACATGTCATATTAAAGCTTTTGTTTTGCTGCAAATACTCCTTTAAAGGATTTATGTTGTTGTTGTTGTATTAATTGTTTAAGTCGTACTTGCGAATACTCTTTTAAAGGATTCCAGATTATAAAATACTATAACTTCTAGCAGCATAAACTGTGTACTAGTCGTATTAACTATGTACTAGCAGCAGTAAACACCATGCATATTTTTCATTCACTTTCATGAGCATCACTAACTACAGCTGAGCAACATTAACTAAAGTTGAAAATTGTTACTTCATTAAAGTTGAAAATTGACTTTAGAAAGTCAAGTAACATAGTTCCTAAGGGTTACACAGTTTTATGATGGGGCATGTTAGCTTCGCTTTTTTATAAAGATAACGTCACACAAGTGAAATGGACTAGATTAGAAACTACAGGGATTACTATTGTCAAGTAGGCAAACATGTAGTGTTAGGAGCCTATAAATACCCCTCATGACTCTCCATAAGGGGTGTGGGAAAGTGTGTGTAAGCTTCACTTCACTTCATATTTAATAAACACATAGTTCTTCACCTTTCTCTCTCTACTTTCTCTCTCTAGAACAATGGTGTATTTCGATCAACCTCGACATCCGGAACATGTCTCTTGGTTATAACAAGTGGTATCAGAGCTAACCAGGGGCGAATCGTGGTGTTTTTGGGTGAAAAATCATGTTTCTTGGGTGAAAATCTCAGATCAGACACTGTTCATCGGCGAACTTGCGAGTTAGGGTGATTTCTATCAAGTTAGTTCTGTGAGTTAAGGTTTTTTATCGAGTTAGCATTTGATGTTAGCGAGTTAGGTTTTTCTTATCGAGTTAAGAGTGGTTTTTTTGCGAGTTAGCTTCACTTTAGGATTTTCTTGCTTGGCGAGTTAGCCAGTTAGCGACTTAGCTAACACACCTTATCGTTATCGAGTAAGGTTTTGTTACTTGTATCGAGTTAAGGGAAACTATACTTAGTTGTCTACTGGTTATTGAGTTAGGAATTCCTATCGAGTTAGAAAAGAAGTTTCGAGTTAGATAATTTTTACCGAGTAACAAACTTTGCCGAGTTAGCAAGCATTATTGAGTTAGCAACTAGAGTTATCAAGTTAGCAGCTGAGGTTATCGAGTTTGACACTTTCTATCGAGTATGCACTGATGTTATCGAGTTAGCTGATCAGTAAGGAGAAGTTACCGAGTTAGGAGATATTTTGGCGGGAAAATTTGAGTAAAATTTATTTTTGAGAAGAGACTAAACGTTCAATTTTTACGCGAAATTCAAAGTTTGGTATAACGTTGAAAATTTTGGCCTGAAATTCAAATTTTTAGGCCAAAATTCAAAATTTTTCGGTGAATTTTGGCGTAAAAATTTTCAAAACTCAATTTTTTCTGGTAACCTTAGAATTGCATTTCATAGTGATTTCCAAATTATGGGCTTGAAAATTTTCCAATTCTATTTTTGGAGGGAAAATCTGAAATCACTACGAATCAACGAGATAGAATTTCATGCTACACCAAAAACACACCACGTATAGCTTAAAAGATCCTGATCAAGAATCACAATCAAATGACAACGGCTAGTATCAAATTTTTGTGACTACGGAGTTTTTGTACGATATTGCTTATATGGGTTTAAATTTCATTTCACGGGCATGTGAACTATTTATCTCAAAGTCTAGGGGTGGATGGATGCTTGACTTTCAGAGATACTTGTTTGGGCAAACACTGGTAGAGATAGTGATTAAGACTTGGATTATCTAGTTATACCCGATGTAAGGAGTTACATTGTAGTACTCACGGGTTATAGCTATCACTTTAAGGAGTTACGTTGTAGTACTCAGTGTCACATGAAGTTGTGGAGATTCGAAGAGGTGGATATTTCATATACCTTTTGTTGGTTTGGGTATATGGCACTACATATGCTTAAAGGAGTTACATTGTAGTGCTCATTATAGGTTCTTAGTCACACCTTCGTACAAGATTAAGTCACATATCTTTGAGATGTTTACTTCATTCTCAAATTGGTTATATTGCGTTCTCTCCATACAGTGGTCATTTACTAGCTGGTTGGAATTTGAAGAGGTCGCTTATAGGTTGAAGAGAAGAGATGAGATTGTAGAAAAAAGAGAGTCATATCTTAGCGACATATACTCACAGAATGTGCTTAAAAAAGCTGTTATGGCTTCTAAATTGCATTAGAAGTGTAAAGTACAGGTAATTGTATGGCATGTACACAAGATTATGATGATTCCGATAACTCGCAACCATCAGGAGGGAGAAGAACATGCCAAAAGAAGTAGTGTTTCATCTTCAGAACGTTGGTTGATCGTGGGAACTGTGCTTAATACCAGAGAAGTACCATGAGGTACCAATTATTTGTTCATCAGAGCTTATTACCAACCTTCTATGCAATGTTATGTGAGTTATGTTGTTATGCTGCTACCCTAACGACAACCATGTTCCTACACTTTTGAATCTACTTTATCCGCTGCAAGATGAAAAGAAGAGTTGTTGGTTCAGGAGGGAGCATGATAAAGAATAAAGGCTCACTACTTAGGAGGGAGTAATAACCTAACTAGACCATTACAGTTGAAGTTTAGAGCTACAAAGACCTTTGCCGTCAGTACGCCGAGATCATCGGAAGAGAGAACTTCAAGTCTGCCTCAGTATCTAGACTACAGAGACTCCGCGCTTCAACAACGTCAACATAGTTTACTATTGTTGTAATGTAATGTACATTTTTTATGTATTTATAGGTCTCATGTAAGTATTCACGTGTGACGATATATTGGAGGGAGATTGTTAGCTTCGCTTTTTTATAAAGATAACGTCACACAAGTGAAATGGACTAGATTAGAAACTACAGGGACTACTATTGTCAAGTAGGCAAACATGTAGTGTTAGGAGCCTATAAATACCCCTCATGACTCTCCATGAGGGGTGTGGGAAAGTGTGTGTAAGCTTCACTTCATTTCATATTTAATAAATACATAGTTCTTCACCTTTCTCTCTCTACTTTCTCTCTCTAGAACAATGGTGTATTTCGATCAACCTCGACCTCCAGAACGTGTTTCTTGGTTATAACAGGGCATTTAATCAATACAACTAAATATGACTCTATGATTGTGACTACGCTTAAATATTGTGTGACAAAATATGACTCTATAATTTAGTCACATGATGAGTGTGTAAATACTCATCATTTTTAGTCAAATCTGAACTGCAAAACGATTAAAAACACTCAAAAACGCACCAAAATACGAAGAAAATCCCAAAGATCGTATTTTATATGTTTCTGATGCAAAATGAGTGAAAACAAACAAAAAATGAACAAAATTTGCATATTTGGCAGTTTCAGTCCCCCAACTTTCAAAGTTTTAAATGCTTGGCAATCCTTGGTAGAGCTTATTTATGAAAGAAAAGTCAATCATTGCTCTTTAAAAGTGAAAATGAATCACAAATGATCTTTAGGTAAAAAGTTTTGGAAAAGTACACAATTGGTCCCTGTACTTTGGCAAATTGACAATTTTGGTCCCTGGTGTTTCAAACGTGGAAAAATTGTATTTTTGGTCCGTTGGTTTACCTAACTTGACAGGATTGACCCTTGGATAAAGTTTTTGAGATTGGCAGAAGTGGTCCTCAGAGTTTCAGAAAGTTGTAACATTGGTCCTTATGGTTTCATAGATATAAATACAAACGAACCCTCATTATTACTAAAAACCCATTCACCAGCCCACCACTCTAATAAATCCTACCCAAGCCCAAATTATCCCCAAAGCCCAAACCACAAAAATTGATTATTATTAAAACCTAAAGTGGGGAGGTCAAACAAGTCAAAACGTATACAGTGCTATGTCTTCTTCCGCAAAACACATTCCCCCCACCCCGTGACTGTAAGCTTACAAATCCCCATCAACATCCCCTTTTGTCCTCAAATCCACTCCCCAATCCCACTAATCCCACTCAAACTTATACCTAACACCAATATCCATTCACAGCAAGACATGTTGGCAATCCACCTGTCAATTAGGCGCCAAAGCATTAATTAAAGGGCTGGGATGAGTTGTGATTAATCCAAAGGCCAAAATTCATTGCAAGGAAGCACACAAGTTGTCCAGCTCAGCTTCTATCTCAGTGAGGAAGCACACCAAAGAGAAGACAAGAAGGAAGCTAAGGTGTACCTACCTTTAGGGTTTTAGTATAAATAGGTGGTTTATTGTAAGCCTGAAGGCATCTCATCTCATTACCTTTTGTATTTTCTAATTTAAAATTTTAGTTTGCAGTTGTAATTTCAAAAATTTAAGTTTAATGAAAATTGAATTTTAGTTCATTCAAGTCTTTGTTACTTACTTTTTATCAATCAAATTCTGTTTGTGCTTATAAAAGTTTCATTTGGGTATTGCTATGGTCTAAGAAAACAAAACTCAGAAAAAAGCTAAAAACTCACAAACACAAAAAGTTGAAAAAAAAGGAGAAACAAGTAGAAGGAAGCATGGATGGGAGCAATTTGGTCTAGAGCCCATGGGGGCATTTAGGTGGTTCTTGGTTATCAGTTCAGCTCTTAGCTTTGATGTCAAGTAAGATTTTAGCCCAGATTTTCTCACATCTTGAGTTCAGCATCATTGGTTGTTATTGACTGTTGTTTAATGCTTAATTTTAGCTTATTATAAAGTGATTAGATTAGGTTTAGTTTTGGTTTGTTGAATTTCTTTGCAATCTTTAAGTTCAGCCCATAAAGGGGTGTTTAGTTCAGCCAAGTCATGCTTGATTAAGTTACTTAGGAATTGTTTAGTTGACATAAGCAGTTTTCCTAAGCCAATATAGAAGTAGATCAGTCATAAAATAAGGGCTTATAATGCAGAAAAGTCAAAAATTAGCTTTTGAACCTCTTTAAGCTTAACTGTTTGATAAATCTGATAACTTAAGTTGTAATTTGGCTCTTAAACTGTCTATATTGCTTAAATCAGTTTTACTTAGTGATAATATAATTAACTCAGTTGGTTTAGAAGATTGGAATTTCTCCAAAGTCAAATTTTTGTCAAAAACCTCAAAAGTCAAAATTCAAAGTGTCAAGAAATCCAAAAATTCAAAGAATTATCATGAATTTTGTGTTAGGATTGGAGGTCTGAAATTTCTTAGGTGTGAAGTATACCAGTTGAACTTTAGAATCCCACAGTTAACTTAATTTTGTGAATTTTATTGTGGGGTCCACCACTGCTCAAATAGACCTGCAGGGAGTGGTTTTACTTTGTATAAGTTTTTTACAAAATTTGGTTTGTATTAGAATGTTAGTTTGTAGGTGTTAGGGATAGTTAATTAATGATTTAGGAAGCTCCCCAGGTAGTTGTTAGGTAGTAACCATTACTTTTCTATAAGAACCCATCTAGATAACTTAATTTGGGTCACACTTTGGCGCCTTTGCCACAGCTGCTGCTGCTACCCCATCAGTCCTTGTGCATGATCTGACTAATCTGAGCTCCTTGGTTGTTATTATTCATCATAGTTGTTTAAATCTTGTTGTTGTTATAAATGTTGTTGTGATCATAAACGTTGGACTTGTTTAAATTTGTTGGTTTATTAAGAAAAATTTGACAGTCGATAAACAAAAGAGACCAAAAGGATTTAAAAATTCTTAATAAGCTTGGATCTGAGGTCTTTTGTAGTTAGAAATTGTGATTTGCTATGAAGATGTTGTTTGGATTTGAAATGTGTCATTGTGAAGTGACAAGAAACAAAAAGAAAATAAATTGCAAAAAACTGATGTGGGTGGGATTCGAACCCAACCTACTCAGCTGGCAACCTTAACACACAACATCACAACCGTTTTGCCCTTGGGTCTTTTTCATAAGACTTTTGCAACATTTAATTCTTAAGTAACTTTTCAACCAATTGCTTATTTAGCTTATAACCTGCTTTTCTAGCTTTTTACTAAGGCTTTTTCCAAGTTCTCATTTTTCTTAAATTCAGTATAACTAGTTTGATTTTTCTAGAAAGGTTTCAGATTTTTAAATTTTGTAGTTTATTTATTATAATTTAATTAGCATTAATTAGTTTTTGATTTATAATAAATAGAATTTTTATTGAAAAATTTATTTTCTTTTGTCAAAAATTTTCTTTTAACTTGTAGTTCGTTAGAAAATTTATTAGAAACCCGTAGGACCTTAGTAGCTTAAAATTCACTTTTTATTTTGCGCTCTCGCGTAATTTTTAAATAACTTTCGCATTTTTAATTTAGTTAATGTTTTAGGATTCCTGATACCTAATTATGTTTTCCCGTAGTGTTTTAGGTTTTTCCTAGTTAGTTAGTTGCCTTAGGTTAATTTATTTTCACTTTCGTTTGTTAATTTTCAAAATTCGTTAATTTAACGTACCATAAAACCAAATAACCTTTCCAATCATACAAGATTTTAATCCCAATCTCATTCGAAGCTTTCCATTCACACGTCGTTGGGGTACGACCCGGGAAATCACTTCCCGATCTCACAATTTGAATATCACTTTCACAAGTTTTGTGAGGTAATCGTTTTCCTAAACGGTTTACTCGTATTACTTCACGTTTATTTATCTCACGACAAATTAAACTTCACATTTGTTGATAATTTGATAAATTGTTGTTTACACACACCAAAACACAACGAATCAAATGGCGCCGCTGCCGGGGAGGCTGTGTGTCGAAAGTATCGATAAGGTTTAGACGATTAGTCTTGTAGAACCTTCGCAAGAAGTTACGCTTTTATAAAACATATAAAAAACCAAAAATATTTTTCTTTTGTTTCTAGTATATGTATTATATCTATAAAAGTTAAAAAACACAAAAAGATTTTCCCGTTTCATTGTTTAAATAATTACAACATTAAAATCTTACCACCGCAAACCAAGGCAGAACACCTACCAACTGGGGTTGTGACCATAATAAGTTCCCAAACCAAAGATCAAAACTTGCCTTTGTATCACTTACGTTTTGAAAAACTTTTAAACGAGAAACACACTTTAAGAGGAGTCGAAATGGTATGTGGCGATCCAACGAACTTCCCCCAGTAAGAGATCCATTCTTCTCTCCCGCTCCTTTGTGCGTTTTTCTTTAGAAGCCGACCTTGCGTTCTTGATTATTGGTTTAAGTTCCCTTATCTTTAAAGTGGTATTGTTTTAATTGATATTTTTTTGTGGTGCATGCGCACACGTTCGTCTACGTCAACAAGTCCTTTGCAATCGCTTAATAATATTCCAAGAAGAAGGCGTAATCGACGACATACCAATCGAATAGTCGAACCCGAGCTTCATACTATTCCCATGATGGCGGCCGAGCCCACTATGAATGAGCTTCTACAAGCACCCGTCGAGGGTTACGGAGATGCTATCATCATTCTAGCCATCGTGGCCAACAATTTCGAGCTAAAGACGGGGTTGATTAACTTAGTCACCTCGCGTCAATTCTATGGTTTCGAGAGGGACGATCCTCAAGATCACATTCGATGGTTTAACAAAATCACGTCTAACATAAAATGCAAAAATGTCCCTGAGGAAGCTATCAAACTTCTTCTCTTCCCCTTTTCCCTCGATGGGGCGGCCAAAAATTGGCTCGACAAACAACCCCCTCGATCGATTGAAACGTGGGAAGATTTAGTCAAGAAGTTTGTGAACGAATTCTTTCCTCCATCTAAAACCACCGCCCTCAAGAATGAGATCATGAAATTCATGCAGAAATTCGATGTATCATTCGGTGAGGCATGGGATCGTTACAAGGACATGCTTCGTAAATGTCCTCATCACGGTTTCTCCGAGTTAATGCAACTCGACACTTTCTATAATGGTGTGAGCCAAGTCGATCAAGACTCTCTTAATGCCTCCGCGGGAGGTAATTTCTTGAATCGAACCACCAAAGATGCTTTGATGATCATTGAAAACAAATCTAAGGTCCGCATTCCACGAAGCAAATCGGTTATTTCACAAGTTAATGTTGGTCCTTCTTCCTCATCACCCGTGGCTCAATCTAGCACCGATGCTAGACTTGACAAGCTCACGGAAGCTATTCATGCTTTGGTTCTCACCAAAACAAAGAAAGTTTCTTCTCAACCTGCTGAAGTCAAAAAGGTTGACACTTGTGTTACTTGTGGTGGTCCACACGCTTACTACAATTGTACTGCCACCGATGGCAATCCATTTGAAGTTAATGCTATAGCCGGTAGTTCTAATCAAGGGGGTAACAAATACCGTCCTCAAATGGAGCCAAATTACCGTGCTAATAACCAAAGTGGTCCACCTGGTTTTTCTCAACCTAATAATCCAAACCCGAATGTTCAAAACCAATTTCAAGCCCCTATGAACCAATATCAAAATCAAGGGGGAAATTACAACCAAGGTTCTCAAAATCAAGGAAACTTGAATAGAAACCAAGGTTATGGTAATTTCAATCAAGGAAACAATTTTCATGGTAATCAAAACCATGGAAATTTTCAAAATCAAGGTTTTAATCAAAACAACCGAGCTCAAAACTTTCCTCAAAATCAAACCGTTGCTCAACCTCAATCATCAACCGATGAATTGTTGAAGCAATTTATGAAAGCTCAAGAAGAAACTAACAGGTTGTTGATCGGTCAAATTTCTGAATTAAAGAAGTCTTTAAATGATCAACCTTCGGGATCGGGAACGCTTCCAAGCAACACGATCGCCAACCCGAAGGGCGATGTAAAGGTGATCACAATCCGTAGTGGAGTTTCTTATGATGGACCCGCGATTCCTACTACCTCATCTTCCTCTCCTCACGAGGTAGTGGAACGTGAACATGAGGCAACAAAGGACAAGGTGCAAACTACTAGCACACGAAGTACCGCACACGTCCAACCTCATGTTGTCCCAAAAACCAAATCCAAACCGGGAATTGTTTTTGAACCATCAGAAAATCCCGTTCAACCAAAAGCTTCAATACCATATCCTTCGCGTTTAAATGATCAAAGACTCCGTGAGCAAACTAATAATCAAATGAAAAAGTTTCTTGAAATTTTTCAAAAATTACACTTCGACATTAGTTTCGCGGATGCTCTTCTCTATACGCCCAAGTTTGCTTCCACTTTCAAGAGTCTTCTAAGTAACAAAGAGAAACTATTTGAACTCACCAAAACTCATTTGAATGAAAATTGTTCGGCGGTTCTCCTAAAGAAACTTCCTGAAAAATTAGGAGACCCCAGAAAATTTCTCATCCCATGTGATTTCCAAAAGCTTGAGGAATGCTTTGCCTTGGCCGATCTTGGCGCTAGCATAAACCTCATGCCTTTCTCTATTTGGCAAAAACTTTTACTTCCCGAGCTTACGCCAACACGAATGACTCTCGAATTAGCAACCCGTTCGGTTACAATTCCGAAGGGTATTGCTGAAGATGTCTTTGTGAATGTTGGCAAGTTCCATTTTCCTGCCGACTTCGTAGTCGTTGATTTTGATGCCGATCCTCGAGTCCCCCATATTTTGGGGAGACCATTCTTGAAAACGGCTCGTGCATTAATCGACGTCTTCGAAGGAGAAATGACTCTTAGAGTTGGCGACGAAAAATTGGTCATTAACATTGAAAACACTTCAAAAGATCTTCTCGACCTTGAACGAGAAGAAATCAACCGACTTGATGTCATCGATTTCGCATGCGATGACCATATTGAAGAAGTGTTAAATGTGCAGGGATCAATCAATTCTTCCATTGATGTCTCTCCCCACTCTCTTAGTCCATTTCTGGGAGGTGACTTCATTTTGGAAGAAATTGAAGCTTGTTTGTCATGTGATTCTCATGTTGATAATGATTCTATCAATCCCGAGGAAGACATACTTCTACTTGAGAAGTTGCTCAATGATGATCCATCATCTCTTCTTCCAAAAGAACTTCATAACTTGGAAGTCAAAAATGTTGAAAAAACTGATGACTTTCCTGAAGTCGAACTCAAGGAACTTCCGCCTCATCTCGAGTACGCATTTTTGTAGGGGGATGATAAGTTTCCCGTCATAATCGCTAAAGACTTGAATGAGGAAAACAAAACCGCTCTTCTCAAGGTTTTAAAGTCCCACAAGTGAGCCATTGCTTGGAGACTTTCCGACATCAAGGGTATTAACCCGGAATTTTGTATGCACAAGATTTTGATGGAGGATGACTATAAACCGGCGGTTCAACAACAAAGAAGGGTAAATCCTAAGATTCATGAGGTTATCAAGCAAGAGGTCATTAAACTTCTTGATGCCGGTTTGATCTACCCTATTTCGGATAGTCCTTGGGTGAGTCCCATTCATTGTGTACCCAAGAAAGGTGGCATAACAGTTGTCAAAAATGATGATAATGAGTTAATTCCGACTCGATTGGTAACGGGTTGGCGCGTTTGCATTGATTATCGAAAATTAAACGACGCCACCCGTAAAGACCACTTTCAATTACCTTTCATGGATCAAATGCTCTAAAGATTGGCGGGAAACGAATACTATTGTTTCCTTGACGGTTTTTCGGGTTATTTCCAAATTCCCATCGATCCACAAGATCAAGAAAAAATGACTTTTACGTGCCCATACGGAACATTTGATTATCGACGCATGCCTTTTGGCTTGTGCAATGCTCCGGGCACGTTTCAAAGATGCATGATGGCCATTTTTCACGATATGATCAAGAAAACAATGGAGGTCTTCATGGATGATTTTTCGGTCGTTGGGAATTCATCCGAATCATGTCTCGCCAATTTAGACAAAATGCTTCAAAGGTGTGAAGACACCAATCTTAGTCTAAATTGGGAGAAAAGTCATTTCATGGTCAAGGAAGGAATTGTCCTTGGCCATAAGATTTCCAAGAGTGGGATTGAGGTTGATAAAGCTAAAATCGACGTCATTGCTAAGCTCCCTCCTCCCATTACTGTCAAAGGTGTTCGGAGTTTCCTGGGTCATGCCGACTTCTATCGTAGATTCATTCAAGATTTCTCGAAGATAGCTAGGCCTATGACCCGACTTCTTGAAAAAGAGACCCCATTTGTCTTTTTCGATGAGTGCATCGAAGCTTTTCAAACTCTCAAGAAAAAGCTTACCGAGGCACCCATTCTAGTTTCCCCCGATTGGGACCTACCTTTTGAACTCATGTGTGATGCAAGTGACTTTGCAATGGGTGTGGTCTTGGGGCAACGAAAAACCAAACACTTTCAGCCGATTCTTTATGCAAGCAAAACCTTGACCGAAGCTCAAGCTCATTACACCACAACGGAAAAAGAATTACTAGCTGTGGTGTATGCGTTTGAGAAGTTTCGGCCATATTTGATCTTGACTAAATGCATAGTGTACACGGATCACTCGGGTCTAAAATATCTCTTTGCCAAGCAAGATGCAAAGCCGAGATTGCTCCGTTGGGTTCTCCTCCTACAAGAATTTGATATCATCATTCGTGATAAAAAGGGAGCCGAGAACCTCGCTGCTGATCATCTTTCCCGATTGGAGAATCCTCATCAAGGTGTTCTCGAGAAAAAGGAAATAAATGAAACGTTTTCTCTCAAGACACTCAATGTGATTTCCTCTCGTGGTGATTCTAGTACCTCATGGTTTGCCGACTTTGCAAACTACCATGCGGGGAACTTCGTTGTCAAAGGGATGTCGTCCCACCAAAAGAGCAAGTTTTTCAAAGATGTTAATCACTACTTTTGGGACGATCCCTATCTGTTTAAAATTTGTGTGGATCAGGTTATTCGAAGGTGTGTTCATGGCCAAGAAGCCATGGAAATCCTTAAGGCTTGTCATAATGGACCCACCGGGGGACACCATGGCCCGAACTACACCGCTCGAAAAGTATTTGAGTCCGGTTTTTATTGGCCCTCCATTTACAAGGATGGCCATGACCTAGTCAAATCCTGCGACTCGTGTCAACGTCAAGGAAAGATCACACAACGGGATGAAATGCCACAAAACGTCATCCAAGTTTGTGAGATCTTTGATGTTTGGGGCATAGACTTTATGGGGCCGTTCCCGTCTTCACGAGGGAACAAGTATATACTCGTGGCCGTTGACTACTTATCAAAATGGGTCGAAGCAAAAGCTCTCCCAACCAACGATGCCCGAGTAGTTGTAAAATTTTTAAAATCGTTATTCTCAAGGTTTGGAACTCCCCGCGCTATCATAAGCGATCGCGGTACTCACTTTTGCAACGAACAATTTGCAAAATTCATGCTCAAGTATGGTGTCACTCACCGACTTGCTACCGCCTATCACCCACAAACTAGTGGGCAAGTGGAGGTTTCAAACCGCGGTTTAAAAAGAATTCTTAAAGAACCATAGGCGAAAACCGTGCCTCCTGGTCGGACAAGTTAGATGACGCTCTATGGGCCTTTCGCACGGCTTATAAAACACCCATCGGGTGTACTCCTTATAAGCTCGTGTATGGAAAAGCTTGTCATCTACCGATTGAGCTCGAGCACAAAGCCTATTGGGCTTTAAAGAATGCAAATTTTGATCTTAAGTCTGCGGGTGATCACAGGAAAGTTCAACTCAATGAACTCAATGAACTTCGTGATCAAGCTTACGAAAACTCTTTAATCTATAAAGAGAAAACAAAGAAGATCCATGACTCCAAAATTAAGAACGGCGTTTTCAACGTTGGTGACCGAGTCCTTCTTTTTAACTCTTGATTAAAGATCTTTTCGGGTAAGCTTAAAACCCGCTGGACTGGACCTTTCACCGTTGCCAAAGTTTATCCTTATGGTACCGTCGAGTTATCTCAAGACGACGGTCCAAATTTCAAAGTAAATGGGCATCGGTTGAAACATTATTTTGGAGGGGACGTACCACCTATTGTCCCGGACCTCCAAACTTTCCCCATGGACCAATGAATTCGGGGATCGAGTCAAGCTAGCGACTCGATAAAAAAAAAACAGTAGCAACAACATGGGTTTTCACCCGTGTATCTGATTTCCTTCTACTTTCTAACACCCTAGTGTGGGGGAGTGGCCATCCCCCGCAGCTACTTGAGATGTATATATCTTTCCAAAAAAAAATTTGTGTTTGTATAAATAAAGTGAAAAATAACAAATGACATTCCCACAATTAGCTTTTAATATTCTCGTCTTTCATTCAAAATTTCGGCATAATAGCCGGGACTTCGAATATTGAGGACAATATTCAACTCTAAGTGTGGGAGAGGGGAAAATTCTAGCGAATTTTATCAAATTATACCGTCTAGTACCCCCGTTTTTGGCCAAAATTTTTTTTAAAAAAAATTTCACTTTATTTCAAAATTTTTTTGGTTATCAATTCGCCGTGTCTAAACGACTAAAGGATTGGCTAATCCAGGAGAAAACGGCTCTTGGTAAAGATAACTCAAACCCGTTGATGGCTTGCAATTTGCCAAAAATTGTATGGTTCCTCAACTCCCCATATCCTCAAAAGCAAATGAGTTGGCTAGCCCGCAAGATTATGGCTTGTGGTAAAGGCAGTGGAAAAACCATAATTGGTAATCAACTCACCAAGATGTTGACTGTTCCATCAAGAGTTGGCTAGTCCAGGAGCAAACGGCTTCTGGTAAAGACAAATCAAAACCGTTGAAAGCTGGTGGTTTGTTAAAAATCACATGGTCATCGGATGGACCATAACTCTTACTTGAACCCAATAGCATCCGGCTACTCTAGAGGTGATGGCTTTTGGTAAAGAGACTTCAAATCCATTAATTTTTCTCAAAAAGATTGCTAGAGACTAGCAATAGTTTAGTGTGGGGGATTGATGAGTGTGTAAATACTCATCATTTTTAGTCAAATCTGAACTGCAAAACGATTAAAAACACTAAAAAACGCACCATAATACGAAGAAAATCACAAAGATCGTATTTTATATGTTTCTGATGCAAAACGAGTGAAAACAAACGAAAAACGAACAAAATTTGCATATTTGGCAGTTTCAGTCCCCCAACTTTCAAAGTTTTACAAAACTAGTCCCTGGTCAATCATTTTCAAAGAAAAGTCAATCCTTGCTCTTTAAAAGTCAAAATGAATCACAAATGATCTTTGGGTAAAAAGTTTTGGAAAAGTACACAATTAGTCCCTGTACTTTGGCAAATTGACAATTTTGGTCCCTGGTGTTTCAAACATGGAAAAATTGTATTTTTGGTCCGTTGGTTTACCTAACTTGACAGGATTGACCCTTGGATAAAGTTTGTGAGATTGGCAGAAGTGGTCCTCAGAGTTTCAGAAAGTTGCAACATTGGTCCTTATGGTTTCATAGTTACAAATACAAACGGACCCTCATTATTACTAAAAACCCACTCACCAGCCCACCACTCTAATAAATCCTACCTAAGCCCAAATTATCCCCAAGGCCCAAACCACAAAAACTGATTATTATTAAAACCTAAAGTGGGGAGGTCAAACAAGTCAAAACGTATACAGTGCTATGTCTTCTTCCCCAAAACACATTCCCCCCACCCCGTGACTGCAAGCTTACAAATCCCCATCAACATCCACCCTTTGTCCTCAAATCCACTCCCCAATCCTACCAATCCCACTCAAACTTGTACCTAACAGCAATATCCATTCACAGCAAGACATGTTGGCAATCCACCTCTCAATTAGGCGCCAAAGCATTAATTAAAGGGCTGGGATGAGTTGTGATTAATCCAAAGGCCAAGATTCATTGCAAGGAAGCACACAAGTTGTCCAGCTCAGCTTCTATCTCAGTGAGGAAGCACACCAAAGAGAAGACAAGAAGGAAGCTAAGGTGTACCTACCTCTAGGGTTTTAATATAAATAGGTGGTTTATTGTAAGCCTGAAGGCATCTCATCTCATTACCTATAGTATTTTCTAATTTAAAAGTTTAGTTTGCAATTGTAATTTCAAAAATTTAAGTTTAATGAAAATTGAATTTTAGTTCATTCAAGTCTTTGTTACTTACTTTTTATCAATCGAATTCTGTTTGTGCTTATAAAAGTTTCATTTGGGTATTGCTATGGTCTAAGAAAACAAAACTCAGAAAAAAGCAAAAAACTCACAAACACAAAAAGTTGAAAAAAAAGAGAAACCAGTAGAAGGAAGCATGGATGGGAGCAATTTGGTCTAGAGCCCATGGGGGCATTTAGGTGGTTCTTGGTTATCAGTTCAGCTCTTAGCTTTGATGTCAAGTAAGATTTTACCCCAGATTTTCCCACATCTTGAGTTCAGCATCATTGGTTGTAATTGACTATTGTTTACTGCTTAATTTTAGCTTATTATAAAGTGATTAGATTAGGTTTAGTTTTGGTTTGTTGAATTTCTTTGCAATCTTTAAGTTCAGCCCATAAAGGGGTGTTTGGTTCAGCCTAGTCATGCTTAATTAAGTTACTTAGGAATTGTTTAGTTGACATAAGCAGTTTTCCTAAGCCAATATAGAAGTAGATCAGTCATAAAATAAGGGCTTATAATGCAGAAAAGTCAAAAATTAGCTTTTGTACCTCTTTAAGCTTAACTGTTTGATAAATCTGATAACTTAAGTTGTAATTTGGCTCTTAAACTGTCTATATTGCTTAAATCAGTTTTACTTAGTGATAATATAATTAACTTAGTTGGTTTAGATGATTGGAATTTCTCCAAAGTCAAATTTTTGTCAAAAACCTCAAAAGTCAAAATTCAGAGTGTCAAGAAATCCAAAAATTCAAAGAATTATCATGAATTTTGTGTTAGGATTGGAGGTCTGAAATTTCTTAGGTGTGAAGTATACCAGTTGAACTTTAGAATCCCACAGTTAACTTAATTTTGTGAATTTTATTATGGGGTCCACCACTGCTCAAACAAACCTGCAGGGAGTGGTTTTACTTTGTGTCTGTTTTTTACGAAATTTGGTTTGTATTAGAATCTTAGTTTGTAGGTGTTAGGGATAGTTAATTAATGATTTAGGAAGCTCCCCAGGTAGTTTTTAGGTAGTAACCATTACTTTTCTATAAGAACCCATCTAGATAACTTAATTTGGGTCACATTTTGGCCCCTTTGCCACAGCTGCTGCTGTTACCCCCATCAGTCCTTGTGCATGATCTGACTAATCTGAGCTCCTTGGTTGTTATTATTCATCATAGTTGTTTAAATCTTGTTTTTGTTATAAATGTTGTTGTGATCATAAACGTTGGACTTGTTTAAATTTGTTGGTTTGTTAAGAAAAATTTGACAGTCGATAAACAAAAGAGAACAAAAGGATTTAAAATTTCTTAATAAGCTTGGATCTGAGGTCTTTTGTAGTTAGAAATTGTGATTTACTGTGAAGATGTTGTTTGGATTTGAAATGTGTCATTGAGAAGCAACAAGAAACAAAAAGAAAATAAATTGCTAAAAACCGGTGTGGGTGGGATTCGAACCCAACCCACTCAGCTCACAACCTCAACACACAACATCACAACCGTTTTGCCCTTGGGTCTTTTTCATAAGACTTTTGCAACATTTAATTATTATGTAACTTTTCAACCAATTGCTTATTTAGCTTATAACCTGCTTTTCCAGCTTTTTACTAAGGCTTTTTCCAAGTTCTCATTTTTCTTAAATTCAGTATAACTAGTTTGATTTTTCTAAAAAGGTTTCAGATTTTTAAATTTTGTAGTTTATTTATTATAATTTAATTAGCATTAATTAGTTTTTGATTTATAATAAATAGAATTTTTATTGAAAAATTTATTTTCTTTTGTCAAAAATTTTCTTTTAACTTGTAGTACGTTAGAAAATTTATTAGAAACCCGTAGGACCTTAGTAGCTTAAAATTCACTTTTTATTTTGCGCTCTCGCGTAATTTTTAAATAACTTTCGCGTTTTTAATTTAGCTAACGTTTTAGGATTCCCGATACCTAATTATGTTTTCCCGTAGTGTTTTAGGTTTTTCCTAGTTAGTTAGTTGCCTTAGGTTAATTTATTTTCACTTTCGTTCGTTAATTTTCAAAATTCGTTAATTTAACGTACCATAAAACCAAATAACCTTTCCAATCATACAAGATTTTAATCCCAATCTCATTCGAAGCTTTCCATTCACACCTCGTTGGGGTACGACCCGGGAAATCACTTCCCGGTTTCACAATTTAAAAATCACTTTCACAAGTTTTGCGAGGTAATCGTTTTTCTAAACAGTTTACTCGTATTACTTCACGTTTATTTGTCTCACGACAAATTAAACTTCACGTTTGTTGATATTTTGATAAATTGTTGTTTACACACACCAAAACACAACGAATCATCACACAAAAACTCAATGTGACTAATATCAAGGTTAATGATAACTGACTTCACATTTGGTTATAAATAATAGTCACATGAATCATAATGTGACTATTTTGAATGTATTGGTCACATATAATACCCTTATAATGTGGCCATAAACATAATTTAGATACACATTTGTGATATGGAGTGACTATTGTAAAGCCTATAGTCACATGATCGTGATACATATATATGTGATTGTACACATTAGGATTTGGAAAGGAAACACGCACTAAACTTTAGACACACATATTAACTTACGTGACCATATGTATCGAATTTTCGTTACACTTAATCATGTTTCTATGGTTTAGTGTGATCATATATGACATTTGGTCACACTCTTCAAGTGTATGACATATATTTGTCACTTTTAAATGCATATCGTGACTAACGCTTCAAACTTACTTTTCATTTGTCACACATTTTTAAATTCATATGTGGCTAAATATTCAACAAAGAATAGCAGTCACCTTTAAATAATGTGTGACACACTTGACTATATAATTTAGCCACATACACAATTACTTCATGTGACCATATATCTATTTTGGTCACACTATTCAATTGTGTGACATATATTTGTCACATATGTATATCTATAGTGTGACTAATGTTTATAGCTGATTTGTATTTGTCACACGTCCCGAATTAAAAGTGACTAAATAATCAAAAACTATTTACCAGTCACCCTCTAGTCATATAAATACATAAATGTGTGACATATATTTTCCGAAATGGTCACACAAGTCGGATCAAGTGTGGCTGTTTATTTTATTCTCGTACATTTAGTAACGTAAATATGTTACAGTGTGACAGTTCAAAATTGAGCATGGGTGACGAAAGGCCATATATGTACTAGTGAATTAAGTTGTAGTCAAACCCGATAGTCAAATTATAAGTATCAAAGGTTATGTAAATGGTTATAGAAAATATGATGTGTTACAATTATAAGAAAAATAGACTTTGTTAGTGCAAACGTTATGACGTTTAATCTACACAGTGTCTTCATGTTTTAATAATGACAAACATGTAACTTGTAATACATAACGTAAAGTGCACAAGTTACTTGTTTACACAAATCGTCAATGCATGCACACATCAATATCTCTCGACGGCTCAAGTCTGAATCACTTAAGGTATGTACAAACAATACTTTAAACTTGTTAAGTGATCAAAGAATTATTTTTGTCCTTAAACCTCATATTTTTATAAATGTGACAAAACCTTATTACAAAAATAAATTATAAAAATTAGTTTTGTATCTATAAAGAAATGTTTTAATAAGAAAAATAAATTTTAAATTTGAATTTCAAATCCCCAACAGCCATTTTCCTGCCAAAATCAGATAAAATTTCACCAGATAACATTTCACCACTAAAGGACAAAAACTATCGGGTAGGTCCCTTAAATAGGTGACGGTCCCTTATATATGAAGGATCGTCCAAGGTTTAAGGGACCGTCCCACGCTCCTAGAGCTTTCTATAAATACTGGGCCATTTTCCACAGAAAAACTTAACCCTCTTTAGCACAAAGCTTTCTGGTCTTTCTCAATCCTTTCTTTGATCACATTAACTTGCTTGAATCTTGTTTAAATGTGATTCTTTCTCTCCTTCCTTCCTCTCTCATGTCCAAGAGAAGTACACTAGAAGTCGTCATGAATTGAAGCGTTGTTGAGTCCACATACAAACGTAACTAGTGTTATGATTCTATTCTTCCCCTAAACTCTATTCTTGTATATTAGTATATCCGACTTGTGTGTGAGTCGTGATTAGGTGTGTTAGGATAAAACGGACAACATGTAAGTCCATAAAGTGTTATGTCTATACTAGGACTTTGTATAAGTTGGTGTCTAGGTGTGTGAAGACTTAGACTTGGTGTGAGTCCAAGAAGTGAAGACTAGAACCTAGTGAAGGTTCGTGTGAAGACTTGAATCGGGTGAAGATTCAAGTGGACGAGAGTGCTCGTTCATGTGAAGATTGAGATGAAGTGATCGTTGTGTGAAGACTTGGATTGTGTGAATCAAGTGGATGAGAGTGCTCGTTCGTGTGAAGATTGAGAAAGTGATTCTCGTGTGAATACTTAGATTATGGGAATCCAAGTGGACAAGAGTGCTTGTTCATGTAGCCACGTAGGCTTTGTGTAGATTGATTCTAGCTAGGATTAGAACTCGACATTCCGCCTAGTGTCGTTAAACTTGGTGTAAGCTTTGTGTATGGTTTGTTCCGTGTAAAGGGAGTGTGTTGACTAATGAAGTAACTCTCGAGTATGGTACTCAGGGAGTGGAGTAGGACGAAGAGGTGCTTCGTGTCGAACCACTATAAATCATCATGTCTGGTTTGCGTTTTCGCTTCCCATCTCTTTACTTCCTATACTTGCATTACATTTAAGTTTGTGTGGCTTGTTATGTGTATGCTTGTGATATTAACTAGTTAACTTAAAAACGCAAAACATAAGAAAACTTAATCACATGTAATTCTCCACTGACGGCGGTCCCTTAATTGGGGCGGCGGTCCCAAATATATATGGGACCGTCCATACATATTGAGGACCGTCCCCAGTGCAATTAGAAGTAGCTTAATCCTTTTAATCTCGTGTTATGTTTATGTTTATGTTTATGTGATTACTTGTATACTTTTAGTTACGTAACATATATACTCGTTATAAGTGACATAACCACTATTCATATTTAGTCACACTTGATCGGGAATTTGATACGAAACATTTAAGATTTTAAATGGGAACTTATTCAACCCCTCTACGTTTCTATAGACTTAAGGGACTAAAGTAGACAATGTTGATTTAGTTATTGATGGCGTACCCTCCGCTTTGATAACAAGCGTTACCGTCACTTCGGTACCTAGCTTACCATTTGTACAAAGGGTAATGATGTACCCTCCTAAAGGACGAAGCCAGCGCCTTCGTTCTACACATAATGTTGGTGTAAAGTCATTCACAATGGCTACCGCAAGGGAATCTGCCAACCTTTACCCAAAGCACTCTTAGTGTCTAACCTCTGTCGAGGTTCGAAGCCTCACCTCTGTTACGGTTTGGAGCTTGGCCTCTATCACAGTTCGGAGCCTGGCCTCTGTCACAGTTCGGAGCCTGGCCTCCGTTACTGTTCGGAGCCTGGCCTCCGTCACTGTTCGGAGCCTAACCTCCGTCAAGGTTCGTAGCTTGGCCTCCATCATTGTTTCGTAGCCTGGCCTCCATCATTGTTCAGAGTCTAATTCATGACAAGGTTCAAATCGTAGCCTCCGACAAGGTTTGAAGCCTAAAGGTCATAACATCTCTACCTATTAACGTGGGTATGATCAAGCTGGTCAAACAGAACTGGTCAAATAGAACTGGTCAAATAGAACCAGACAAAGAAGAGTTGGTCAACAACCATGTTCTCAGCCATGATCTTTGCCATGACCTCTGTAACTGCCATTACCTCGGTAATTGCCATGACCTCTATAATTGCCTCCATACATCCTGTGTAATTGCTCTGTCAGATTATTAATGCTTGTGTATATCGTTGTAGAATAGGATTCTTTATTAAGTTTTAAATTTATATTTAGCCGACTTATCCTATAACACACACTAACGAGCAGTGTACCCGATCAATGTAGCTAGTTGGTAAGTAGAGTGTCGATCACTAAGACTGGAATGTTAAAACCTAGATTGTCTATCAGTATTTTAATTTCTAAGTTAGTTTTACAACCTAATCTAACGCGAGGGGGTTCAGTGTGAGAGACTGACACGATTTGAGTTGATTAATAAAATAATAAAACTAATGAGGTAGAATACAACGAATGGAGAACACGTACATAGATAGATAACATATACAGATAAGAGGCCTGGCGAATGATTAAGTAGCTTGTCCATTGTTTTATTGCTAGTTTTATATGATGAGTGTCGTAAACTCTTCTCTCTCGTTGGCATCTTAATTATAGCCGAGTAAACTCTTAATGATTACTAATGTCTATATTATTTAACATTTTTAAGGGCTTACACTAACTTATAATACTAGTGAAGTAATTGTGGGAGGGGTATGGCAACCCAAGCAAGCCACAACTAGACACAGAGGTTATTAAAGCACATATAACAAGAACCAAATAAATATCAAATAAACTTTAATTGATGGGAAAGTAATTTTAAGGGGAGAAATATGGCGGTCACAAGTCCATCAATCATGATGGATTAAAGTGTATTATTACAATAAAACAAAACTACTTAGTAGAATAAAAACACAAGCAGGACCTTCTTACTGCTCTTAAGATCTTCTATTGCGTGTGTCTTGTGTTGCCTCTTCGTTGCTATTCTTCTCCTTAGGGTTTCTGTAACTTTTGGTTCTTTTTTTGCATATGAAATTTGGCTATCTCTTGGGTATTTATAGTTAATGTCAGAGGGTTCGATGCGGCACATCAACTAAGTAGATGCGGCGCATTGACTTAAATTCACATGGGGTCCAAGATTATTATATTCTGAAATATTCATACACCGTCTTCAGATGCAGCCTAACTTGAATCTCTATGCGGCTCATGTCCTTCAGTATCTTGGATTATCTTTGGTGAAGTCTTGAGAGTGATGCGCCGTATATAATGAATGTAATGCGGCATATCTGGAGTAGAACAAGTTGGTTTTTCTTCATTGACCAAAGTTTCATATCCGGCACGTGGGATAATTACATGCGGCACATTCTTCAAAGTCAGGCAATGGTCTTTGAAATCATCTAAGTATGTCATACGATGTATCTGTATGGAATGATACGGCGCATCTTCTTCAGTTCAATAGACTTTTTCCATCTTGATCATTTAGCTCCATATTTCGTCCAAAATCACTAACTTTCATCAAATGCTTGTTTATAACTGAGAATTACAAAAGTAAAAGATTAAGTATCAATTATCATAGATAATAATATAAAACAAGTAAAATATATAGGACAAATGATGAAAATAATATGTACTTATTTGATGTCATCAATTATTATATAAAAAAGGAAGTTATCATAGAGGTATGCAACCTAACTTAACCCATGAGATACCATCTTCTCCACCTCAATACTTTTATAACATAATCACCATGACTGATTCTCACACTGGAGGCGGTTCGCGGTTCTTCCCCCGCCCTCCGTCTAACGTAGTGTCTTCTATTTCTTATTTTCAAGTTATCTTGCACTCGAAATCACCACCATCACCCCTAATTCTGTCAATCACCATTGACGCCCTAGTATGTGCATCTTTTTGTACGATCAGTGGTGCCATCCGTAGGACCCGCAATGATAAGTCCCTTTTTTCCGAGTCAAATAACCGTTTTCCATAAATAACGGTCTTTCCTGTTACCACATGGAAACACCACTGAAATCTTCACTTTTATCTCTAATCAAGAGTCTTTCCTCCAAATACAAACTTTATGTTTACCATTTTAACAGCCTATGTCTGGTTTAAATACAACATCCTCTTTTGTACCTTTTGTTTCGGTTCATTTTATGAAGAAGGTTCAAATTCAACAACCTTCATATAAGCCTCTGTTAATACAAATATCGTCTAAAAACGTTATTTACATTTTACGATCTTTGCTAAGTTTTGTTAATGACAAAATATGAACTTTAGTTTATAGTAATAACATCACTTTAATTTTAAGTCTTGTATAACTATGTTTACATTTTTTTAAGCAAAACATTTTTTTTATTTCTTTATTTAGAATGTGTCATGTCACATCACATTTATGGTAAGTTTGTCAATATAGATTTAAGGAAAGATTGTGTGGTTGACTAACCATAAGTCTTCTTGTACAAGTTTGTGTTTGACTAGTTTTTATTTGATGTGACTTTGGTTGGTTTGAATGATTTATTGCAAAACCAACTGCAACCCTGGCGGAACACTGGGGTACACGGGCGGAACCCTCCGTATCCGCTAGACCTGCTGTTTGCTTTGCTATAAATACCAAGCCAATTGTTAATTTTCACCCATCACTTTAGGACATATATTTCACATATTCTTTCAACTAACTCAGTAACATTTGACTTGTGTGGTCCTCTTTGTGGCAGGGGAATTCACAAGTTCATCCAAGAAGTTACAAGTTTCAACTCAAAAGTTGCAAGACTTGTTAGCTTTGTTATGTATAAGCTTTGGTAGTTTATACTTCATTTGTATTGTGTGTAGAAGTGATCAGTTAGTATTTTAGGCCTTAAAATACAAAGTGTGACGGGAGTTGTTGTACCCTTGTAAAAGAACTAACGGGAGTGGTTGTACCCTTGTAAAAGAACTCGACATCTAGCTTAGTGTCGGTAAAAGTGTAAGCGACGACGGGAGTGGTTGTACCCTTGTAAAAGAACTCGACATCTAGCTTAGTGTCGGTAAAAGTGTAAGCGACGTTGTAAAGGTTTCTCCATCGGGAAAGGAGCTTGTTGATTAGTGCTTATAACTCTCGAGTTGGAAACTCAGGGCGTGGATGTAGGGCAAGGAAAAAGAGTCCTTGTAGCCGAACCACAATAAACAATCGTGTTGTGGTTTAATCGTTTCTTTCTTTGTCTGTGCTTATTACATATTGTCTTTAGTTAGAATTGTTAACTACACGTAAAGCTTTTCAAAAAAAATCAAACAAGTAATTTGAGTTTATATCTTTAAACAAACGTAAAGTTTTAAAAGATAATCAAGATAAAAAGCGGTAAACTATTCAACCCCCCTTCTAGTTTTCCACAATTGGCATTAGGAGCTACGCTACTCAAGATCTTTAAAATATATTGTATTTTAAAACTTGGATCGATCCATGGATTTTGAAAATCTCAAAGAAGGGCAACCTATTCAAAACCCACCGCTATTTGAAAAAGAAAACTTCCTTAAATGGAAGAGTAAATTTGAAAATCATGTGAAATCAATTGATCATGATCTCTGGCAAATTATTCCTATTGGTGATTTCAAACCAACGAAAACAAGTTTTGAAAACCAAGATGACTATCCTAAACTTGATAAAAATACTAAAGCTAAGATAATGATTTATAAAGCTTTACCAAAGACCGAATATGAAAGAGTATATTTTTGTCAAACAGCTAATGATATTTAGAAAAATATGTTAAACTTTCATCAAGAAATATGTCAAGTCAAAGATGATCAATTTGATCTCACATATGAATTAGAAGTCTTAGAAAAATTAATAGATAGACATTTAGTTGAGATAAATACATGTGCTACTAGTTTAAATGTTTTAAATGAAGGTGTAAGTGAAGATGATTACTTACGTCGAGCTCTAAGTGGACTTGCTTACGCTTCATGGAATGACACGGATGAAGATGAAGCCTACTATCCGGTTTGTGATTATCAACTAGATAAAACATCAAGCAAGGTACAATTTGAAACCAAACACTTTTGCTTTGACACATTTATCCTAGAGTTTTCTAAATGAGAAAATGAGTCTAAACTTTTATGCAACATGGACCTAAAAACTATCTTCAACAATGAACCTTCAAAATCTCTTGTGAATAATTTTGAAAATGAAATCATTTTAGAAGATAAAATGTCTAGACTTGAGAGTCATGTTGAAATTGATTTAGAATGCAAATTATGTCTAGATTACAAACATGAAATTCAAAGACAAAATGAAAAAGGAAAAATCCTTGCTAAATTTGAAGAAAGTTCAAAAGCTCTTGAAAGCTTTTTGAAAAGTCAAAAGTCATTTAGTGATAAAACCGGATCAGGATTTAACAAAAATGCACCATCAACAAGTAAAACAAAACAAGTTATGTTTGTGAAACCTAGAAGAGAATTGTAGGAGTAATTCTATCTCTAGTAGGAGCTCATGATAAAAGGATAAAGATATCATGTTCAATACTTTTATGTGTTTGTCTAATCTCCTTGGATTCATAAGTATTTGAGTTTAGCTCTTCTACGAGTCAAGATAATTTGCTTAATGATTATCTTCTTGGTGGATAATCTATGGAGCTTAAAAGGTACACGTCTCTTCAACTTACCTTTCAGTGTTTCATGTTGATTAGCATTAAGATCTGTCATGGGAGATATTAGTAGTTTTTACTCTAAGGTGGTTATATTGTGTAAGAAACAATAAGGATTAGATCCTTCGTGATTAAGGGATTTAGACACTACTTCTAGTAGGAGATATAAGGTGTTTTACCTCTTTAAACTTTCGGGAAAAGACACGAGTAACTCTTGAGTGAGTCTCACTTAATACTTGTCTACAAGTGAGCTAACTAAGATTCTCCTAAGTGATAAGATAATCAACACTTTTGTGATGCTTGCAAATCTAGCAAAACCACAACATTTCATAGATATTTGTAGTACAACGTCTTTTGACATTATACCTTACATTTTCTATTGTGTCTTAAATTCAACCATTCTTTTGTTAAAGTTTCATTTAAGACACACAAAGAAAAATAAATCATTTGAATTCATTAAGATGATTGGGAGAAAATGATTTATAAACATATAGGATTTGCACATCAAATTTGACCCATAGTCTTATGATGTTGCATCTCTAGGACATTTACACTCATAGTGTTTTAAGTAAATAAACCCAAAGAGTCAAGGAGTCATTGAATTTAACATTCGGTGAAAGACCACCTCCTTCTAAGATATCATCTTTGGTAGATGATGACTTAGTCGAAAGTCCAACATTGATAAGACAAGTAAGTCAAGATCAATAACAAGGAAGATGAACTATTAAAATTGGAAAACAACATCTTTTCGTCCTGTGTCAAACATTGAGTCAAGCAATATTGGCAAGGTCATAAAAACTTGAATCATGGGTCATAGTTGTGATTAAAACAAATTTGATAAAAATTGTTTTTGGACATTAGAGTAAAGTAACAATTAAAACAAAATAGATCTTTCAAAATAGAGAGTAATGAAAATCTATGAAAGACTTTTTAACAACCTAAGCAAGCTCCAAAAGCAAGGAATAATCACTCAAAGACATTCCTAGTTATTCACATGATCACAATGATTAAGTCCTTTATGACTTATCAAGAATGAGATTAGTAAATCTGTAGGAAAAACTAAACATAGAGAAATGTTTGGAAGTTTACTTGTTCTCACAACAAATAAATCCAACATTATGTTTAGTGCTTGTCTATGTGCTCGTTTTAGAGAAGATCCTAAAACAACTCTTTTGGAAGTGAGTGTTTGGATACATCAAAAGATACTACACAAGGATTATGGTATCCCAAAGGAACGGGAATAGAAACCATAAGTGTACACCAAGTTGAATTATGACGGTGATTAAGATAAGAGAAAAAGCACAAGTTGTATTTGCACTTTTATGCTTTCTTACCAAATGATTCTCAAAGAAGCTCAAAGCTCTCAAAACGGCATTGGACGAAAAAGCATGTCAACAAACTCCTAGAGATCAAGCAAACTCACGTCAACAACGGAATCCCTCATTTCAACAAAGGAAGCGTCAACGTCATCATCAATCCAATCCATTATGCTCTTAGAATGACATAGTGAGATTCATCGTCATAGCGTTGGTAAAAATGTTCATTGAGGAACATCTCAACCAATAACGTCCATTACAATAACCACATTGGTAGACACTCTTTCAAAACCTCTTGGATTAGGATCATTCAAAGACCTAGTTTAGGACTTATGAAACCTAAATCCTTAGTTTTGAACACTAGGGTATGATCAAAATAATCATAACA
This sequence comes from Artemisia argyi, assembly GCA_030686995.1. NCBI lineage: Eukaryota > Viridiplantae > Streptophyta > Magnoliopsida > Asterales > Asteraceae > Artemisia > Artemisia argyi. Next base: position 118,745,976 of record CM060702.1, read on the forward strand.
AATCTTCTTTGTTTGTCTGCTGAACCGGCGGAACCCTCAGCCTCAACGGGCGGAATCAAGTTTTCGGTTCTTCCATATCCGCTGAACCTGCAGTTTGTTTTATTTCAAATTCAAAACCAAACACCCTCTTAACTTAATCATTCACTTTTCAAACAGCCATCACCTTCTCAAAAACACATAACCATACGAAATTTAGAGCTTTCACTCTAACCTCTTCAAATCCATTCAACTTTGTAAGTGTTCTAATCATGATTGCATTTTTGATTCAAGTATAACATTTTCATTTACATTCATTAACTAGAATCTTAGGGTTTATGCATAGAACTTTTTGATTCATGAAAAAGTTGGTTGCTAACCAATCATGTCTTCCATTAGTTAAGAATTGTATCCTTTTTGTTGTTATTTTGATGTGCCAAACACACCAAGTGCATTGTCTTTCAAAAATTACCATCTACAACTAGGACATAATTCTTCACCGCATTGTTAAAACAAATGAAAAACGTCATTGAAACATCACTTGCATATTGTCTCTTGAATGCTAAAGGGGATACATAACTAATATGTATTTTCGGGTACATTCAATCGAAGACACATTCAATTAGGAGTGTTTTGGTTATCTTTTGTTTTTATAACAAAATTTGCATAACAAAACAATTTAGGCATCAAAATGAGTCAAGATAACCAAGTCTCCACATTGTTTGCATATAGGAACACATTAGAACATCCACATTGTTAAAAGTCGTTAACATAAAATTTTGTGTTTTCTAGGAATCAACATGCCTCCCGCAAATTTCTCCGATCACAACGAAACCCTTAAGTACTTGCCCAAACACCATAGACCAAAGGTCTCAACAAAGTTCAAGTAGAAACCTTTAAGGCATTAGAAAAACGCTATGTTCACGAAGGTAGAACCATTGATCCATACTTTCTAGAAGGAACATCCATTCGCCAAAACTTTGCCGGAATCAACTTTGATTGTCTCCTTGATATAGATGAGCCATGATGCGTGGGAATTGCACCAGGCTTTACCTCTCGAGGGATCTCGAGAAGCTTACAACCCCCACCAGGCAGTGTACTTGATTGTTGTAGTATAGTATAGTGCCAAGTACCGGGGGATTGATCGTTCAACTTAGGAATAGTGTCGCTAGGATTAGAAAACCTAAGAACTAGGTCTAGAGGTGAGGGATGATTCTTTTTGTATTTTATGTTTTTAGAAAAGCAATTAAAAATCTCGGTTTTTGAAGGATTGGGCGGAATTAGTTGCTACTCAACTAACCCAATAACTAAGATGCAATCAAAATAAAATACTAAAAATGAAAATAAACTAAATTAACTAGTGGTGTGAGCAATATATGGGAGAATTGTGTTTACTTAGATTTCACTACTCCCTAGATATCTTTTACAGGTTAATTACTTGTTACAGTTGCGTGGATGACGGATTGTATTCCTTAATACCATTCATGGGGTGGCGTACTTACTTCCCCAATCCTATAAGCTCCTACTTCACTCCTATGTCGAGCCAGCTAAGAAGCTCCTAACATGGGATCACTAGAATTCGCTCATTGATGAGTGCTCAAACACTCATCGTTTTCGATATATTTAAACTGCCAAAACGCACAAAAACAATCAAAAAGATATCAAAATACTTAAATTATCCCAGGGATTGTGTTTTATGTGTTTTAAAAGCAAAATGTGCAAAAACAAAGAAAAAACGTACAAAGTTTGCAGTATTGGCAGTTTCAGTCCCCCAAGTTTCAAAACTTGTCAACTTTAGTCCCTATGCATTTATTTTTAAGGAAAAGTCAACCCAAGGTCTTAAAAGTCAAATAAAGTCAAAATATCATAATTGGGTTGCAAGTTTTCAAAAATTACATGATTAGTCCCTGAAAATCCAAAGATGGCAAAAGTAGTCCCTGGGAATTTTTGAAAGTGGAAAAAGTGAAAAAATACAAAATTGGTCCTTGAATTATTGGCATTTGGAAACTTTGTCCTTCATGTTTACTTTGGAAATATGGCAACTTCAGCCCTTGAAGTTTGGTAAAATTGCAAAATGGTCCTTGTGTTAACTTTATACCAACCGGACCCCATTTTATCCAAATCCAAACCCAAAACAATCCCTTAGCCCACCCAAGTATTGATCTGATCCAGCTACACACCCCAGGCCCACCACTTAGCCCAAAAACTTTAAAACCGTTTTAAATAACTCCCAGGTCAAACTTGCGTTGACCCGTCCTTCTTCTTCCCAACATCAAGCGTAAAACCAGGGAGATACTTCCCCCCCCTCCTCGCCTTTTCACCTACTAAACCCACCACCATTAATGCTCCCCACCCACCAACTCCACCACCATTAATGCCTCCCCAAAACCCTCACCAGAACCACTTATTTAACCCCGACCCCATTTTGGCGCCAAAATCATGATCAAGGGTTTAGAATGGTCTCACAGCAATTCAATGGATGGGATTTGGTCAAGAAGTCATCACAAAGACTTTGGGAGTGTCAGATTTCAAAAAGGTCCCATGTGGAAGGCTTAGCATTAGTTTTTTAGGTCGATATATATAGTAAAGCTCATAGAAGCTCTTAGTGTGTAATCTTCTTAGTTAAATTGTAATTTTAGTTCATTTCCAATGTAATGTAACCTTTTTTATTAATGCAAGATCAGTTTAAAGTTTAATTTCCAATTTCATTGTTCAAAGTTTTATCTTAAAATTACAAAGTCTTATAAAGTGAAGTGATGTGTGTTTAGATTATTCAGAAGCTCTTATAAGCTCAAAAATAAGATAATGCAAGTTTTATAAGCTTATGTGAACTCATACAATTCAGTTTTCACTAAAAACTAAGAAAATAAGAAAAATAAAAATAAAAATAAAAAATTGTGATCATTGGTTGTATAAGCATGGAGCACAGTACATATTGGAAGGCTGTGGGTTAGGAACCTCAGGGGAGGGCATAGGTTTGTTTGGTTTGGTCCTTGGTATCTACTAAATAGCTTGGAAGGCTTTGTAAGCTACTTACTCTTTTATTTTTACTCTTAAAGCAGTTTAGGTTGCTAATTTTAGTTCATTACATTTATATAATAGCTTATAGACTAGTTGTAATCATCTGTTTGTGTTCATTACTTGTTTAAATAGAAATCTCATCTTTAACTGATTTTAAGAGGGTGTTTGGTTGTGCTTTGTTTAGTGTGTTGCAGTTGTTCATCTGGGTACCTATTAGTTTGTAATAGTTTGTAGTGTATAATATAGCTCAGGGGAACAAGTACTTTGGTGCAAATCCTTTCAAAAGTCAAAATCAAGTGTTTATAATCACCACAGTTCACTGTGGTGATTTTTGAAGTTCAAAACCCACAAATCCTTTTCAAAAGTTAAAGTTTCATCCAAAATAGTTTTAATATAGCTTATCTTAGCTTATTAGGTCATTAAATTAGCTTTTAAAGTTCATAAAAGTCAAACTGAGTGGTTAAGTGGAAAAGTCAAAAGCAGTCCTCAGTCATTTTGAGCAATCTTTGAAGCATTGTAACTTGTTGGTTTCTAGGTTTTAGGATCTGAAAATTTGTGTGCTTATTCTCTACCACTTTGTAGATTTTTGTAAATTTTTCCAGATTTTATAGAATTTATTTGGTGGGTTAAAACAGGTCTCAAAGTGACCTGCAGGGCAACCTCTTTGCCCTGCTCTCAGTTACCTCAGCAACCCACCCAACTTCATTGGTGGTTTGTGACTGACTCAGTGGGTCCCATAGCCTTGACCTTGCATCTTTCAACCCCCCTCCTACCCAGGAATCAGGGTTGACCTTTTGTTTGACCCCAATATCTGTGGACCCTACCTAGTTTGGCCCATAAAGTTTGTCCCTCAACTACTCAGTCAACAAATAAGCAAAGTGCTTATTTGTTGCTTTTTGGCTTATTAAGGCCTGATTGTTGCTTGATCCTTGCTTGTTTGTGTTCCTTAGACTCAGAGAAACCAAGAATTACTATTGTGGACCCCCACATTTCCATTTTGAGCTTATTAACCATCACAGTCAACAAAAGTCAACTGTGAGGTGAATAAGCACTCCAAGTGCTTATTTCCAGGGGTGTAGAAAAAGTGTCTTAATTAAAAGTGCTTATTTTTATCCTATAATTAGTTTAGAAAAAGAAAAAAACCAAAAAAAACCAACTTTTAAGAATAGTGATAGCTTCTATTTAATAGGATTTATCAATTTAATTTTCTTTTTATTTAATTTCTAAATAATATATCACTTTTATATTTTTAGAAATTACAATTTAGGTTAAAGTAATTTTACAAATTTTTCCAGATTTTTATTTTGTCTTTTAGTGGTATTACTAATTAATTTTAATTTAATTTAGTTTTAATTAATATTAATCAATTAAATAGCATAATTAGTTTTTAAATAGTATAACCAAGTTTTTATAATTTTTATAGCTTTTATTTTAGTTAAAATAATTTTATAAATTTTTCTAGAATTTTTACTGTTCATTTAATAGTATTCATAATTTAAATAGATTAATTAGATATTAATTAATAAATAGAGTAATAATTATTTAATTAGCTTAAAAATACTTAGAATTAACTTTTTATAATTTTTTAGGATTCCCATGATGGTTAATTAGATTTATAAAATTTTTCTTAATTTTCTAAACCTTTTTAGTATTCCTAATAATTTTAATTAATTAAATTAGTATTAAATAGATAATTAGTAAAATAATTAATATTAAATAATTAAATAGTGTAAAAATACTTTTTATTTTTCTTAAAATTTTCTTTAATTCATAGGATTGTAAAAATATCAAATTTACACTTTTATCCCTCTCAGTTCTTCAGTTGTACTTTTTATACGGTTCCTCAGTATACATTTTTAATTAAAACGTATAATTTTAGGTTTAAGCTCAAATCCTTGTAATCCAAATCTCAGTAATCCATCACATAGCTTTCCTAAGCTATTTTTATTAATAATTTCCAAATAATTTTGATCATAACCCTTTCCTGTGAATAATTACCCGATCCCTAATACGCTAAAGTCACATTTCACACTTCAACGGGATTTCACGACCCGGTGATACATTATATTACCCGGAGCATTGATATAGACTATTTGACTTAGTTGACCATTCTTTGGTTAATTTAAGTTAGGTGGTTTAGCACCAATCAATTTATGGCGCCGCTGCCGGGGAAGTGTGCGCGTATCTTTAGCGTTATTTGAGATTAGTATTATCTCACATCTTTCACTGTACAAATACCATCACTTGTGTATATTTTCATAATCAAAATACAAAAAAGTCATTAACACTTTTCCTAAAGTGTTAAAACACCAAAAAAAAATTATTAAAAACAAAAAAACAAATCGTAACGTTTCCTGATTCGGTTTTCTTTTAAGGTGATTCTTAAAGAGAAACGATTTTGGTAAACGAAACGATACCAAAAATATTGTCCAAAAGTTTTTAAACCCATTCACAAAACACAAAAACATCCGTCTCTTTCTTGTGTATAATAATTCTACATAAAAATAAACCATCGAAAACCAAGACAGAACACTTTCCAACTGGAGGTGTGAACAAATAAGTTCCCAAATCAAAAAGATTAAAACTTGCCTTTGTATCCTTGTGTTGGTTTAAGTTCACTGTTGTTTTGCCTCGATTTTTGTTTTGATTGGTTTTTAGTGCATGCGCACTCGTTCTTCAAGGTCCACGAGCCCATTACGTGAGCTTGTTCGGAAGCCTAGAAGACCTCGACGACGTTCAGCACCAACAGTCGGATCTGAGATCCGTACTGTTGCCACACCCACTGTCACCATGGCGGAAGACCGTCCCATGTGTGAACTTCTCCAAGCACCCATCGAGGGTTATGGAGATGCCATTGTTGTCCCAGCCATTGTGGCTGATAATTTTGAGCTCAAAACCGGGTTACTCAATCTTGTAACCTCAAGCCAATTCTATGGTTTTGAGCGGGACGATCCTCATGCTCATATTCGATGGTTCAACAAAATCACATCAACCATCAAGTACAAAAATGTCCCGTGTGAAGCAATCAAACTCCTTCTCTTCCCATTCTCATTGGAGGGACAAGCCCGGATTTGGCTTGAAAAACAACCTCCACGATCTATTGAGACTTGGGAAGATCTTGTCAAAAAGTTTGTGAATGAATTCTTCCCACCTTCCAAGACCACGAGTCTTAAGAACGAAATCACCAAGTTCACTCAAAAATATGATGAATCTTTTGGTGAAGCGTGGGATCGTTTCAAAGAATTACTTCGCAAGTGTCCACATCATGGTTTCTCTGAGTTGATGCAACTCAATACGTTTTACAATGGCGTGAGCCAAGCTGATCAGGATTCTCTCAACGCCTCCGCGGGAGGAAATTTTTTGAGTAGAACCACAAAAGAAGCTTTGCAAATCATAGAAAACAAGTCTAAGGTCCGCTCCACAAGAAGCAAACCGATTGTTTCCCAAATTAATGCGGGTCCTTCTACTTCATCTTCTATGGGTCAATCTAGCACGGATGCTAAGCTTGACAAGCTCACTAAAGCAATCCAAGCTTTGGTTCTCGCCCAAACAAAGAAAGTCTCATTTCCACAACATCCTCCCCATGCTGAGGTTAAAAAAATGGAAGTCTGTGTGACTTGTGGTGGGCCGCATGCCTACTACAATTGCACAGCTACTGATGGTACTCCATATGAAGCTAATGCTGTTGTCGGGTCCCAAAATCAAGGGGGAAATCAATACCGTCCTCCTATGGACCCGAACTATCGTCCTCACCATTATCCTGGACCTCCCGGTTTTAATCAAAACCAAAATGTTCAAAACCGTGGCCAAAACCAAAACAGAGTTAACCAAGGTTATCAAAACCAAAATAATTTCAATCAGGGTCACGGTTTTCAAAATCAAAACCAAAGTTTTCAAAATCAAGGTTTTCAACATCAAGGAAACTTTAACCGGAACCAAGGTCAGGGTAATTTCAACCCCGGGAACTTTCATGGAAACATTCACCAGAATCAAGGAAATTTCCACAATCAAAACCAAGGAAATTTCAATCAAGGCCCCAACCCGAACAATCGAGCTCCAAATATTCCTAATCCGAATCAAGCCATTGTTCCAACCGGGCCTTCTTCTGATGAGTTGTTGAAGCAATTCATGAAGTCCCAAGAAGAGTTGAACAAGTTGCTGGTCAGCCAGATTTCTGACATTAAGAAGTCTTTAAATGATCGACCCTCGGGCTCAGGTACTACTTTACCGAGCAACACGATCGCTAACCCGAGGGGCGATGCTAAGGTGATCACAACACGAAGTGGTGCTTCATATGATAAGCCCGCGATTCCTACTACCTTTTCTTCCTCTTCTCCTGAGGTAGTGAATCGTGAGCCTGAGGTGACAAAGGACAAGGTGCAAATTCCTAGCCCACGAAGTACAGCACATGTCCAACCTCAGGATAATCCTGAAACCAGATGTAAGCCTGGAGTTGTCTTTGAACCACCAGAAACTCCAGTGGACAACCCTAAATCCAAAACTTCTATTCCATATCCTTCACGTCTCAGTGAACAAAAGCTCCGCGAAAAAGCTAATCACCAAATGGATAAATTTTTCCAAATCTTCCAAGATTTGCATTTCGATATCAGCTTCGCGGATGATATTCTCTTGATGCCCAAGTTTGCATCGACAATCAAAAATCTGTTGAATAATAAAGAAAAATTATTTGAGATGGCAAGAACTCCTCTGAATGAGAACTGCTCTGTGGTTCTTTTGAAAAAGCTTCCTGAAAAGCTTGGAGATCCCGGGAAATTTCTCATTCCTTGTACTTTCCCGGGTATGGTTGATTGCTTTGCCCTAGCCGATCTAGGTGCTAGCATCAATTTGATGCCATATTCTGTGTGGAAGAAACTTTCTCTCCCAGAACTCACTCCCACGTGCATGCCTTTAGAGCTTGCCGATCGCTCGATTTCTCGTCCCATTGGCATTGCCGAGGACGTATTTGTTAGAGTGGGAAAGTTCCATTTTCTGGCAGATTTTGTGATTGTTGACTTTGATGCCGATTCTAGGGTCCCTCTCATTCTTGGGCGGGGATTCCTCAGAACAGGGCGCGCTCTTATCGATGTATTTGAGCATGAGATCACACTACGTGTTGGGACGGAAGCTATTACCTTCAACCTAAATCAAACATCGAGGTACTCCTCCAATTATGATTGTGAATCGGTTAACAAAATAGATGTAATCGATGTTGCTGCTGAGGAGTATGCTCAAGAGATTTTAGGTTTCATTGATGATTCTTTGAGTGAAAATCTCACTCAATCTTCTCATCCCATCATAGCCAATTCTTCTCCTTCCCTCACTCCGTTTGAGGGAAGTGACTTCATCTTAGAAGAAATGGAGGCGTTTCTCAAAAGTGACTCGATTCCCGATGGAGTCGATAACCAAGAGATCGACCTCGAGAGGGATATTCTCACGCTTGAAAAATTGTTAAACGAAGATCCCTCACCTCTTCCTGTTCTACCACAACAACTTCATAATGAGGAGGTCAAAAATGTTGAGAAAACTGATGACTTCCCCGAGGTTGAACTTAAGGACTTGCCGCCTCATCTTGAATATGCATTTCTGGAGGGTGATGATAAATTACCCGTCATAATTGCCAAAGACTTAAGCGATGAGGAAAAGGCTGCTCTTATCAAGGTTTTGAAATCTCATAAACAAGCAATTGCTTGGCGTCTCTCAGATATCAAGGGCATTGACCCTGAGTTTTGTACTCATAAGATTTTAATGGAGGACGATTTCAAACCTGCGGTCCAACAACAAAGAAGGGTAAATCCAAAAATCCACGAGGTTATCAAACAAGAGGTTTTAAAACTTCTTGATGCCGGATTGATTTACCCTATCTCGGACAGTCCTTGGGTCAGCCCAATCCATTGTGTTCCAAAAAAGGGTGGCATTACCGTTGTCACAAATGAGGAAAATGAGTTAATTCCAACTCGTTTGGTTACGGGTTGGCGCGTCTGCATTGATTATCGTAAATTGAATGACGCCACCCGTAAAGATCATTTTCCTCTGCCTTTTATGGATCAGATGCTCGAGAGACTAGTGGGGAATGAGTACTATTGCTTCCTCGATGGTTTCTCGGGTTACTTTCAGATTCCCATTGACCCGCAAGACCAAGAAAAGACCACTTTTACGTGCCCCTATGGAACCTTCGCATATAAACGTATGCCATTTGGCTTATGTAATGCTTCGGGCACGTTTCAAAGATGTATGATGGCCATCTTTTCCGACATGATCGGGAAAAGTATGGAGGTCTTTATGGACGATTTCTCGGTCATTGGGGATTCGTTTAAAACATGTCTCTCCCATTTAGACAGCATGCTAAAACGTTGTGAAGACACAAAGTTATGTCTAAATTGGGAGAAGAGTCACTTTATGGTCAAAGAGGGCATTGTCCTCGGCCATAAAATTTCAAAAAACGGGATTGAGGTAGATCGTGCCAAAGTGGACGTCATTGCAAAATTGCCTCATCCCACAACCGTGAAAGGTGTTAGGAGCTTTTTGGGTCACGCCGGTTTCTATCGTAGGTTTATTCAAGATTTTTCTAAAATCGCCCGGCCTATGACCCATCTCCTCGAGAAGGATGCTCCTTTTATCTTCTCCACTGAGTGCATCGAAGCCTTTGAAACATTAAAGAAAAGGCTTACCGAGGCACCGATTCTTGTTGCCCCCGATTGGGACTTGCCCTTCGAGCTCATGTGTGATGCTAGTGATTATGCTATAGGGGCAGTCTTGGGGCAACGCAAAACAAAACATTTTCAGCCTATACACTATGCCAGCAAGACTATGACCGAGGCACAAAGTCATTACACCACCACTGAAAAAGAATTATTAGCTGTGGTGTATGCTTTTGAAAAATTCCGGCCATACTTGATTCTGACTAAAAGCATAGTGTATACGGATCATTCGGCTTTGAAGTACCTATTTGCAAAACAGGATGCAAAGCCGAGACTCCTCCGATGGGTTCTCCTCCTTCAGGAATTTGATATCATTATTCGTGATAAAAAAGGAGCCGAGAACCTAGCTGCTGATCATCTCTCCCGTCTTGAAAACCCTCACCAAAATGATTTCGAGAAAAAGGAAATAAATGAAACATTTCCTCTCGAAACCCTCAATGTGGTTTCATTTCGTGGAGACTCGATTACCCCATGGTTTGCCGACTTTGCAAACTATCTTGCGGGTAATTTCATTGTGAAAGGGATGTCGTCCCAACAAAAAAATAAATTTTTCAAAGATGTTAAACATTACTTTTGGGACGACCCCTACTTGTTCAAGATATGCGCGGATCAAGTCATCCGGCGGTGTGTGTATGGTCAGGAAGCCACTGAAATTTTAAAGGCTTGCCATGCTGGTCCCACGGGGGGCCACCACAATCCCAACTACACCGCCAAAAAGGTGTTTGATTCCGGCTTTTATTGGCCCTCGATCTACAAGGATGCCCAAGAATTGGTCAAGTCCTGTGACGCTTATCAGCGCCACGGGAATATTTCACAAAGAAATGAAATGCCTCAGAATGCAATTCAAGTTTGTGAAATCTTTGATATCTGGGGCATCGACTTTATGGGGCCATTTCCATCCTCTCACGGCAACAAATACATACTCGTGGCAGTTGACTACTTGTCAAAATGGGTTGAAGCAAAAGCTTTACCCACAAATGATGCCCGAGTAGTGGTGAAATTTTTAAAAGCTCTCTTTGCCCGATTCGGAACTCCACGTGCTATTATCAGTGATCGTGGTACGCATTTCTGTAATGACAAATTTGACAAAGTCATGCAAAAATACGGTGTGACTTACCGTCTTTCCACTGCGTACCACCCTCAAACAAGTGGACAAGTCGAAGTGTCCAATCGGGGCATTAAAAGAATATTGGAGAGAACTGTAGGTGAGAATCGTGCATCATGGTCGGATAAATTAGATGATGCACTTTGGGCTTTCCGTATGGCTTACAAAACGCCCATTGGGTGTACGCCTTATAAACTTGTGTACGGGAAAGCGTGCCATCTTCCGATCGAGCTTGAACACAAAGCCTATTGGGCTCTCAAGCATGCCAATTTCGACCTCAAAACGGCGGGTGATCATAGAAAAGTTCAACTAAATGAATTAAACGAACTGCGTGATCAGGCTTACGAGAACTCTTTGATCTATAAAGAAAAGACAAAGAAGATTCATGACTCAAAAATCAAAAACCGCGTTTTCAACGTTGGTGATCGAGTCCTTCTTTTCAATTCTAGACTCAAGATCTTCTCGGGAAAGCTTAAAACCCGATGGACTGGTCCATTCACTATCGCAAAAGTTTATCCTTATGGTACCGTCGAATTATCTCAAAATGACGGTCCAAATTTCAAAGTGAATGGACATCGGTTAAAGCACTACTTTGGAGAGGACGTACCATCCATGGTCGTCCCGGATCTCCAAACTTTCCCCAAGGACAATTGAATTCGGGGATAGAGTCAAGCTAGCGACTCGATGACCAAAAACTAGCAACAATACGGGTTTTCACCCGTATCTCTGATTCTTTCTATTTTCTACCACTAAGTGTGGGGGAATGGCCAACCCCCCGCTGTTTGAAAAAATGTATATATGTATATATATATATATATAAAAAAAAAAAAAAAAAAAAAAAAGAAAAAAAAAAAAATTTGTATATATAGAAATAAAGTGAAATTGGTATTTCCGCAGTTAGATTCGAATCTTGGCTTTTTACGTTCCTAGCTTCGGCATAATAGCCGGGACTTGGAATATTGAGGACAATATTCATTTCTAAGTGTGGGGGGGGGGGGGGGGAAATTCTAACGAATTTTAGCAAATATCTTTCAAGTACCCCCCGTTTTGGCCAAAATTTTCAAAAATTTTTTCGCTTTATTTCAAAATTTTTAGGGTAATCAGTCCGCCTCGTCTAAGCGACAAAAGGGATTGGCTAATCCAGGAGCAAACGGCTCTTGGTAAAGATAAATCAAATCCGTTGACGGCTGGCAATTTGCCCAAAATTGTGTGGGTCATCAACTCCCCGAAAACAAATGAGTTGGCTAGCCCGCAAGATTATGGCTTGTGGTAAAGGCCGTGGAAAATCCATAATTGGTAATCAGCTCACCAAGATGTCGACTAGGTCCATCAAGATGCTGGCTAGTCCAGGAGCAAACGGCTCCTGGTAAAGACTTAACAAATCCGTTGAAAGCTGGTGGTTTGCTCAAAATCACACGGTTATCAGGTGTGCCACAGTTCTTACACCTGGCTACTCCAGAAGTGATGGATTTTGGTAAAGAGTTTAAAATCCATCAAGTTTTCTAAAAAGATTGCTAGGGACTAGCAATAGTTCAGTGTGGGGGATTGATGAGTGCTCAAACACTCATCGTTTTCGATATATTTAAACTGCCAAAACGCACAAAAACAATCAAAAAGATATCAAAATACTTAAATTATCCCAGGGATTGTGTTTTATGTGTTTTAAAAGCAAAATGTGCAAAAACAAAGAAAAAACGTACAAAGTTTGCAGTATTGGCAGTTTCAGTCCCCCAAGTTTCAAAACTTGTCAACTTTAGTCCCTATGCATTTATTTTTAAGGAAAAGTCAACCCAAGGTCTTAAAAGTCAAATAAAGTCAAAATATCATAATTGGGTTGCAAGTTTTCAAAAATTACATGATTAGTCCCTGAAAATCCAAAGATGGCAAAAGTAGTCCCTGGGAATTTTTGAAAGTGGAAAAAGTGAAAAAATACAAAATTGGTCCTTGAATTATTGGCATTTGGAAACTTTGTCCTTCATGTTTACTTTGGAAATATGGCAACTTCAGCCCTTGAAGTTTGGTAAAATTGCAAAATGGTCCTTGTGTTAACTTTATACCAACCGGACCCCATTTTATCCAAATCCAAACCCAAAACAATCCCTTAGCCCACCCAAGTATTGATCTGATCCAGCTACACACCCCAGGCCCACCACTTAGCCCAAAAACTTTAAAACCGTTTTAAATAACTCCCAGGTCAAACTTGCGTTGACCCGTCCTTCTTCTTCCCAACATCAAGCGTAAAACCAGGGAGATACTTCCCCCCCCTCCTCGCCTTTTCACCTACTAAACCCACCACCATTAATGCTCCCCACCCACCAACTCCACCACCATTAATGCCTCCCCAAAACCCTCACCAGAACCACTTATTTAACCCCGACCCCATTTTGGCGCCAAAATCATGATCAAGGGTTTAGAATGGTCTCACAGCAATTCAATGGATGGGATTTGGTCAAGAAGTCATCACAAAGACTTTGGGAGTGTCAGATTTCAAAAAGGTCCCATGTGGAAGGCTTAGCATTAGAGTTTTAGGTCGATATATATAGTAAAGCTCATAGAAGCTCTTAGTGTGTAATCTTCTTACTTAAATTGTAATTTTAGTTCATTTCCAATGTAATGTAACCTTTTTTATTAATGCAAGATCAGTTTAAAGTTTAATTTCCAATTTCATTGTTCAAAGTTTTATCTTAAAATTACAAAGTCTTATAAAGTGAAGTGATGTGTGTTTAGATTATTCAGAAGCTCTTATAAGCTCAAAAATAAGATAATGCAAGTTTTATAAGCTTATGTGAACTCATACAATTCAGTTTTCACTAAAAACTAAGAAAATAAGAAAAATAAAAATAAAAATAAAAAATTGTGATCATTGGTTGTATAAGCATGGAGCACAGTACATATTGGAAGGCTGTGGGTTAGGAACCTCAGGGGAGGGCATAGGTTTGTTTGGTTTGGTCCTTGGTATCTACTAAATAGCTTGGAAGGCTTTGTAAGCTACTTACTCTTTTATTTTTACTCTTAAAGCAGTTTAGGTTGCTAATTTTAGTTCATTACATTTATATAATAGCTTATAGACTAGTTGTAATCATCTGTTTGTGTTCATTACTTGTTTAAATAGAAATCTCATCTTTAACTGATTTTAAGAGGGTGTTTGGTTGTGCTTTGTTTAGTGTGTTGCAGTTGTTCATCTGGGTACCTATTAGTTTGTAATAGTTTGTAGTGTATAATATAGCTCAGGGGAACAAGTACTTTGGTGCAAATCCTTTCAAAAGTCAAAATCAAGTGTTTATAATCACCACAGTTCACTGTGGTGATTTTTGAAGTTCAAAACCCACAAATCCTTTTCAAAAGTTAAAGTTTCATCCAAAATAGTTTTAATATAGCTTATCTTAGCTTATTAGGTCATTAAATTAGCTTTTAAAGTTCATAAAAGTCAAACTGAGTGGTTAAGTGGAAAAGTCAAAAGCAGTCCTCAGTCATTTTGAGCAATCTTTGAAGCATTGTAACTTGTTGGTTTCTAGGTTTTAGGATCTGAAAATTTGTGTGCTTATTCTCTACCACTTTGTAGATTTTTGTAAATTTTTCCAGATTTTATAGAATTTATTTGGTGGGTTAAAACAGGTCTCAAAGTGACCTGCAGGGCAACCTCTTTGCCCTGCTCTCAGTTACCTCAGCAACCCACCCAACTTCATTGGTGGTTTGTGACTGACTCAGTGGGTCCCATAGCCTTGACCTTGCATCTTTCAACCCCCCTCCTACCCAGGAATCAGGGTTGACCTTTTGTTTGACCCCAATATCTGTGGACCCTACCTAGTTTGGCCCATAAAGTTTGTCCCTCAACTGCTCAGTCAACAAATAAGCAAAGTGCTTATTTGTTGCTTTTTGGCTTATTAAGGCCTGATTGTTGCTTGATCCTTGCTTGTTTGTGTTCCTTAGACTCAGAGAAACCAAGAATTACTATTGTGGACCCCCACATTTCCATTTTGAGCTTATTAACCATCACAGTCAACAAAAGTCAACTGTGAGGTGAATAAGCACTCCAAGTGCTTATTTCCAGGGGTGTAGAAAAAGTGTCTTAATTAAAAGTGCTTATTTTTATCCTATAATTAGTTTAGAAAGAGAAAAAACCAAAAAAACCAACTTTTAAGAATAGTGATAGCTTCTATTTAATAGGATTTATCAATTTAATTTTCTTTTTATTTACTTTCTAAATAATATATCACTTTTATATTTTTAGAAATTACAATTTAGGTTAAAGTAATTTTACAAATTTTTCCAGATTTTTATTTTGTCTTTTAGTGGTATTACTAATTAATTTTAATTTAATTTAGTTTTAATTAATATTAATCAATTAAATAGCATAATTAGTTTTTAAATAGTATAACCAAGTTTTTATAATTTTTATAGCTTTTATTTTAGTTAAAATAATTTTATAAATTTTTCTAGAATTTTTACTGTTCATTTAATAGTATTCATAATTTAAATAGTTTAATTAGATATTAATTAATAAATAGAGTAATAATTATTTAATTAGCTTAAAAATACTTAGAATTAACTTTTTATAATTTTTTAGGATTCCCATGATGGTTAATTAGATTTATAAAATTTTTCTTAATTTTCTAAACCTTTTTAGTATTCCTAATAATTTTAATTAATTAAATTAGTATTAAATAGATAATTAGTAAAATAATTAATATTAAATAATTAAATAGTGTAAAAATACTTTTTATTTTTCTTAAAATTTTCTTTAATTCATAGGATTATAAAAATATCAAATTTACACTTTTATCCCTCTCAGTTCTTCAGTTGTACTTTTTATACGGTTCCTCAGTATACGTTTTTAATTAAAACGTATAATTTTAGGTTTAAGCTCAAATCCTTGTAATCCAAATCTCAGTAATCCATCACATAGCTTTCCTAAGCTATTTTTATTAATAATTTCCAAATAATTTTGATCATAACCCTTTCCTGTGAATAATTACCCGATCCCTAATACGCTAAAGTCACATTTCACACTTCAACGGGATTTCACGACCCGGTGATACATTATATTACCCGGAGCATTGATATAGACTATTTGACTTAGTTGACCATTCTTTGGTTAATTTAAGTTAGGTGGTTTAGCACCAATCACTCATGCATTAAATACAATCATAAAAACCTAGTACACATCGGTTCATGTTTCTTAAGACGTTCAAGCAAGTTACACAATGGAGATATGCCAGTTTTCTTAAGCCTAACATTGAAATCATTCATCCATTAAAACTATAAACAAGCAATCAACCTATAATCAACATCTAGGTTTCATTACATCTAAGCCAGCACATGAGAGATCTAGCCTAGCATGTTGAAATCAAGACAAGCATAAGATATATTCAAACAACACATAGACATATTGAATGAATTGAAAGAGGACTTATCTTAATTGAACATGAAAGGTTTCAAGGGGTGAAAACCCTTGAAAATACTGTTACAAACGACCTAGGGTTTATTAGGTTCGACTCTAGTAATCTCCACACAAGTTCCTCTCTTAATGAATGAAAAATAGAAAAGTATATATAGATTTTGTGAGGTGACGGCGTCAAGAGTAAATGTCTGACGCCGTCATCTCGCAGCCAATAAAGTCCTCGGACTGCCTAGATCTGAGTTTGACGCCGTCACGTGTAGTCCATTTTCAGGCCGTCACCAAAATAACTCTTGACGCCCTTCTCTTGACGCCTTCAAGTTTTCTCTGGGTCGTCATGGATTTTACTCCTGACGCAGTCACAATTCCCTTCTTGACGCCGTCAGGTACTGTTCTCAGCATGGAAAATTAAGTCTTTGCCGTTTTCTTCACTTTTATGCTCCAAAAACGTCCAAAATGCTTCCTTTTCCAGAATTTACTCCCAAAGTACCTAAAATCACAAAAGGAACGATTTAGGGCAATATTTGATCAAATAAATTCAATTCCGGTCTTAAATAACCCCCTAAAAATGGTTCATTTTTCGCCTCATCATATACCCTTACACTTGAGATTTGCTTGTCCTCAAGCAAATGCACTTTTATTCTAGTCAAAATACAAGTTAGAGGTCATTTAACACTAATATAAAAGTAATTACAACAAATAAACGTTCCACTAAAGACCAAAGACGATCACGGAGGTCATACGCTAGCACCTCACAAATAGTGTTTAGATACTCACATCTCTCGGGTGTAATAAAGTATATATCACATTATGGAAATGGAAAACATCTCTCACTACCTGTCATAGGAAAATAGATTACCATAGGCTTGGGAAAGGATCAAACCTCCACCACATGGCGTAAGCACCTAGGATAAACTATCAAAGAGGTCTTTTAAAGGGTTGTAACGTTAGGTGTAGGGATATGGAATACACGGTTTTGTTGGATATATGCAGTCTTTATTGGTGGCGAGTTAATCATCTTGGTTAATTACATGTACAATATGGCGTTGCTAAGCTAAAAGTAGACTCGACTTAAGCTAATAAATGAAAAATAACAAAAACATAAAATAAACATAGAATGAAACGGGATGGTAGTCCGTTTTTTTTTCTTTTTTTTTTTTTTTTTTTTTTTTTTTTTTTCATACACTCTTACCCTACTATCCAAAATAATACATCATAGGGAATGAACATTCCCCTTACACTTGAATTTTTATGTATTTTACAATAAATTAATCTAATGACTCGAATCAAAATAATCAAAACATTTGGAGTACTTTTAAGATTAACGCACATATGGGGGGTAATAATATGATGTTCTTTCCCATTACTCAATAACACAAGTACCTTACCCATGAGTCCCAATCATCCCAAAACAATATGTACAAGGATATGACTTGACTTAGCAACCATGTAATCAATTAGATAATTAACTAAGGGTTTAAACATGTAACAATAATGCACTAAAGATGAGTGCATACACGGAAGGCTAAGGCGATTTGGGTGTACATTTAAGTGGGTTGTAACAAATTCTTCCTTTAAGTAAGATGCTTAAAGTTAGAAACGAAAAGATAGGCTCGGAGGGGTGTACTAGGGGTTTCGTGTACTAAAAATGAGTACAACGCTAATGGTGTGAGAAAAATTAGTTGACTTTACTAGCAGAGTAATATGACTTAAATGGTCAAGTAATTATGATACGGGTTTAACACAAGGGTGATCCTAATGCCTCTTATCATGTAGTAAATCCTACTACACGAATGTAGTCTCACTAGCTGTCTCGGAATGCATCACTAACGCAAGTTCTAGAATCTAAATGCTACCGGTACACTCATAAGCACTAATAGTAAATGCTTTTCCTATCAAATCTAAAGGCGAACCTCACATATTTGGGTGGAAAATTTTTCTGAATGGTACGGTTTTGTGCTAGTCATACGACTCCTATCCATGAGACGCTTGCTAAGGCTAAAGTTTCACTCTGAAATGTTGTAAAAAATTTAAAATTTGGCGCTAAAATTACACTAACAAGTATTTCTCATAGTTTTATTACACATCTACCATCAAACAAACAAACTCAAGCGAAAGTGTATTTGTAAGGTATCATCATTTTACCCTCCCCTTAAACTTAGGATGAACATTGTCCCCAATGTTCAAGTAAATAATGTAAAAGTGAAATAAGTAAAAGGAATAAAATCAAATACTCCCCTGATTCGCTAGGTATGGATAATAAGGTAGCCAGGTTAGATCTTCCTCCAAGAAAATGAACAATCAAAGCTTCCCTTCCAGAATATAAATCATCTTCTTGTCATACATAACCTGTAAAACATGAGAAAACAGACAAGGCAACCTCGCGTAAAATCGGCGGCAATCTATATATGCTAACAAATCCTAGAAAACAGAATAAGATATAATGCTTGTGGAATGATGTTTGCAGATCTCCTGGAGATTATAAAACTAAAGATTCAACAAAAACTTTAAGACTCCATTAGAAAAACAAAATAGGTAAAATTTCCAGAATTTTACACGTGACGCCGTCAGGGGTTTCTTCCTGACGCCGTCAGAAGTGACCTGCATAAATCCTTATGTTAAGTTTTCGGAAATTTTCTGGAAAAAACTTTGTCATACTTCCTGGAAAATCCTACAAAACATCATTATGACTCGATACAAGCATTTGACTCTAACAAATACGAATATACATGTTCACTTAATATTGTGGAGATTAATGATCGAGTTTGTTTCTTAAAAACATATTTGGGGTTTCCCCTTACACTCATCTTTTGCGAAATACCTTTGGATGAAGTTAAGACTAGGCCAAACAACAAAGTAAAGTATTTTCACTATTTTAGTTTTGAAATATGATCTACCAACAATAAAAATAAAGCATGCATACGGAAACAAATAACAATCAAATAAAATAAAAATCACACAAAACATGGGTTGCCTCCCAAGAAGCGCTTTTCTTTATTTACGAGTCTTGTAGCTAGACTCAAGGTCATGGGTTACTACGTGATATGGGTGAGTTCCTCATTGAGGACATCTTTGGGATCAAACTTAGGTTTTAACTTCCTATCGGTTTTCTTAGTACGGTATGACCTTTCAAACTTTTCTCCATCCGGATCATACAAAATCCTCTTCATATGCCATGATCCGTCACCTTCCTTAGGTGGCTTGTCCCACCTCCATTTACACTTATCTCCCTCTCTTTTCCACTTGTTCATCTCTATATTAATAGGCATTACGCTTAAGAACTCAATCATTTTCCTAAAGACAAGGGGGTCCTCAAAAGGGTCTAGCTCTTCATCTCTAGCTATGAGTTGTTCCACCGAATGTGTCTTATCGATGAAATCTTTTTCTAGATAGAATGGGCGTTGAGGTCCTATAAAGTTCCTTTCTATCCAAGGTCCATATCTAGATAGTCTCCTATTCATCTCTACCCAATGTGGTGTCGGTTCATCCTCACAATCATAGCTATGTTTCTTAACATCATATACCGACCAAGTATCGCCCTCACCTACCGCTATCTTAGACTCCTTACAATTTATCATGGCGTTAGCGGTAGCTAAAAATCCTCTTCCAACTAACAATGGGTATGTAGTGTCACTAACCATGTCTAAGACGTGAAAATCTGCTAAGATAGTTAACTTCCCTACGTGAACAACTACATCCTTAATCATCCCAACCGGGTGGGCAATACTCCCATCCGCTAGACCAATTAATACCTCCGTCTCCTCTAACTTTCCTAGCTTGAGAGTGGTGAAAAGGGATAAGGGAATCAAGTTGAGGCTTGACCCTAAATCGGCTAGTGTATCGAAAGCTTCGGATCTCCCTATCTAACAAGGCAAAACAAATATACCCGAATCATCAAGCTTTTTAGGAAACTTGTTTTGAACGAAGGCGGTACAATTTTTACCTAGTTTAAACTTCTCATACTTTTCTAGGAGGGCACTATAGTAGGGAGCACGGGCTAATACATCAATGATGGGGCGTTCAAGGTGAAGCTCCTTGAATTCACCGTCAAGGTCTTGCGTAGGAGGTGTTTCAACTATGCTTTTGACCGGTTTTATGTCGGGTGTTTTATTTGATTGGTCCTTTTGAAGAATTTGGTTTGTTTGAAACACATGCTCGTAGATTTAACAAAGTAGTATTGCGGACAAGAAGTGGTTGACGAAATTGATGATATGAAATTAACGTTTAGTTTCTGGTTCTTGATCGTGTCGCTTGGGAGTGCTCCCATTTCTCGGTCATTGAGAACTTTCAACAATGTGTTAATTTTGGTGGTCATCTCGCTTTGCTTTTGTTTGAAATCAGCTTCAAACTTAGATATGCGAGCTTCTTGAGATGCCATAAACTTGGACATCAATCCTTCAAGATTGTTGGTACTACCATAGTTGTTAGAAGGATTGTTGTTGAAAGTACGGTTGGAGGGTGCACCGTTTGGTTGGTAACGATTAGGCGGATTGGAAGAATTGGTTTGGTTTTGTTTCCACCTAAGGTTTAGGTGATTTTTCCAAGAAGGGTTGTAGGAATCACCATAAGGGTTTGGCTCGTGTTTGAAAGTGTACCACTTAACTCCCGCTTTGTCAGTACGCGAGGATGCGTAGTCCACAAAAGCTGTTCCGGGGAGTTCCACACAATCATGAGTGTCATGGGGACCACTACATAATTCGCATGAAGAAGTGATTTTGTTCACTTCTATTGAAGGCTTAGGAGCTTCGTAAGATTTCATGAGAAACTTGACTTGGTCCTCAAGTTCCATGATCCTACGGTCGGGAGTGCTAGAATTGTTCGAAGGCAAAGATATTGCCTTGACCGCTTTGTTTAAATCACGGGGATCATTCCAACTTTCGTTGTCATAGAGAGCAAGATCTTCTATGAGTTCCCATGATTGTTCCGCACTTAGATCACGTAGCTTACCACCGGCCGATTCGTCAATTGTTTGCCTTGTGGAGAGATCGATATGGTCATAGAAGATTTGGACTTGGAGCCAAAGATCTATGCCATGATGAGGGACTTTTTGGAGTAAGTCCTTGAAACGAGTCCATGCTTCATATAGAGTTTCACCTTGACGTTGTTGGAACATCAAGATATCATTTCTAAGCTTGGTAGTTCTCCCTAGTGGGAAAAATTGAGCAAGGAAACGAGTGGTGAGATCATCCCATGAGGTGATGGATCCCGCGGGTAAACGCTCACGCCATTGACTAGCTTGATCACGTAAAAAGAATTGGAATAGGCGTAATCGGGTTGACTCTCTAGTTGTAGCATCAAGGTCTATAGAATCTACTATTTTAAGGAAGTCCTTGAGATGTTGATTTGGATCTTCGGAACGAAGTCCATGGAATGCACATCCGCTTTGCACCAACTGGATGGTGTCGGATCGCAAGGGAGACACATTGGCTCCTTGGGTGAGCTCAATGGTGTTTCGATAGCCTTGGTGGCTAGGTCGGGAATACTCTCCTAGGGTTCGGGGCCTAAGAGGTTGGTTAGCTAGTGGTGGGTTTTGTGGGTGGTCTTGTTGTGATGGGTTGATGGGTTCAAAGATGTTACCATCTTCCATGATGTCGGATGGTAAAGAGTTACGAACAAAAACACGAAGAAATAAGATAGACTAAAGAGAACCTAAAAATAAAAATAAAATCTTACTAGAAAGGAATCTAGCAAGTAGACCTAATAAAAAGAAATTCTAACCTAGACAATAACTATTCCCCAGGTTGCGGCGCCAAAAACTTGATGCGTGGGAATTGCACCAGGCTTTACCTCTCGAGGGATCTCGAGAAGCTTACAACCCCCACCAGGAAGTGTACCTGATCGTTGTAGTATAGTATAGTGACAAGTACAGGGGAATTGATCGTTCAACTTAGGAATAGTGTCGCTAGGATTAGAAAACCTAGGAACTAGGTCTAGAGGTAAGGGATGATTCTTTTTGTATTTTTATGTTTTTAGAAAAGCAATTAAAAATCTCGGTTTTTGAAGGATTGGGCGGAATTAGTTGCTACTCAACTAACCCAATAACTAAGATGCAATCAAAATAAAATACTAAAAATGAAAATAAACTAAATTAACTAGTGGTGTGAGCAATATATGGGAGAATTGTGTTTACTTAGATTTCACTACTCCCTAGATATCTTTTACAGGTTAATTACTTGTTACAGTTGCGTGGATGACGGATTGTATTCCTTAATACCATTCATGGGGTGGCGTACTTACTTCCCCAATCCTATAAGCTCCTACTTCAATCCTATGTCGAGCCGGCTAAGAAGCTCCTAACATGGGATCACTAGAATTCGCTCATGCATTAAATACAATCATAAAAACCTAGTACACATCAGTTCATATTTTTTAAGACGTTCAAGCAAGTTACACAATGGAGACCTACCAGTTTTCTTAAGCCTAACATTGAAATCATTCGTCCATTACAACTATAAACAAGCAATCAACCTATAATCAACATTTAGGTTTCATTACATCTAAGCAAACACATGAGAGATCTAGCCTAGCATGTTGAAATCAAGACAAGAATAAGATATATTCAAACAACACATAGACATATTGAATGAATTGAAAGAGGACTTATCTTAATTGAACATGAAAGGTTTCAAGGGGTGAAAACCCTTGAAAGTACTGTTACAAATGACCTAGGGTTTATTAGGTTCGACCCTAGTATTCTCCACAAAAGTTCCTCTCTTAATGAATGAAAAATAGAAAAGTATATATAGATTTTGTGAGGTGACGGTGTCAAGAGTAAATGTCTGACGTCGTCTTCTCGCCGCCAATAAAGTCCTCGGACTGCCTAGATCTGAGTTTGACGCCGTCACGTGTAGTCCATTTTCAGGCCTTCACCAAAATAACTCTTGACGCCCTTCTCTTGACGCCTTCAGGTTTTCTCTGGGTCATCATGGATTTTACTCCTGACGCCGTCACAATTCCCTTCTTGACGCCGTCAGGTACTGTTCTCAGCATGGAAAATTAAGTCTTTGCCGTTTTCTTCACTTTTATGTTCCAAAAACGTCCAAAATGCTCCCTTTTCCAGAATTCACTCCCAAAGTACCTAAAATCACAAAAGGAACGATTTAGGGCAATATTTGATCAAATAAATTCAATTCCGGGCTTAAATGACCCCCTAAAAACGGTTCATTTTTTGCTTCATCAAGCCAATTTGTCCTAGGTTCATCTTAGAATTCTATGCAACCATAAGCCTTTCCACAAATGATTTTGGTGAGATATCATTAAACTTCACAAACAATCATGTACCAAATTTCTTAGATTTAAAAGACTTAGCTATCATTCTTAGTGTCCCAAATGCGGGTACTTGTCTCTACACAGATAAGTGGCCCCTTTCAAGCCTTGATTCTACTGAGCGTCATCATCCATACAACAACCCTCTTGCTAATAAGGAAGAAATTCGTGAGCATCTCTTTGTTAGGACCTCAACCACCAGGAAGAATCAATCGGGGAATATAGTGGATAAGGACCCTTTTGGTATGGAGCTCAATGAGCTTAAACCATAATTTAAGAAATGGGAAGAAATTCTTAGAGCCAATGTTACATGTTCCATAGGAAATAGAGATCACGTCAACACGTGTCTTTTCTACATGCTCTATAGCATTTCCACTGGTCAACCCTTTAACTTAGCCTACTACCTAGCCAAAAGAATGGCCGACATACCCGTGGTAGGAACAACCGCTCTTCCCTATGGAATACTCCTCACACGCCTCTTTAGAGCCATCTCACCCATTCCTTCAAACAATTGGGGAATTAGCCTAGACTACTCTTTTGTTCCCCACATATTCGTTCCTCTTAGTGATAAGAGAGTCTTCAAAGTTAAGGGCAAACACACTCGATCTCCTTCACCATCATCATCATCATCCGACATGAGCGAAGATGGAACTCTTCCTAACTACAAGCTTGCTCCGCTTGATTACCTTCAACAACTTCCCACTTTGGAGAATGAGTCCGAAGAATTCAAGCAAACAAAAGGAATGTGGAAGTGCATGGCGAGGTACATTGGAAAGATGAAGAAGAAGTTGGATAGCTTGTGAGATGATAGCTTAGGGAGCGTTTGGCACTATTAAGCTTTTAGAACGTTGTAGACGTTAAACTATGTGTTTCGTGTGGGTCTATCATTTTGTTGATATAAATAATGTTTAAAAAGGTTATTAATATCTCTCAATAAACCTATGTTTCGATAATCACAAAACTCAAATCAAATTAAGTCGAGATTAAGACGTAAACAAGTATTTGGTAACAAATATTTACCTCTACATCTAATATCACTTAAGGTATGCATAAACTAAGCATCTTATGCATTACATGATCAAAGGAAATTTTGTCTTAAGACATAACATCTTATAAAATGATATAAACATTTTATAGATATTTGTAAATCATTTTTGGTAATGCTATATTAAACTACAAAGATATGATTTCAAATTTCCAACCAAAAAGGGCAAATTTTATCCAGAAAAACTTTTCCAACGTTCAGGAGGGCGGCCCCCTTAATTTTACTAGGCGGCCCCCTTAATCATTAAGGGGACCGCCCCCTAATTAAGGGGACCGGCACGCTCCAAAACAGTATTTTCTGGCCCTATAAATATTGGATCATTTCACATATTTTTCTCACCTTTTTGCACTATAAACTTTCTGATCCAACCTCCATTTCTAGATCTAAAATCCTTTGATCATATAATTCATAAGTCCTTGTTTCCAAGTGATTCAAAGCTTCATCCATTCTAGTGCAAGAAGAAGAACACTCCTGTACATCCATCTAATTGTAGTACTGTTGTGATTAGCTAGTTTCATATTGTAGTAGTGTTAGATCTTTGTAAAAGTGTTGTGTGAATTTGTTGTTTGTAGAAACTAGGTGTGTTGTAAAGTAGTTTAATAGTTGTGCTTAGAAGAAGGTGTGAAGAAGGTGTGAAGTCTTGAAGAAGTTGTGAAGTTGTGAAGAAGGTGTGAAGTTGTGAAGAAGTTGTGAGATTGGTTCTAGCTACGATTAGAACTCGACATTTAGCTTAGTGTCGTTAACTCGTGTAAGCCAAGGTATGTAAGGTTTCTCCACCATAAGGAGTTTGTTGACAAAGTAAAGAAGACTCTCGAGTGTGGTACTCGGGGAGTGGAGTAGGGCAAGGAAGGTGTCCTTGTAGCCGAACCACTATAAATTCGCGTGTTGTGGTTTGATATTTCTAACTCTATCTTTTCTTTATTACATTTCAATACTTTCATTATTAGATTAGAATTGCTTATATTGGTTGTCACTTGAATTCACTTGAGATCGAATCGAAAGTTTTTAATAAGCTACAAAATATTTTTGTAATAAATTTAAAAAGGACGTAAAACTATTCAACCCCCCCCCCCTTTCTAGTTTTCCACAATTGGTATCAGAGCCACGTCTAGCAAGATCTTTAAAATATATTTTATTTTAAAACTTGTAACGATCTATGGAATCTAAAAAATATTTAGAAGGGCAATCTATGCAAAGACCACCACTATTTGAAAGTGATGGATTTTTATATTGGAAAAATCGATTCGAAACATATGTGAAGTCAAAAGATCTAGATCTTTGGCATGTTATTACTAATGGTGATTTTTTACCTATTCAAAATAACCCCGAAACAAAGAAAGATGAAATCGTACCTTTTGAAATACAAAATGATGATTTAAAAAGAAAACTTGCTAAAAATAATGAAGCAAAAATGGTTATTTATAATGCGCTACCACGTAAAGAGTACGAATGGATCTTTATGTGTGAAACCGCAAAAGAAATTTGGAAATCTTTACTAATAACTCACCAAGGTAATAGTCAAGTCAAAGATAATAAGATAGATCAACTTGTTCAACAATATGAGCAATTCACGATTCCGGAAGAGGAATCAATTGATAATGCTTTTGCTAGATTTAACACTATCATCACAAGTTTAAAAGCACTTGATGAGAATTTTTCTAGTAAGAATTTTGTTAGGAAGTTTCTTAGGGCTCTTCATCCAAAATGGCGAGCTAAAGTGACGGCTATTGAAGAATCAAAGAATTTGTCAACATTGCAACTTGATGAATTAATTGGAAATCTAAAAGTTTACGAAGTTATTATTAAGAAGGATTCCGAAATGGTCAAAGAAAAACGAGAGCAAAGCAAGTCAATCGCCTTGAAAGCTAGAAAGGAATCTAGTATCGAAGATAGCTCATCTTCCGAAAGTGATGACGAAGAATACGCCATGGCCGTAAGAGATTTCAAGAAATTCTTCAAAAGGCGAGGAAGATTCGTAAGACAACCGCATGATGAAAAGAAAACATTTCAAAAGAGTAAGGATGACAAGAACTACAAGATTGAAAGGAAATGTTTCAAGTGTGGTGATCCAAATCACCTCATTGGAAAATGTCCAATGATGACAAGAGATCAAAATCAAAGAGCTTTTGTTGGAGGCGCTTGGAGTGATAGTGATGAAGATGAGAAAGAAATGACAAAAGAAGAGAAGTGTCTTATGGCGAATACATCAAATGAGGTACGTTCCGAAACTGAATATTTTAGTGATGAAACTTTATCATTAGATGAAAAAGATCTAGATAATGAATATAATAGGCTATGCAAATTAGGACAACTAGTAATGACCAAAAACAAATCACTAAAATACATAAACAATCAATTGGAAAATGAAGTACTAGAACTAAAAATTAAAATACATCAACTTGAAAAAGGTAAAGAAATTTTTGAAGAATGTAAATCATGTCAAGAGCTGAAAGGTGAAAACGAAATACTTAGGGAAGAAATTCGCAAACTTGATAAATTTGAAAATAGTAGTCACTCACTTAGTAAAATAATAAGTATTCAAAGAACATCCGGAGATAAAACCGGTTTAGGATATAATTCAAATGAAGCTTCAACAAGTGAGATTAAAAATGTCAAATTCGAAAATGAACCTAATGAACAAAAACCTCTAAAATCTAATCCTAAGTATATACTTATTAATGATAGAAAAATACCTCTTGCCAACAATGAAGAAGTAAAAGTTTTCTATAAACCGTCTTTAAAAAATGAGGCAGGATCTTCTAAACCTAAGACAAGATCTAAAACACCACCACCTAGAAAACCAAATAATCCTAATCCTAGGTCTAAAACACCTCAACCAAGAAGAAACCAAAATAGGCAAAACTATAATAACAATAGTAATCAAATGTGAAACTACCAACAAAGCTACAATCCTTGGGGTATACTACCACCTTTCATGCATCCTAGTCAAATGTTATACATGTTTGGACCAAACAACTTTGGACCAAAGAAACAATGGGGATCAAATGGTTAGATGAACATTCCTTGAGGCAATCTTGAAGTTTCTCTCAACATATACTTTTTCAAAGTCTATATGTCATCTTGATGATTTTGAAGATTTTTTGAAGACCACCAGGTACGCCATTCTTTCATAACTCATTGACATGCTTAGATAAATATGTGTTATTTGATTACATTGTTTGCATAGATATAGCTTGCTATTTCTTTCTATTTGTTCGATCATATACTTATATATATATACTCTTATACTTAGTATATATATATATATATATATATATATATATATATACTAGCCGAGTACCCGCGCCTAGCGGCAGCGGTGTCTAGTTTCGCTAAAATTCTGTCGGCGAATAATTTTTTTCCCGAAAAACTGTATTTGTAGCGTTAAGAAATCCTTTTTGGAGAGCTGTTTTTTTACGGTATGGTTGTATTGTTTTTTCGATAGCTTCGATATGTGTGTGGATTGTCTTTTTCGATAGCATTGTTAAAGTTGTAATAGTCGACTGAAAGATCGTAATAAACGAATAACACTATATTCAAGGGTTGTATTCTCACCGTCTCATAATAAGTTCAAACTTTGAAAGTGAATAGCCGAGTACGTGCACGTAACGGTGTCGGTGTATAGTTTATGACAACACCCGTTATACGTTTATTCATGCGCATGCATTTTTAAAAAATTGCACTTGTATTGCAATGCATTGTTAGTTTATGTTACGGCTCATGTGGTTAAGAAAAAGTGAAAAACTCCATCATAGTAAGGCATGCAAAGTTCTTCATTAAATATTTTATCTTCGTAAGATTTATGCTTCACGGATAAGGCTGCTCATCGGGTGAAAACTGGACTGGACCGAGACCGAATTCGGCAAAAAACCTAGACCGAGACCAGACCGAATGTCGTCTGTCCGGTTCAGTCTCGGTCCATATAGGCTAAATGTCCGGTTTTTAAGCCGGACCGAGACCGGAATTATGAAAAACCCTATACCAAGACCGGACCGAATGTGATCGGTCCGGTCCATCTTGTCCATTTGATCACCCCTATTCATGGAACAGTATAACACATTTTTTAATGTCCTATTTTCAATTTTATTTAGATCCATTAAGTATAGTGGAAGAAAAGTTAAATGATGTGTTCGAAACCATAGTTGGTTCTTTGAGGTTGCCAGCCCATATTCATGTGTCTATATATGATCCGCTAAAAAAAACCTCGATGAACCAACCATATTTATCCTGCAAACCATTATATTATGTGTCTAAAGTTTAAAGATATTGAGTTAGAAAAAGTAGCGTCCTGCTAAAAAAATAATTTCTAGTTAAATGAGATTTGGCAAACAGGTTGACTTTGGTATATTTTACATTTCTTATTTTGAAAGATTTAAGCATAATCATACATTCTTATGTGTTTATTAAACACTAAATTATGTACTGTATTTTTTAGTCAATGTAGTTTGTATTTTTTTTTTTTTTTTATTCAATATAGTTTCAAAAAGAGCATAGCTAGTCATTTTCAATGTTGTTTGTATTTTTTTTTTATTCAATATAGTTTCAAAAAGGGCATAGATAAGTCACTTTTGAGAGTTTCATATTACAACACCACCAAAAGTATCTTTATATAGCTTTCTTTTTTATTTGACAAAGATTTGTTTCAAAAATCAAACTGATTCAATTTGACATAATTCGGACAAACATTTTTTTAATAAAGGACAAACACTATTCAGTCACACATTTTTAGATGTAGTATTTCAAAATAATTTAAGGTTTTCAAATTTTCATGTTCACTCAAAAAAATTTAGTCGTAAATTTGCAATTTTAAAGGTTTAAAAAGTTAAAGCATAAAACTTTGAAATTTTCAAATAATAAAAGTTATGAGATTAAAAAAAAAAAAAAAGTATTGGGAGTATCATATAGCAGTGTTGTAACTATCATACTATTGTACTTGGCTTGGCAAAAAGTCATTCAAATTCAAGACCACTCAATTTTAAAAGGTGCTGTTTAACCCCACGGGGGGTATAGGGGGGGTGGGTGGAAGATGTGTGCTGCCGCCGCCTGTACTGTCTGCTTTAATACTTGTACATTGGGGGACAAAAAGTACGACCTAGCCCCATAGAGGGGGGTTCGGTCAACACAACCCTTTTAAAATTCCAATATGTTCTAAAATTTCAAATATTTACTTTGAATATTTTTGCTCTAGTAAGAGATATCCATGTGGTTCCTTAGAAATGATTCAGCCGGCAAAACAACCAAAACTAAATTCGGAGAAATATAACTTATGCGGCCAAATCGACAGAAACCAAAATCATTCGCAACCAAAACCACTTCGTAGACACACAAAGGTCGAGTCACAAGCATGAACACCAACAAAAGTACAAAACCACCAAAAAAATCCACAAAACAACTAAACACCACATAAAAAATTCAACACCCAAGTTGGCCTCAAAAGTCAAAACTTCCTCAGCCATCTTATTCCTTTTCACTTTCAAAATAAATCCACTTCCAAAATTTCTCATTTTAACAACTTATATACCACAAATTTAACAAAAATATATACTAACAATTTACACAACTACAAAAGGGTATCTTGTTGTCTCAAACTCTCAATACGAACTACAGGTCAAAAAAAAAAAAAAAAAACACACACACACGAAGCTTATTTATTCTCACAACTTGAAATTTGTTATCTATCATATTTAGAAAAAAAAATTTCCCAAAAACTCAAACCACCAATAGTAAATTGTCCAAGCACAAGTAAACACTTTAATAGACCAGTAAAAAGTTTCTTTCCAGTACCATAATTGTGCTCTTTTGGAAACAAATTTATCAAGAAATTAAAACAAAATTATAAAACAAACTGAAGCAGTTTCCGATGACGACAAAGTAGATTCAAGCGAATGCGGCGGAATTCGAACAGAGAATCTACAAAAAAAAATTAAAAATGATATCACAACTCACATTTATAAAAAAAATAAGTTAGATCTATACAAAAGAAAACCTTAAAAAGGTAAGGAATATATATGTTTATATATAAAAAATAACCTTTAAACTTGAAGAATACATAGATCTATAAAAAATAAAAATAAAAAGTTACCCCAAAATTTGAAAAAGCCTTCAGAAGTTGAGTCTTCAGGGTTGTCGGGTCTCGGTGGTGTGTTTCCAAAAGTGGTGTGAGGCACGGTGTTGGCTGTTTCGTTGATGGGGGCTATGGACAACCGAAACCACCAAATACGCAACCCGGACTACCTGAAACTACCTAAACCACCGAAAGACGGTGGCAATTTCGGCAGATGAGGTTACAATGGTGGTGGCGGCTGTTGTTTGTATAGTGAGAAGATGTGGTGTGGTTTAGGTTAGAGAAGAAAGAGATGAAAGTAAAATGTGATGTATGTATGTTTTTGTTGTTTTTATATGAAGTAGGTTTGGGTAGTTGAATGTTACAATTTAGGGTCGGGATTTGGTTTTATTTTAGGAAGGGATATGGATGTGAGTATGGATTTGAGGCTCGGGTGTTGAATCTTAAAATTCAGGTTAGGAGTGAGGTTCGATTTTAGGCTGTGTTTATTGCCCTTTTATAAAGGAGTATAGATAATTACTTGCACATAACCTAGATACGTCATTAGTTGACTCTCTAGAACTCCAAGAAATTGTTCATTATCGAACCCTTTCCTTCCCCCCTCGCGTTATTCTATTAAGTCCTCTTTTAGAAGACTCATGATGATGAAGGGATATTAGTCAAGTGGACTTTTATCATGCAAGAACGCCTTCGCACGTGAACACTATGGATGAAACAAACTCCTCTCGCCGACTATATCCTATCTCCGCTATTATCTTTCAAACCACCCATCAACCCATCTTTCAATCACATTTATACTTACACACACACACACACACACACACACACACACACACACACACACACACACACATACATATATATATATATATATATATATATATATATATATATATATATATATATATATATATATATATATATATATATATATACACACACTTATTCCCACATTCCCGAACACACCTCAAACCCCTCATCAACTTAACACTTTGATCATTTTATCCAAAATTGTCAAAGGTACATTTTAATTATCGAAACGGTAATTAAAAAATTGTTAAGTATCTTATCATCGTGCCAATAAACGTTTACGTATTTTTGATATATTATAAATCTAATTATATACGTATAAATTTGTTTGTTCCAGAAACTAATTCCGCGAAATCTCAAAAATTTCAAAAGCGGCCCCTTAAAGATTAAGGGGACCGGCTTGTTATCGAGGGCGGTCCCCTTAATGTTTAAGGGGACCTGCCATCTGACACTTCCAAATACGTTTTTCACCTTATTTCCATTCCCAAACACTCCATTTGCTCATTCATCTCTTCCCCATTACTGCTGAGTACGAACCAAAACACCCAAAACCATCAAAATCCTCCACCATATCACCAATCCGGGGTTGTTTCACAAGGGGCAAACGTTAACCAAACATATAACAACATCTTTTGTAAGTTTTCCAACATGCATTTCATCACATTTTATTCGATTTGGTGTCTAATCAATAATTATGCATTTTATTAAAATTTATTTTAATTCAAATTTTAGTGAAATAGAAGCTAGAAATTGAACTACCAAATGCTTTCCATAGGATTAGGATGATGTATTGCAACTCAAATTTAGTATAACATATCATTTTGTCAAAATCATTAATCGCCCATAAACCCTTGTTGAATTTTATTTTTAAAAAGGCACATTGTTAATATAACTCTCAAAAACTATTTAAAACTTACTACATTAATTTGTTTTAATGTTATAAACAATCAAAACGTACTTTTCAATTCGTTATAAAATGGTTCATGAAGACAACATGGGCGTTTGGTTCATGAATAAACTATAACTATATGTTGTTATTTTTAACTTAAAACTAGCTCATAAAACTTGTTAATACTACTAGAATCAATAGACGTCATCAAGATATATAATCAATATATATATATTGATGTTTTAGGATGTTTTTATCTAGTTAAGGGAGCGTTTGGTTTATCTCGAAAAAGATATTTTTGAAAACTAAAATTTGCATTTTAATCTTTTAAACAAGTTTATGTTGTGTCAAACTCTTATGAAATGGAAGATATATAATCTAATATATATCTAGCCTTACTTCGAAATGAATTATGATATCATACTCTTTGATATCATATATTCTAAACGAGTTTAAAATCAAAATAAAAGGAACATTATGAAACTACTTCATTGAATTTTTTTTTGTGTCGAAGTAGAATTTCGTTTCACATATATTGCATATATATATATATATATATATATATATATATATATATATATATATAAAACATATGCATGATAGTTGTTTTTATATTAATTCTATTTTTGTTGTTATATTATTTAGGTGAAAATGCCTAAGACCACGGTTGGTGATGTCTCCAAAACCAAACAATACATTCCAAATGTCTCTTCTACTCCCGGCATGTCTCCTTCAGTTGCATGTTTCTATCGTCCTATTGAAAATAGAAACATTCACGAAGGACGAATTGTCGATCCATCTTTCTATGAAAATGATCAAACAGAACGAATGTTCTCCAATATTCATTTTGAATGTCCTTTCCAAATCAACAAACCAATCATTCCTTGTTTTATCCTCGACTTCTATAGCCAAGTGACGGTGCAAACCGATCCCTATGGTCATCTCCTCACTTCCTTCATGATTCAAAATCAATTCATCACTCTTACTCTTGCTCAATTTGGACAAATTCTTAGAATCCCATTCAACGGCCAAGCCGTTTTCTCAAATGAATGGGATATTTCCTCTCTTGAAAGAAATCGTCCTCAAGATGGCCCCTACTATTCTGAGATTCCTAGTCCTGAAGACATTCGTCGAATGCTTGAACTAGAACGTCGTACGACTAGTCGAGTAATCAAGTCGAAGAATGTCGATATTCATGCAAATCAAATCCTCCTCAAAGAGTTAAGCCAAGATATGAAGAAGTGGGAAGAACTCATTTGCGAGAATGCGTTTGGTACTAGTGGTCACCGTGATCATGTCACGGCGAGCATTGCCCACATGCTATATTGTGTAATTGCTGAAGAGCAATACAGTTTGGCTTATCTTTTTATTCATCGAATCATGTCCGCCAAAAACACCCCAAATGCCAATCTTCCTTACGGTATGTTCCTCACACGACTTTATCGTTATGTGATGGAACATTACCCACATCTTCAAAGAGACTACTACGTTCATATCCTTCCTACTTTGAACCAACTCACTCTTGTTCGTACTCGTCGTTCTCGAAGTGACAAAGGAAAATCTCGTGTTCCTTTGTACTCTAGGCCTCGTGGTTCTACATCTCATCGTGAGGATGATGATGATGAGGAGGAAAACACCTCACGTGCTAGTACTCCATCCCCCATGACCTTTGTTGAAAATCTTTCCGACATAGACGAAACCGAGTATCAAGTTCCTCTTCCTCATGAACGTACCGATGAGCTTCTCTTCACTCGTCAAACGTCCATTATCAACCGTCAACAACAAATACATGAAAAACTTCGAGGAGGATTCAAATCCGTTGGAAAGATGTTTAGGAAGATGATTGGGAAGAAGAAGAAGTAGGAGATATCGATGTATTGCTACTTATTATTATATGTTTCTATTAGACATTTGTATGGTTTGCTATTTGTCCGATTTATTCGGAAGTACTTCTGTTATTTCTTGCTTATCTCTTGGATGATGTTTAGACTTTAAATTGTTATCATGCTACTATCTTAATGTTATGCTATGTTTCTTTTCAATGTGGATTATAATATGTTAATTTGCATGCAAAATTTGGTTATATATATATATATATATATATATATATATATATATATATATATATATATATATATATATATATATATATTTATATATCATCATTCCTAGAGTATATACTTCTAATAGAGCTTGCTGGAAAAACACACTTGACAAATCATCAAATTCTGCAAATTCTGGGTTTCTGGTCGTTTGGGAAAACACCAGATGGGCGGCCCCCTTAATTCCCTAGGCGGTCCCCATAATCATTAAGGGGGCCGGCATACAATTAAGGGGACCGGCCATCTGGAACTGGGTTCACTGTTTTCTTTTGCATCTTGTGAACCCTTTCTCTAGTATCAGCTACCATTTCCCATTTTAACCCAATTGATTTTAGAATCTCATTCAACCATTTCAAATATATGCCTAAAACAACCATTTCCATACTATAAATTCCCTCCATAATCACCATTCTTCATCTCATCATTCATCATCCAAATCATCATGACTCCACCAAGCACCTCACACTCCAAAGCCTCCAAGAAACAAAAGCTTGTGGTCATCCCCCCAAAACAACTCTTCATTGACTTAACAAATGAAGAAGACAAAACCCCATCACCTCCACCCAAATGCTCATCCCAAAGTGCACCCAATGCACCATCTAAAACACCTTCCACTCATGGAACTTCCTCATCCTCCATACCCTCAACCTCATCAATCAATGACTACATCAACTGAAACTTGTCACCACAAGTATCATCACCACATCCTACACAAGAACCCATGTCCACCCATCTTTCCATCTCACTTTCACCAATAACACCACTTGATGCTCATCTCTCATCTCCACCAATTACACCACCATTCTTTGCCAATCTCGTGCCTTGGAGGCTACTTGAATCCCATAGGGATACTTGTCTTTGTTGCATCCACAACCGCACCGTCATCTTTGGCCTTAGAGATGAAATTCAATATATGTTTTCATATATTGAACATTTGCTTACCAACCCACCACCACCACCAACTCCACCATCATCTCCAATCATTCCTCCACCACAATTCTCACCCATTCCTTCACCATCACCATCATGCTCTCCAAATTAAGCATTTGATATGCTTAATAAATAAAGCCTCTACCACCCTTTTGCTTGCAAGCTCTATGACGACCATATACTCTTTGCATGATGATGTATTCTCCTAGTTGTTTATTTGTGTACTAGCTTTTCTACTTGTAATCCTTATTGCTACTTGTATGTTGTGTCTTAACACAACCATTTCTTTTATATGAATGCTTTCTTTAAACCATGCTTGTTTTTTTTATCACTTAATATATGTTTGCATGAATATACTTGTGCTTCTAATATTTTTGTGTTGCAAAGCATTCCATAGCTCGTTCTCTTGGTGCCCCCAAACGAGGGGGAGTACACATCAAGGGGGAGATATATTCCCGTAAAATTTTCACACTTGAAAATTATCGGCATAACCTTTTTGATTCTACAAAAAGGGGGAGAAGTAAATATAAACTCACTAAAATACTTGTTTAAAAATTATTTTTTGAGTTAATGAGTTTAAGTTTTGTAATCATCAAAAAGGGGGAGATTGTTGATATAAATAATGTTTAAAAAGGTTATTAATATCTCTCAATAAACCTATGTTTTGATAATCACAAAACTCAAATCAAATTAAGTCGAGATTAAGACGTAAACAAGTATTTGGTAACAAATATTTACCTCTACATCTAATATCACTTAAGGTATGCATAAACTAAGCATCTTATGCATTACATGATCAAAGGAAATTTTGTCTTAAGACATAACATCTTATAAAATGATATAAACATTTTATATATATTTGTAAATCATTTTTGGTAATGCTATATTAAACTACAAAGATATGATTTCAAATTTCCAACCAAAAAGGGCAAATTTTATCCAGAAAAACTTTTTCAACGTTCAGGAGGGCGGCCCCCTTATTTTTACTAGGCGACCCCCTTAATCATTAAGGGGACCACCCCCTAATTAAGGGGACCGGCACGCTCCAGAACAATATTTTCTGGCCCTATAAATATTGGATCATTTCACATATTTTTCTCACCTTTTTGCACTATAAACTTTCTGATCCAACGTCCATTTCTAGATCTAAAATCCTTTGA
This sequence comes from Artemisia argyi, assembly GCA_030686995.1. NCBI lineage: Eukaryota > Viridiplantae > Streptophyta > Magnoliopsida > Asterales > Asteraceae > Artemisia > Artemisia argyi. Next base: position 118,782,440 of record CM060702.1, read on the forward strand.
TCATATAATTCATAAGTCTTTGTTTCCAAGTGATTCAAAGCTTCATCCATTCAAGTGCAAGAAGAAGAACACTCCTGTACATCCATCTAATTGTAGTAGTGTTGTGATTAGCTAGTTTCATATTGTAGTAGTGTTAGATCTTTGTAAAAGTGTTGTGTGAATTTGTTGTTTGTAGAAACTAGGTGTGTTGTAAAGTAGTTTAATAGTTGTGATCTAGTTGTGCTTAGAAGAAGGTGTGAAGAAGGTGTGAAGTCTTGAAGAAGTTGTGAAGTTGTGAAGAAGGTGTGAAGTTGTGAATAAGTTGTGAGATTGGTTCTAGCTACGATTAGAACTCGACATTTAGCTTAGTGTCGTTAACTCGTGTAAGCCAAGGTGTGTAAGGTTTCTCCACCATAAGGAGTTTGTTGACATAGTGAAGAAAACTCTCGAGTGTGGTACTCGGGGAGTGGAGTAGGGCAAGGAAGGTGTCCTTGTAGCCGAACCACTATAAATTCGCGTGTTGTGGTTTGATATTTCTAACTCTATCTTTTCTTTATTACATTTCAATACTTTCATTATTAGATTAGAATTGCTTATATTGGTTGTCACTTGAATTCACTTGAGATCGAATCGAAAGTTTTTAATAAGCTACAAAATATTTTTGTAATAAATTTAAAAAGGACGTAAAACTATTCAACCCCCCCTTCTAGTTTTCCACACATTTTATTTGCGTTTATGCACTATGACTATTGTTTGACTATGTGTTAGTCTCATTATTAGTGATGAATGATGATGTTTGAAATGATTATTGAATTTTCATGCTTATGAAAATTTTACTAAGTATAGAAAAATTCGTTAGCCCCCGGTCAAAGTCAAATGATATGAGTGTTTACATGTCTAATTTTTACATTTCCTAACCCGCTGTATGTTATATTTTTGTTTTTAAGAGTTTTCGAAAAATTTAAAAATCGTCTCGCGGGTCAAAATAGTGGACTGCCTTGTTTTTCAGGCCTGGCGGATCTTGCGGCACCCTCAAATGGGTTCCGCCAGTGTAAATTCTGGGCAACCCAGAAATGGCCCAACGGACCAGACGGAACCCAAAACAGGGTTCTGCGTGTGCTTCACGAGAGTTCCGCCAGTCACCTGCAGAAAATTTTTGTCATTTTTTTCTTAATTACAAAATTTTTAAAGTGTCAAATCATTATCTTTAGTGAGAAACATCTTCCCTTACTTCCAATAAACATATTAGGATCACTCTCACTCACTAGAAAAATTAGGAAGTCATTTCCCGCCAAAAATTCAAATTCAAATATAACTAACCCAAGGAACCCTTGCAAAGGATCCTTCAAAACCTTTAGAACATTTTCAACCAAATCACTTCTCACAATCACTTAGCATTGAGTGCATAAGTTGGTCTTTCACTCCACCTAATTCCATTGGATTGACATCCAATGATTTGACATGTTCTTGAAAATTTTCTAAATCATTAGAAACCTCAACATTTGTATGGTAAAACATCAAATCCAAACACCCCTTCCAACATCTCTTCCACTCTATAAATTTGACAATTTTGCAACACATCAAATCACACCATCACCATCAAAAATCCCTTCTCTTAAAGCTTCAAAACCTCACTTTTGAAATGACTAAGTCAAACACCTCATCCGAATCATCAAAATCCCTTGCAAAAACCACTAGGATTAGTGTTAAACCGTGTTGCTTCAACAAAACCATCAAATGAAGCTCATCATCATCAAGTGATGCATCACTTGACATCTCTTCACCTATCCAAGATTTCCTTAACCTTACTACCTCAACACCATCCTCAACACCTTGCAATACCAATGTGATCACTATTCAAGATTTGCTTAATCTAGCTACTCCAACACCCTCTCCAACACATTGCAACACCAACATAGCCACTATTCCGTCACCAACTAGACCTTCAAGTGATTCAACATCCCCTTCTCAACAAACTCAACCATCAAAAACTCCATCACCTCAATCACCAACACTTTCACCAATGGAACTTTTCCATACACCACCAACATCACCACTACCCTATTTGGAAACATTAGAAGATCTATCACCTAAATCATCAAGCCCACCATCCTTGTCACTCTTTGACACCATTGCTCAAATGGAAACCCAAAAACAACCTAGTGAGCAATTAGATGATGAACCCCATCAACCATTATTGGTAGAACGGTTGGCTTACCGTTATGCTAGACCATCAATTTTTCCAAATGATCAAGGTCATACACACTCACAACCATTTGTGTTTCACCCAATTTACAAAGACCTTCATGGTAATCCTTCCGGAGAACCAAGCTTCCGCCATTTTGTTCAAAACCAACAACCACAACAACAACAACCACAACAACAACAACAACAACAACCACAAGAGCATTCCCAACACTTTGAATCTCTATTTCCTTCGTATAAGAAAATAGAAGCATCCATATGGGAAAAATCTCCAAACCTTAATGATGAGATTGACACTCATTTAAACCACCTTCATGCCATCACATGTATGGTTGACTCTCAAATCAACCATATTATGGTTTTACAAACAACGCTACACTCATCTAGTGAAGGAACCAAAAGCACCTCTCAACCATCCACATTTGCTCCTTCAAGTTCAAACCATCCATCACCAACAAATCAAACCTCTCTTCCACCAAACTTTCCCCGCCATAATTGCGGACATTGCGAAAGAACTGCTCACATAAGTGAAAGGTGTCGAACGGAAATTCGCGAGCTATCCGAAGAAATGAGGTTTATCCTAAACCTCATTTTGGACCATCTACAATCCTTGTCTCACCCACCTCAAGTTTAGAGTCTCCAAAATGAAACAAAACCGTTTCTTTTGGAAAATGTTTTCCATTAAAACCAACAAATCAAGTTTAGAGCACCAAAACCATATCACTTCCACAACATTCAACATGAAACCCTCTACATCCTTCAACACACATTTTTATCCTTAAACAACCTTAGCCTTGTTTTTGGAAAATGTTTCTCATTAAGAAAAATGATGGTTTCCTATTATAGATGTAGGATTTTATGTTCTTAGTTTCTTTTTATTTTTCTTTTTTACTTTTAGAAGTAGGATGTTATCTTTCTAATTTCTAGTCTTTGACTTTCTTAAAGTCAAATTTTACATGAAATGAATTTCATTCTACTATAAGGTATGCATTGTTTGTTGACCATTTAGGCATTATGAGTAAAACTACGCCATGCTATGGTAGCATACATATATTTTGTGTTTTTGAAACTAACCTTCCATTTTGTAGGATCATTATCCATGTTTTCTTTCCTTGATACTCCATTTGGGGGAGTAATATTCAAGGGGGAGCATGAGAATTGCATTATTCCGCTTCGCAACTCTTAGTTGTGTTTTAGACATAAAGTGCTTGTTCTACACTTGTCTTGTGCGGCAACTAACATTTTTTTTGTAGGTTCAAAATCCATGTCTCCTTTCTTGGCACTCCATTTAGGGGGAGTATTGTCCAAGGGGGAGCACTAGGATCATTATGTTCTCTTCTTTTTGTTTCGACAAAAAGGGGGACAATTTTTATTAAACTTGTTCTCATTTTTTTTCTTTCTAACTCTTGCATATCACATCTTCTTAGCCAAAACAAGTTTTAATACAAACTTTATAAGACTTAACACTAAATCTTGTGGCTTACTTACAAATAAAGTTTATGTTTTGTCATCAACAAAAAGGGGGAGATTGTTAATACAAATATTGCCTAAAAACGTTATTTAAGTCTTGTATAACTAGGTTTACATTTTTTTAAGCAAAACATTGTTTTTATTTCTTTATTTAGAATGTGTCATGTCACATCACATTTATGGTAAGTTTGTCAATATACATTTAAGGAAAGATTGTGTGGTTGACTAACCATAAGTCTTCTTGCACAAGTTTTTGTTTGACTAGTTTTTATTTGATGTGACTTTGGTTGGTTTGAATGATTTATTGCAAAACCAACTGCAAGCCTGGCGGAACCCTGGGGGTACACGGGCGGAACCCGTCTGAGGGTTCCGCTGTATCCGCCAGACCTGCTGTTTGCTTTGCTATAAATACCAAGCCAATTGTTAATTTTCACCCATCACTTTAGGACATATATTTCACATATTCTCTCTACTAACTCAGTAACATTTGACTTGTGTGATCCTCTTTGTAGCAAGGGAGTTCACAAGTTCATCAAAGAAGTTACAAGTTTCAACTTAAAAGTTGCAAGACTTGTTAGCTTTGTTATGTATAAGCTTTGGTAGTTTATACTTCATTTTTATTGTGTGTAGAAGTTATCGGTTAGTATTTTAGGCCTCAAAATACAAAGTGTGATGGGAGTTGTTGTATCCTTGTAAAAGAACTAACAGGAGTGGTTGTACCCTTGTAAAAGAACTCGACATCTAGCTTAGTGTCGGTAAAAGTGTAAGCGACAACGGGAGTGGTTGTACCCTTGTAAAAGAACTCGACATCTAGCTTAGTGTCGGTAAAAGTGTAAGCGACGCTGTAAAGGTTTCTCCACCGGGAAAGGAGCTTGTTGATTAGTGCTTATAACTCTCGAGTTGGAAACTCGGGGCGTGGATGTAGGGCAAGGAAAAAGAGTCCTTGTAGCCGAACCACAATAAACAATCGTGTTGTGGTTTGATCGTTTCTTTCTTTGTCTTTACTTATTACATATTGTCTTTAGTTAGAATTGTTAACTACACGTAAAGCTTTTCAAAAAAATTAAACAGGTAATTTGAGTTTATATCTTTAAACAAACGTAAAGTTTTAAAAGATAATCAAGATAAAAAGCGGGAAACTATTCAACCCCCTTCTAGTTTTCCACAGCCTCTATTTCGGTTCATTGTATGAAGAAGGTTCAAATTCAACAACCTTCATATGGGCCTCTGTTTCGGTTCATTTTATGAAGAAGGTTCAAATTCAACAACCTTCATACGGGCCTCTATTTCGGTTCATTTTATGAAGAAGGTTCAAATTCAACAACATTCATATGGGCCTTTGTTCCGGTTCATTTTTATGAAGAAGGTTCAAAATCAACAACCTTCATATGGGCCCTCTGTTTCGGTTCATTTTATGAAGAAGGTTAAAATTCAACAACCTTCATATGGGCCTCTGTTTGGGTTCATTTTACGAAGAAGGTTCAAACTCAATAGCCTTCGTAGGAGCCCTTGTTTGGTTTCGTACTATGAAAAAGGAGCCTCTGTTTGGGTTCATCTTAAGAAGGAAGGGTCGAATTCATGAACCTCTGTGGCAATCTTCGTGACCTTTGTCGTAGCCTCTGTTGCAGTCTTAGCATCAACCTCTGTCGTAACCTCTGTTGCAGCATCCGCATCAGCCTCTGTAAGAGCCTCTGTTCGGGTTTGTTATAAGCAAAATCCCTCACAGTAGCCTACAACCTCAGTGGCATCCTTTGTAGTAGCCTGTAACCTCTGTTGCAGCCCTCACAGCAGCCTACAACCTCTATTACAACCTTCGTTGTAGCCTCTGGCGTAACCTCTGCTCGGGTTTGTTCCACGAAGAAGGCTCGAAATCAATAGTCATTCATTTTGGTATTCGTGGCAGCTTACATTGTAACCTTGGTGAGGGTTCATTTAAGGAATTGGAACACATAATGGGACATTCAAGTAGGGTTAGAACGTTCCTTCGCACAATGCTTATCACAAGGTAGGCAACAAAGACCGTGCAACAATGACAAAGGATATCCTTTGTCAATCTGGTATGTTTTCTATGAAACTAATACAATATATTGCCTCTGTTTCACTACAAAGCATATTATCTACATATGAAACATTTGATGTTTATTAAGAACACTATAAGCCATATTTTAATAAATCTCTGCATATGACACAATGATCATTAGAGATCATACAACATTGACTGAGGATACCTTATGTTCCTAGAACCTCTGTTAGAGCTTTAATGTTGATTTTAGCATATAACACAACCCATGCATATTGAATACATGATGTCCGTGAATAATCCTTAAGTAACTTCTACCAAACTTTACCGTGTCACCCGTGGCGAGAAGTCCATCGTAGACAAAGCCTCTTTTGACAAGGCATTTCACACAAGCTCCGTTGAGATGACAGTGACTCACACTCACGTACTAGATAGTAACAAACCTTCTCGTAGAATTTACATACTATTATCATATATTTTTAGATGACGGGGCATCACATATGCTTATATAAGTCTCTGTTGATACAATTACAAGACTTGACTCTGATTCATAAGTGTCTTCTTCGACACATTCACAGAGCTTCGGCTTTGCTTACGTAATAAATAAGTTTCTATATTGACACACTTACATAGCTTTAGCCTCTTCTCACATAATTCATAAGTGTCTATGATGAGATGATTCCATAAGTGTCTTTTTCGACATAAATATAGAGTGTAGCCTCTATTAACATAATCAGTAAGTGTCTCCGTCGACACGATTACAAAGCATAGCATCTGTTCACATGATTTATATGTGTCTATGTAGACACAATTACAGAGCCTCAACACTGCCAGTATAATTACATAACCTGATTCCATCCACATAGTTGTAAAACATACTTTTATCTATTTTCAATTCATGTATTACATTCTTCTCATTTGGGGAAAGAAGCATTAATGGTAGGCTTCCTAGTTTTCATTTCTTTAAATGAGCAATCCTCCCTACCCAATTAATTATAAAACGCATTTCCCTTAAGTCTCTTGTTTCGTTCTATATAACAAAGATTTGTTCAGCCAAGTAGTTTACAAGTTTCAATGTTCGAAGAATGATTCAAGAAACACAAGTCTTGTATAAAAACAATATCGATTACAATTCACATTAACTTTCCTAAAATGTCTTAGGGTATTCCAAGCCCTTTGTACCTTACGGACAAAGACGGAGTGGGTCGCGACCCTCTGTCAGCAGTAATCTTGGTTCAAAATACACAAAATAAGGGTATCTATCTACTATAACATTAAGTTGTATACTAATGTTTATAAATAATGTAAGAGAAGAAAAGCATGATAACAAAAGCAGGACACCGTCCCTCATTAGTATATATCAATTTAAATTATGCTAGCATACGTAGCATAGGGCCGAAGCCCAAAAGAAATAAAAAAAAAATTGTTCAAAGATGGGCTGAAGCTGAGAGAACATAAACATAAAAGGTGAGGGAAATCACTCCCCACCTACGATACTTAAAATCCTAAACAAGGGATATTATTTTAACATGCATAAAGGCCATAGCCTAGCAAAAGAAAGTAAGTAAATTGTCCAAGGATTACTACCTTGCTCAACTAAATCCATATGCTTCGTACAATATACAACCTTTGGGGTTTATATTACATAAGTTGAAAGCAATACATCTGAAGTGTATGCATCACTTTCGATAGAGGGGCTTGATGGTATACCCTCCGTTCAGTTTGAAGGTCTCCCCTTCATACTCACTTTGGATACTACATTCCGACACACTTGGCAAACCTCCTAAAATCTTCTTTGGCATAAAACCATCTACGAATGATGATTACCACATTGGGAAGTCGCTAATCGAAGCCTTAAGCCCTTCAGGGTATGATCTTTGATGAGTGCTCAAACACTCATCATTTTTGGTCTAATCTGAACTGCAAAACATACAAAAACACTCAGTAATGCATCAAAATACTAAAAATATTTCAAAATGGTGTTTTATATGTTTTAGATGCAAAACGAGCAAAAACAAACGAAAAACGCACAAAGTTTGCAAAATTGGCAGTTTCAGTCCCTCAACTTTTATAAAATTACAAATCTAGTCCCTGGATATTCAAAATATGGAAAATTATCACCAAAGGTCCTTTTTAAATCATAAGTTGTCATATTTAGTCCTTTGGTGAAAAATTGGAAAAGTTTTGGAAATTTACAGTTTGGTCCTTGGAGTTTCAGATTTTGGCAGATTCAGTCCCTGGTGGGATAATTTTGAATGAAAAATCATTTTTAGTCCTTGGAAGTTTAAAAATATTCAATATTACTCCTTGGGCAAAAGTTTTCATAAAATGGCAATTTTAGTCCCCGGACTTTGAAAGTTATCATTTTTAATCCCCGGGAAATATTTGAAAAATGAAAATAGCAAAAATGGTTTTGGAAATATTGGTGATTGGAAATTTTGGTACTTATGACAACTTTGGGAAAGATACATTTTCAGTCCATCACTTTTGCAAAATTACATGATTGGTCCTTGTTTTTATCACAACTACAAACCAGACCCTTGTGTTGTTTTAACCCAAAACCAAAACCACTCCAAGCCCATCCTCAGCCCACTAAAACTTGAGCCCACCCAAAACCTTACCCGGTTTAAAATAACACCCCTACCCCCTCAGCCTTTGACCCGCGTTGACCTTTCCCTCTCCCCCAACTTGAACCCTGCTAAACCTCTGCCACACTCAACCCCCCTCCTCACCTTCCCAGTCCTTGTCCCCCCCCCCTCCAAACACAACCCTCCAAACTCCAATAAATGCTCACAAATTATCACAAGCAATCCCACACCCTGCCAAATTTGTTTTCCCGCCAAAAAGAGTCCAACGGCTATGATTGATAAAACTGATCCAACGGCTCCAAAAGCAAGTGGGATTTGTTGTGGGACCCTCCAGGACTATAAAAAGTCAAGAAAAGAAGAGTAGTGCAGCAGTTAGTGTAGTATTAGAGTAGGTAGTTTAATTTTGTGTCGAATTAAGTGTAATTTACCTTTCCAGTGTTTACTTTAGCTTTCAAGTTGTAATTTTGATGTTTTCAATGTAATAGAAACATAATTTAGTTATCAATTTCAAGTTTTTAATTAAAATTCAAGTTTGACACCTTGAAGTGAAAATCTCAATTGTATTCAAAAATAGTTAACATGGTTGTTTTCATGTTTATTTAAGTTCATTTAAGCAGTTTATAAACTCTTGTGAGATTGGAATTCAGTGATTTCAAGTTTCAGTAAGAATGTTCAAAAATATAAAAATATCAAGAAAAATAAAAAGAAAATAAAAGTTAGTGTAGAAGAGAGATAAGGAAGCTGAGATGGTTTAAGAGGTGAGCTTGGATTGGGTAATAGTGCTCTAAGGGGAGCTATAGGCTTGTTCTTAGTTCTTCAGTCTCACTTGTTAAAAAGCTTTGTAAGAATTTCTCATATTTTACAACTTTCTCTCTATTCATTGTTTATGCTTGTTTTATGTTTGTTATTTGTTTATTTATGCTGTAATAACAATATTAGAGCATAAATAGTGAATTTCAACCTTTGTCTTGTGTTAACCTTTTGAAGTTTAGGTTTAAACAGTCCATAAGGGGTGTTTGGTTATAGCTTCATTGCTGCCCTTTTGTTGTTGTTGAGTTGTTGTTTTGTTTTAGACAACCTGTAGTAGGTCTTATTAGGTCTTTTAAGTCATAAACCTGGTACCTTATTTGCCCAGAAGTCAAAATCATCTTCATTGGCCATTAACTGTCAACTGATGAGCAGTTGTGACCCCAAGTCCACCATATCTATGCATAAGTGAGTAATGTAGCTTAATTTCATTAGCTTTTAGCTTAATATAGCTTAATCTATCAGTAGGACCCCTTAGAATCTCACCAAAGTCAACTTACCAAGTTTCTTTAAAAAGTCAAATGGTGCATTTTCAGATTTTTCCAAAAGTTCTAGTAATTTTGTGGAATTGTGTATGGTGTTTCATGGTTTGAGACTTGTTCCTAGTGATAGCCTACTACCTCAATTCCATTTTCCCATCACCATTTAATTTTTGTAATTTTTTTTCCTTGGCCCCACAGCTCTCCAAAGTGAGCTGCAGGGCACAAAGCTGCTCTGTCTCAGCAGTTACACCACCCAAACACCACCCTTTGGTGGTGGTTTCCAACCACCTCAGTGGGCCCCAGGCCACAAGCATTGTACCATTCAACCCTCCCCCTACCAGGCTCCATATTTTGACCTTTGGGTTGACCTGAAAACCCTTGGGACCCACCTGGAATTACCCCCATTATCTGTCCCACTTTTCAGTTCCAAAACAAGTTTCATAGTGCTTAATTTTAGCTTTTTGGCTTATTCAGTGGTCATGCTTAGCTTTTTCTAGCTTATTCATGTTATATTAACTAGTTTGAACCAGATTAAACCATTGTGGGTCCCACTCAAAGCCATTTTAGCTTATTTCCAAATCTGGTCAACCAAAGTCAACTGTTGACCATATTAGCTTATATTGTGCTTATTTTTAGTTTCCAAAAAGTTTGTTTTTACAAAAAGTGTTTGTTTTTAAGTATTTAATAGGTTTGTAAAAGAAAAATCAAGAAAACCAAATTTAAAATTAAGTGATAGTTTCTATTTAATGTAATTTAATTTTAATTTTCATTTTTAAATTTTTATTAAGTATTTGTCATTTTTATATTTTTATTAATTATATCTTATGTTAAAGTATTTATATTAATTTTCTTAGATTTTTATTTTCTCATTTAGTGTTAATTAGAATTAATTTTAGTTTTATTAATTATTAATTAATAATTAGTTTAAAATAGCATAATTAGTTTTTATAAGGTAAAACTTAGTTTTTATATTTTTCCTAGCTTTTATATGTTGTAAAATAATTTTAGAAATTTTATTAGAATTTTCACTGTTCATTTGGTATTTTTCCTAATTTAAAATAGTTAATTAGATAATTAGTAATTAATTAGTTATTAATTAATAGAAAATTCACAAAAAGACAAAAATACTTATTTTTATTTTTAAAACTTATTTTTAGTCATTTTATAATTTTAGGAATTTTATTTTCACCTTTTTAGTATTTAAATTATATTTTAGTGTATTTTAGTTATTTAAGTATTAATAATAAGTAATTAATAAATAGTTTTTAATTAATAATAATTAATTAAATAGTGTAAAAAGTAATTTTAATTTTCTAAAAAGTTTCTTTTATTATTAGGATTGTAAAAATGTGATTTTCACTTTTGTAAGTATTTTATTTTGTTAAAACTCGCGTTTTATTTTGTACGTTTACGTTTAATTTAAACATAACGTACGCGTTTTTAAGTTTTAAACGTTTCTGGGTTTTCAAACTTTCCAGTCTTGTTTATATAGCTTATTTAAGCTATTTCTTTGTGAATTCAGTAGTGTAATCAATCTCACAAACCTTTTCCCGTCCAAATTCACCCGATCACGAAACCGTTTCATAACCATCACACCTCGTCGGGACATAACGACCCGGGGAAACCTTATACTTCCGCGGAGCATTGATCTAGGCTATTTGACTTTGTTGACCATTCCTTGGTCAATATAAGTTAGGTGGTTCGGGCTCAATCAACTTTTGGCGCCGCTGCCGGGGAGGTTGTGCGCGTTTATCTAAACGGTTTTTCTTATTAGTGTCTTTGGAATTCGTTCCATTGTACATTTATCCATCCCTTGTTCATATTTTCCTATTTTCAAAACAAAACCGTTCACGAAAACTTTTTAAATCAAGTTTTCAACGAACACAAAAACACAAAAACATTTTTCTTATCATTTGTACAAAATGTATTTTCAAAAATCCAAAAACATTCTCCTTTACCCTTTCACATCTTTGATTCTTCATCCCTACCCCTCCCTAGACTTTTGATTCTTTCTATGTCTCATCCACACTTTCTGGTTTGCCAGTGGTGTGGTAATCCTCATAATGGTGGCAATTGCCCCAGCTGTGGCATGGTAGAGTCGGGAAACGGGTCTGTCTATAACCAAGATCCCTATTCCTACCATGACACACCTGATTCATTCCATCAGTTACCACACCATGAGACTCAACAGTTTTACTGTTGTGAGTACTGTGGTGGTTCACATTACAGTTCCGATTGTCAATCGGGAAACACGCTTGTCTATAAGCAGTTTCCTGATAACGATTATGACTCTAGCACGTACAACCCACAGCCTCAACAGTTTTACTGTTGTGATTTCTGTGGAGGTCCACACTTCAGTTCAGATTGTCAAACGGGGAATCCATACCTTTGTGACAATTTTGACACACCCTATTACGACCAACCTCCACAGTACGATATGAATCAAGCACTTCTTCCAGAAATGCAAAATCTGATGACAATCGTTGATGAGCTTAAGGGTTTAGTTGATGACTTTGCCCAAAGACATACTCATCAAAAATCCATGGAAGAATTGCTTGCTGAAGAGCAGGCTGCTAGAATAAATTCCCAAGATGAATATGAAAAATCTATTCGGGAATCCATTGCAAGAGAAAAAGCAGCCAAGTCTAGCTCTTTGTTCCGTTTCATTCCTGATGACAGTGATGATGAGGATACACTTGACATCTTAGAATTTTATAAAACTTCAAGATCATCAGTTGATACCCCAGCAGTTGAGATTCCATCTCAAACAACTGCTATCACACCTGAGGTTCCCACTCACTCTTTGATCATGGGGGACGAGCATCTTGACACTGTTCCTGATAAGGAATCGGACGAATTAATAAAGTCTAGTGTTGAGATCCTTGTCCCAATCCCAGGAGAGTCACAGGGAACTTTGGATCATGTATGTGATATTCCTTCACCTCTTGAGTGTTCAAACGATCAATTTGAGACTTTCTCAGATTTTAGCGATGATTGTACATCTCATGGAGACATTGAGTATATCGAGGCACCTCTGCCTCAGTCTGATGTTGATCCTCTTCTTGAGGAGTTCGCTGATGAACTTGCTCACATCGATCCACTTTCATTGGAAAGTGATGATGGTCTCCTTGATTTCCAAGCCGATCTGGGAGAAATTGAAAGTCTCCTATCTCATGATCCGTCACTCACTTCTGATCCCAGCAGTCCAACAGAGAATAATATTCACTTTGTTCCCGAAACATTCAATACTACTCTCACCAATCCTCTATTTGAATTCGATTCTGAATTCACTTTGATTTCTGATAATCCGCTCTTTGGTACTCAGATTGAGGATTGTGATAAGTCTATTCCGGAACATGAGTTCCCAGATTCACATCTTGTGAATGATTCTCTTCATGAGGAGTTCTCCGATGAACTCGCTCATCAGTTTGATAGCCCGGGAGGAGATGCTCTCAATTATGAGAACTTGCAAATTCCCACCCACCCTCCCGGGATGTTTATGAGCTTACCCTTTGAAATCCAAACTCAGGCTATTGAGCCTCCTCTCGAGAAAGAAGATCAAATCATGCTTTTTATCATGATTTTCTTCCTTTTCTTCACCTATACGGTGACTTCTTCTCTCCTTCACTCCTTCGGGAGTGAGGACACTATCTTTGATCCCGGCATTTTCATGTATCATTATCTTGAGCCGGACACTTATCCCATCGGTGTGGAACTTTCACGTGCTTCATATGTTTGTCCAAACATTTTGAATGAAAGTCCGAGTGAGATTGTTTCTTCCACATCATGCTTCCCCAAGGACAAATGAATTTGGGGTCGAGTCAAGCTAGCGACTCGGTAAACAAAAACAGTAGCATGCATATAGGGTTTTCACCCTAAGTATGGGGGAGTCCCCCATGCTATGGTTACAAGAGTGAAAAAACAAAATGGTGTTTTCTACGCTTAGCTTGTAATGTTGCCCCTTTACGTTCAAAATGTCGGCATAATAGCCGGGATTTTGAATATTGAGGACAATATTCATGCTTAGTGTGGGGGGGGGGGGGGGGTATTCGCTATTCTAGCGAATTTTATCAAATTTTACTATATAATACCCCCGTTTTTGCCAAAATTTCAAAAATTTTTCACTGGTGCTTCAAAATTTTTGTGGTAATCAGTCCGCCTTGTCTAAGCGACAAAAGGGATTGGCTAGTCCAGGAGCAAATGGCTCTTGGTAAAGACATCTCAAATCCGTTTACGGCTTGCAATTTGCCCAAAATTGTATGGTTCATCAACTCCCCGAAAACAAATGAGTTGGCTAGCCCGCAAGATTATGGCTTGTGGTAAAGGCCGTGGAAAAACCATAATTGGTAATCAGCTCACCAAGATGTTGACTAGGTCCATCAAGATGCTGGCTAGTCCAGGAGCAAACGGCTCTTGGTAAAGACTTAACAAATCCGTTGAAAGCTGGTGGTTTGTTCAAAATCACACGGTTATCAGGTGTGCCACAGTTCTTACACCTGGCTACTCCAGAAGTGATGGCTTTTGGTAAAGAGTTTTTCAAATCCATCAAGTTTTCAAAACAGTATTGCTAGGGACTAGCAATAGTTTAGTGTGGGGGATTGATGAGTGCTCAAACACTCATCATTTTTGGTCTAATCTGAACTGCAAAACATACAAAAACACTCAGTAATGCATCAAAATACTAAAAATATTTCAAAATGGTGTTTTATATGTTTTAGATGCAAAACGAGCAAAAACAAACGAAAAACGCACAAAGTTTGCAAAATTGGCAGTTTCAGTCCCTCAACTTTTATAAAATTACAAATCTAGTCCCTGGATATTCAAAATATGGAAAATTATCACCAAAGGTCCTTTTTAAATCATAAGTTGTCATATTTAGTCCTTTGGTGAAAAATTGGAAAAGTTTTGGAAATTTACAGTTTGGTCCCTAGAGTTTCAGATTTTGGCAGATTCAGTCCCTGGTGGGATAATTTTGAATGAAAAATCATTTTTAGTCCTTGGAAGTTTAAAAATATTCAATATTACTCCTTGGGCAAAAGTTTTCATAAAATGGCAATTTTAGTCCCCGGACTTTGAAAGTTATCATTTTTAATCCCCGGGAAATATTTGAAAAATGAAAATAGCAAAAATGGTTTTGGAAATATTGGTGATTGGCAATTTTGGTACTTATGACAACTTTGGGAAAGATACATTTTCAGTCCATCACTTTTGCAAAATTACATGATTGGTCCTTGTTTTTATCACAACTACAAACCAGACCCTTGTGTTGTTTTAACCCAAAACCAAAACCACTCCAAGCCCATCCTCAGCCCACTAAAACTTGAGCCCACCCAAAACCTTACCCGGTTTAAAATAACACCCCTACCCCCTCAGCCTTTGACCCGCGTTGACCTTTCCCTCTCCCCCAACTTGAACCCTGCTAAACCTCTGCCACACTCAACCCCCCTCCTCACCTTCCCAGTCCTTGTCCCCCCTCCAAACACAACCCTCCAAACTCCAATAAATGCTCACAAATTATCACAAGCAATCCCACACCCTGCCAAATTTGTTTTCCCGCCAAAAAGAGTCCAACGGCTATGATTGATAAAACTGATCCAACGGCTCCAAAAGCAAGTGGGATTTGTTGTGGGACCCTCCAGGACTATAAAAAGTCAAGAAAAGAAGAGTAGTGCAGCAGTTAGTGTAGTATTAGAGTAGGTAGTTTAATTTTGTGTCGAATTAAGTGTAATTTACCTTTCCAGTGTTTACTTTAGCTTTCAAGTTGTAATTTTGATGTTTTCAATGTAATAGAAACATAATTTAGTTATCAATTTCAAGTTTTTAATTAAAATTCAAGTTTGACACCTTGAAGTGAAAATCTCAATTGTATTCAAAAATAGTTAACATGGTTGTTTTCATGTTTATTTAAGTTCATTTAAGCAGTTTATAAACTCTTGTGAGATTGGAATTCAGTGATTTCAAGTTTCAGTAAGAATGTTCAAAAATATAAAAATATCAAGAAAAATAAAAAGAAAATAAAAGTTAGTGTAGAAGAGAGATAAGGAAGCTGAGATGGTTTAAGAGGTGAGCTTGGATTGGGTAATAGTGCTCTAAGGGGAGCTATAGGCTTGTTCTTAGTTCTTCAGTCTCACTTGTTAAAAAGCTTTGTAAGAATTTCTCATATTTTACAACTTTCTCTCTATTCATTGTTTATGCTTGTTTTATGTTTGTTATTTGTTTATTTATGCTGTAATAACAATATTAGAGCATAAATAGTGAATTTCAACCTTTGTCTTGTGTTAACCTTTTGAAGTTTAGGTTTAAACAGTCCATAAGGGGTGTTTGGTTATAGCTTCATTGTTGCCCTTTTGTTGTTGTTGAGTTGTTGTTTTGTTTTAGACAACCTGTAGTAGGTCTTATTAGGTCTTTTAAGTCATAAACCTGGTACCTTATTTGCCCAGAAGTCAAAATCATCTTCATTGGCCATTAACTGTCAACTGATGAGCAGTTGTGACCCCAAGTCCACCATATCTATGCATAAGTGAGTAATGTAGCTTAATTTCATTAGCTTTTAGCTTAATATAGCTTAATCTATCAGTAGGACCCCTTAGAATCTCACCAAAGTCAACTTACCAAGTTTCTTTAAAAAGTCAAATGGTGCATTTTCAGATTTTTCCAAAAGTTCTAGTAATTTTGTGGAATTGTGTATGGTGTTTCATGGTTTGAGACTTGTTCCTAGTGATAGCCTACTACCTCAATTCCATTTTCCCATCACCATTTAATTTTTGTAATTTTTTTTCCTTGGCCCCACAGCTCTCCAAAGTGAGCTGCAGGGCACAAAGCTGCTCTGTCTCAGCAGTTACACCACCCAAACACCACCCTTTGGTGGTGGTTTCCAACCACCTCAGTGGGCCCCAGGCCACAAGCATTGTACCATTCAACCCTCCCCCTACCAGGCTCCATATTTTGACCTTTGGGTTGACCTGAAAACCCTGGGGACCCACCTGGAATTACCCCCATTATCTGTCCCACTTTTCAGTTCCAAAACAAGTTTCATAGTGCTTAATTTTAGCTTTTTGGCTTATTCAGTGGTCATGCTTAGCTTTTTCTAGCTTATTCATGTTATATTAACTAGTTTGAACCAGATTAAACCATTGTGGGTCCCACTCAAAGCCATTTTAGCTTATTTCCAAATCTGGTCAACCAAAGTCAACTGTTGACCATATTAGCTTATATTGTGCTTATTTTTAGTTTTCAAAAAGTTTGTTTTCACAAAAAGTGTTTGTTTTTAAGTATTTAATAGGTTTGTAAAAGAAAAATCAAGAAAACCAAATTTAAAATTAAGTGATAGTTTCTATTTAATGTAATTTAATTTTAATTTTCATTTTTAAATTTTTATTAAGTATTTGTCATTTTTATATTTTTATTAATTATATATTATGTTAAAGTATTTATATTAATTTTCTTAGATTTTTATTTTCTCATTTAGTGTTAATTAGAATTAATTTTAGTTTTATTAATTATTAATTAATAATTAGTTTAAAATAGAATAATTAGTTTTTATAAGGTAAAACTTAGTTTTTATATTTTTCCTAGCTTTTATATGTTGTAAAATAATTTTATAAATTTTATTAGAATTTTCACTGTTCATTTGGTATTTTTCCTAATTTAAAATAGTTAATTAGATAATTAGTAATTAATTAGTTATTAATTAATAGAAAATTCACAAAAAGACAAAAATACTTATTTTTATTTTTAAAACTTATTTTTAGTCATTTTATAATTTTAGGAATTTTATTTTCACCTTTTTAGTATTTAAATTATATTTTAGTGTATTTTAGTTATTTAAGTATTAATAATAAGTAATTACTAAATAGTTTTTAATTAATAATAATTAATTAAATAGTGTAAAAAGTAATTTTAATTTTCTAAAAAGTTTCTTTTATTATTAGGATTGTAAAAATGTGATTTTCACTTTTGTAAGTATTTTATTTTGTTAAAACTCGCGTTTTATTTTGTACGTTTACGTTTAATTTAAACGTAACGTACGCGTTTTTAAGTTTTTAACGTTTCTGGGTTTTCAAACTTTCCAGTCTTGTTTATATAGCTTATTTAAGCTATTTCTTTGTGAATTCAGTAGTGTAATCAATCTCACAAACCTTTTCCCGTCCAAATTCACCCGATCACGAAACCGTTTCATAACCATCACACCTCGTCGGGACATAACGACCCGGGGAAACCTTATACTTCCGCGGAGCATTGATCTAGGCTATTTGACTTTGTTGACCATTCCTTGGTCAATATAAGTTAGGTGGTTCGGGCTCAATCAATCTTCGAAGATACTACACAAAGGTTTCATAGGACTAAGTCAAACTCACGTTCGCAACCCTATCAAGGTTTCCCCAACAAGATAGGGATCGTGGGACATTAACCAAGTAATTACCTAAAATCATGATATGCCCATGATCCTCGAATTAGGTACGGGAGCCTTTCAGAGCCTAATATATGTGATGATATGAAATTATGGCATAAGCATTATAAAACAAAGCCAAGTTTATACACAAAACTTGGTACGAAAACTCAGCATATGTACAAATAGGTTCCGATAAAATTTGCTTAGAACTAAAAGCGAAAGTTATATGGCAAAACCTAATACACAAGATCCTTATATAACAAGGGGTTTTAGGACAACTTAAGTCTAATCTCACGCCTCCTAGGAAGTCATAACATTAGACTGGGGGGTGGAGCTTAATGGGGTATCCACCACGATAGAGTGAGCTATTAAAAACAAGTGTAGCTACTTTTATATTGGCTTTGACAAAACAAAAGTAGTATAAATTGTTACCAAGTCTTTTTTAACAAACGAATGATAAGTCTAAAGCCATGCACTCTTCGCATGCATAACATTAGACTGGGGGGCTTGATGACGTACCCTCCGCTCTAATAACGAGCGTTATCGTCACTCTCATACTTAGCTTACCATTTGTACAAAGGGTAATGATGTACCCTCCTAAAGGACGAAGCCTACGCCTTAATTCTACACATAATGTTGGCGTAAAGTCGTTCACAATGGCTACCGCAAGGGAATCCGCCAACCTTCACCCAAAGCACTCATAGTGTCTAACCTCTGTCGAGGTTTGAAGCCTCACCTCTGTCACGGTTCGGAGCCTGGCCTCTGTCACAGTTCGGAGCCTGGCCTTCGTCATTGTTTAGAGCCTGGCCTCCATCACTGTTCGGAGCCTGGCCTCAATTACTGTTCAGAGCCTAGCCTCCGTCAAGGTTCGGAGCCTGACCTCCGTCATTGTTCAGAGCCTAATTCATGATAAGGTTCAAAGCATAGCCTCCGACAAGGTTCAAAGCCTAAAGGTCACAACCTCTCTACCTATGAACGTGGGTATGATCGAGCTGGTCAAATAGAACTGGTCAAATAGAATTGCTCAAATAGAAATGGTCAAAGAAGAGCTGGTCAACAGCCATGATCTTAGCCATGATGTATGCCATGACCTTTGTAACTGCCTCCACACATCCTCAGTAACTGCTATGTCATATTATTATGCATATAAATAAGGAAGTCATCACAGAGGTATGCAACCTAACTTAACCCATGTGATATCATCTTTTCCACCTCAATACATTCCACCATAACTGATTCACACACCAGAAGCGGTTCGAGGGGCTCCCCCGGGCTTCGTCTAACGTAGTGTCTTCTATTTCTTATTTTCAGGTAATCTTGCACTCGGCATCACCACCATCACTCCTAATTCCGTCAATCACCATAGGCAGCCTGGTATGTGCATCTTTTTGTACGATCAATTATAAAGTTTAATGTGGCCAGATTAGAAAAGAAAGGCCTTGAAGGACCAAAGATGTTAAATGGAGTAAGTATATGTAACGAGTTATAAGTTTTAGGTGGCCAAAATGGGAAATATAGCACTTATGGGACTTATTATGCCAAAAGGACAAAGTTTATAGTTGAAGGAATTCCCTGGCATTCCAAAAAGTTCCAGAAGTGTGATATGTGGGTGTGTATTATGTCGACACAAGAAAGAAAGGAGGGAAAACATGATGGTTTTTATGATCAAATTGAAGGTAGATTAGTAATTCAAATCAAGAAATAAGCTAGTACCAATGATTCTTCAAGTAAGTAATCTCATATTTTGAGTTTAGTTAGCCAATTAAAAAGTTAGGATTATGAGCCCTAATTTGGGAATTTGGGTAAAATATGGTTTTAAGCTGATTAAAGAAATTATAATGATTATAGGATAAGTTATATTGATTTAAGTTAATAATTATATGGGATTAATTATCATATGACCATTATATGATTATGTAATAGTTATAGGTGTTTAAAGATGAGTTATGGTTGTATTAACCATGATATAATGTATTGATTATGTGTTTATGCTTATAATGATTTGGCTTAGATTCAAGTATGGAGAATGATGACGCCTTGATTAGCTTAGCTTGGAGCTAAGGCAAGTAAAATGACCCTTGCATGGTATTATGTGGATTCTAACATGTATGTGTTTATGTGTTTGTAATAGGAAGGATTAAGGTAGGATTGACCTAGTATTTCTATAGGTTGATCATATTTCATAAGCAAGAAATGTGGCTAAAGTGACGTTTGAGGTTATAATGTTGTGAAAGGTTATGTGTTTCCAAGTAATTTGATGGTTTAAGATGTTTTAATGCTTACATGTTATGTATTTTCCTTACTAAGCGATTATCGCTTACTCATTAAGATGTTAATGTTTTGTAGGTGCTCACGTCGAAGGTAATGCTTGGATTAAGCTAGGCAGTAGGAAGCACGAGTTGGAGGGTTTATGTGTTAGAGCTTAGTACTAGGTGTCGAGCTCAAGTTAAGGTTGAACCCCCAAATGTCTAAAGTAATTTATAAATGTTGTGTTTATTGTGCCCAAGTCCAGATTTTTGTTTATGGTTAAAGGTCTTTTGTGTTATGTAAGTGTAGTGTATGATAATGGGTCAAAAATGGGTGTTTGGTAAAACACCCATCGATTTGAAAAGTATATGTTCTCAGAAAGATTTCTGAAAAGTTTTGTTAATTATAGAGTCTTGGAAGTCGAGTTTCCGGAAAATGCATAAAGTTTATTTTTGGGACAACTTCTGATACATAGGCATAAAGCCATATGCATCTGAGCGCATGGTTGTACGCTTTTAAGCGTAAATCTGTATGCTATATCAATGGGTTTTCACATGTTTTCTGAGTAGACCATATGGCTGTACGCTTTTAAGCGTAAAGCCGTATGCTATATCAATTGGTTTTCACATGTTTTATGAGTAAACCATATGGCTGTATGACAAGAAGCATAAGTCATTTTGTATATTACGTATAATATCATTCGTAAGTCGTCACGGGTCGTGCCACCCGTCATTTCAAAAGGTAACTGAGTATAGTCTCATTTAAAAATAGTTTAAAGGTCTGAATGTTTATAGTGTTTTTTTTTTTTTTTTTTTTTTTTTTTTTTTTTTTTTTTTTTTTTTTTTGGTCAAAAGAGTAATAGAATATCCGTTAAAGTTGGGTCATTTTCACGTAAAATTTAATAATTTTGGTCAAATTGGGCACGTGGGTGTTCACCAAAGACGCTGAGGAATTGTACAACAACCGGGGCGTGCTTACACTGTCAACAAGCTACGAAGAATCATGTACACTTGCATTATATTAGATAATAGGATTTTGAAAGATCAAAAGTTTGCGATAAGTGAATTCAACGATTTGTATAATAGTCTGCAACCAAATATACAACATACTTGGACCGAGAGATGTGAAGTGCAACGGAGGAAAGCCAAAGAACCACGTGATAAACAAACACACGCAAGTCTTCAACGAAATCTTATTGAGCATATATGGAAACGACATCAACAACATCAACAAGAAATTTATTAATTTTCGTATTGTTTTTTAAGTTTAGTATGCTTTTTTATTTTCGTATTGTAGTTTGTATTTTTGTTTGAGCGAATGAAAATTTAGTTTGCTTGAAAAAGTGTAAAAGAAAATAAAATAGTGGGTGGAGCCCCTTTGGCATATTTAAGGGGTTGTACGTGGGTGATGATATTTCTTTGTGTGAGTGTTAAAACTGTGGATGCTAAGATGACGTTTAGGTGTCACTGAAAATGGGGTTTTGGCATCCCATGATACCTGACACTCTTATATAATATTTTTAACGTTTAAGCATAACATTTAGAGCTCCAAATAGCACAACCTTAAATGAAATGAACAAAATCAACAATAAAAATAACGCGAAAAGTTCAATGTAAACCTCAAATTCTTTTAGACCAAATGAATCAATCTTGACAATTTATTTATTATTTTTTTATTAAAATAAAAATAACACGCTTTTATCTTTAAAAAAAATCTCATAAATCATCAATTGTTATGCGAAAAGTATTTTCTTTTATTTATTTTTTCTTTTTTTAGAACGATAAATTTTACAACCTACACCGCCTATCTCACAAATTCTATCTTGCATGGCTCCAACGAGACTTGAACCAACAACCTCTAAGTTGATGGGCCACTCACATACGCGAAAAGTATTATACTATTACGACGAGAATTCTATCTCACATATGATTTATATTTTAAAATCACACGTGATTCCTAACATACAAATCACATGTGATTTTTGTAAGCGGAAATTTTAACACTAAAACAAAACTTGAAAAAGAAAGTTTATCGAAAGTATATTAAAGTGCCAATCTACTGAAAGATAAAAAAAAAGTCTCATTGTGATGGCGTATTTTTTGTCACTTAACGATTTACCGTTTGAACGATATTTTATTTAGAAAAAAATTATGATGAAAAATTAAGTTATCAGAATTTGGTCATTAAATCTTTGGAAAACATGAGGTTTATATTTAAGTCAACTCAACCTAAAAACAATATTGCTCCATATTAGTTTGCCTGCAGTTTATGAACCCACTAACACTTTTTTAAGTAGTTACTCAGTTTAATAATATTATTAAAATTTTGAAAGGCTTAAATAAATAGCGGCACGTTATGTATCATCTGCTACATTCATCTTCCATACAAATCATTTTCTCTCTTTACATCTCTTTTACAACTTGATTTCAAACAACCATTTCCCGTGACATCTTTTCACATTTACAAAAAACCTTTAAAACCCTAGTTAGTACGTATAACTAAGCCCATAATCAGCGGTTATCAACGTTTTCGCAGTCTTTGTGATAAAATGAGGATTGGGACGAGTGTTACTACGGATGAAGTGATAGGTGATGAGTATGTGGTTGAAGATGTTCGAGATCATGTTGATGATAGTGATCACGGGAGGTTAAGGAAACGTAAGAGTCGATTTACGTTATTGGCGGGAGAGTTGGGGCTTGATTCAAGTCGAAGAGGGTTTAATAAAGAAAAATTTATTGACGGGATTACATCAGGGTGTTCTCCTCCAGGTCTCCTCATTCATCCAGAAAACAGGTTCTTCATCTTAATTAATTCATTATCTCTTTTTTATCTTTTTATGTATATACATACACATATCGTATTACTGTTTTCTTTTTATATATATAAACGTCGTGGGTGTTAACGAAACTACGTGACAAAGAAGAGAATACCAGCCGTTTATTTGTTTTTGCTTTAATTTTTTCTTATTGCATTCTAATATTCTATAGTTATAAATTGTTTGCTTAAATCCAGAATTTGGTTTAGTCAAATTAAAGTTTACTAATGATAAATGATGGTATGAATTGATGAGGAAATGAAGAATCATAAAGAGTAACTTTAGCCGTCATTTATGTTATATAGACAAGTACCGAGTTTTATTATATTGTTATTATCATTTAAGTTATGAAGTATTGTTATTATTAAGAACTCAACCTTCTTTAATTTAAATTTAAATTGATACGTACTTCATGTTTTTCTTGGGACGTATCAGTTTAATTGTCTATTAACTTTGATTGAAATTAATTTAAACTTAAAAAAGACATAGTAATGTTGTAACACCTAGATTCAAAAATGTCGTTTTTAAGAGGATTAGTTTTGCAATTCAAAAAGGGCTAGCGGCGCAGCTTGTTGCTCGATTGTCTTCCACCACTATGTAAATTCAATTCAGTATTATATATATAAAATAAAAGATTTTGGAATTAAAAAAACAAAAAAAAAACAAAAACATTAATTAGTTAAAAGTAAAATTGTTATTTTACAAAAAGTAAAAATAAGAAAGGAATAATTATGTGTTTTGTCGAGAGAGAGAAGTGGATAATATGTTTTGAGAAAGCAATAATTATGTGTTGGTATGTACTATATATTTGTACAAATCACGAAACATATAATACAACACCACGATGCACACAATTCAATCCTGATGCATACTACTGTTCAAACCCCTACTAAGAGGTCCAAATATAACGCCCCTTAGAGCATAAGCAATGGATCAAGTCATAAAAGACTTGATGCATTTATCACAATTAAATGGTGGCTATAAAAGCTTTTGCAAAAACCTATCACTCCAATGCAAAAAGCTTTTGCATCATTAATGATAGTTGTAAAACAAAAGTTTAATACATACAAAAATCTTCTCAATTAATGCTTCAACCGGTTGTAAAACTTCAAGCTTTTGAGTAAAGCTTTTTGAAAAGCTATACCTTGCAATGGTAAAAAGTCATTCAAAGACTTCTCTAAATAGTAAAAAGCTTTTGGAAAAGTCCTCATTGCATATGCTCTTATGTGTTTTGTCTCAAGAGAGAAGTGGATAATAGTTTTGAGAAAGCAGTATATTAGACACGCAAAAGTTATCTTTGACTGCGACTTCTTGTAAAGTCAAACGTCTCACAAGATGATGGCGCCACCTGTTTTTATCTTGTTCAAAGGGTTGGCTAGTTGGCAAGTATCGCAATACTACTAGACAAATCAAAGATATGAACTGGATTATTTTAGGAGACTATTAACAATGATCAAATATATATAACAAAACCCTTCTTTTAACTATTCAAATTAAATTATCGATTATCAACTAAGTAGGGGTAAAAAGGGTATAATTGATATAATTTTAAACACATATTAAATATGTAATTAATAGATGAGAAACTAATCTCTGTCGCAAATAGCCGAAATTCTTCTCTACTGCTAGGTGTAAATCAGGGACTAACTATGTACATATCTTGATTAATGTTGTGATTCTAATCAAACGCAAATTTGAAAAATAACTTGTTTTTGTAGCATGTGTGATCTCATATTCCGAATTACCACATGATCGAGGATCTTCTCTGTTATATTTTTTTGACTGACAATTATAAAATAATCTCAACTGGGATTACGTATGCAAATATTCAAACGTGCAACATACTATTTTTATCCCATCAAAATTATCCATGTTAACATGAATGTTGTGACTAATTCATTAGACGCACTTTTTAGACTTACAATTAGCTCAAGATTAAGTAATTAAGTAATTAAGTTGGCCATCATATATTTCAACTCATCTAATCGAAGTTAAAACTAATACATT
The DNA here is from genome assembly GCA_030686995.1 of Artemisia argyi. Lineage (NCBI taxonomy): Eukaryota > Viridiplantae > Streptophyta > Magnoliopsida > Asterales > Asteraceae > Artemisia > Artemisia argyi. The sequence continues at coordinate 118,807,452 of CM060702.1, forward strand.
TTATTTATTACTAGACGAGTACCCGTGCATAGCAACGAGATTTTATAGCGACAGATAGTTTATTGATAAAAAAAATTTCTAGGTTGTAAATGAAAAATAATAAAAGTTTGAAGATTTGAGAATTAAACATAATGTTTTGAAACCCAGTTCTACCCGGGTGGTTCAACCGGTTAAATCGTTCCGGTCGAAAAATTGGTCGATTTAAACCGGGTCAACTTGCTAGGTTGGGTCAAAAATGGGTCAAATTAAACCAGTTCAACCCGGAGAGTTTGAAGCGTCCCGGGTCAACCCGGTTTGTGATTTGTATTAATTGTTTTAATTGGTTATAAATGAAAAATAATAAAAGTTTGAAGATTTGAGAATTAAAAATAATGTTTTGAAATCCGGTTCGACCCGGGTGGTTCAACCGGTTGAACCGTTCCGGTCGAAAATTTTGTCGATTTAAACCGGGTCAACATGGTAGGTTATGTCGAAAACGGGTCAAATTAAACCGGTTCAACCCGTCGGGTTTGAAGCGTCCCGGGTCAACCCGGTTTGTGATTTGTATTAATTGTTTTAATTGGTTGTACAATATGAATAAATCATTGTACTTTTAAGTAATTGAGTATTTTAATAAGAGTATTAAATGCATTTCAATATTTCCTTATATACGTTTTTCAACATTTCACATTTCACTTTCTTCACTTTTCCACTTTCACATTTGATCATTTTTGCTTTATAGGTAGTATAGATTTATTATTATTTTTTATTTTTAGAATAGATTCTATGGCAAGAGAATATACACATTGTAATTGGTGTATGTTCTTAGTAGTGGAGCTACTAGGGCAATTTGTTCACCTAATCTTCTATTGTTAGTAGATGTTGCTATCAATGCATTGGATATAGGGTAAACTTCATTTCAATGCTTGTTAAGCTAAAATGGGTAAACAGAGAGAATTTTTGTGGCTATCCGAGAAAGTAGAGCCTATTGCTCTAATATAGGCAGTGTAACTTGTTTTCGTTGATTCCAGACTTTTTCTCTGGCTATCCAAATATGTTTATCGAGTGAGGTTCAAACCTTGTCTCTTCTAAGTCCTTTGAAACGTATACCATTAGACCACCTTGAAGATGGTTTCAGTGCTTATAAAAGAATTCCTGGCAAATTATTGAACAAAAATTTAACATGTATTGCAGTCTATAATTTGCTATAGAAGTATGTCATATTTTAAGGAACAAGATATGTCATGTGATTTGTTTTGACAAATTACAAACCAATATACATTACAAAATGGTATGCTTCTATAATCACGAGCTCACTTTTTTGTTTGACCTCACAATGTGATCTATCGCTTAAATGACTATAATCGATTAAAGAAGAAACATGACACATTAGGCGATTGGTATAGCAAAAGGGTGAAAAGGCTCTGCATATCCTGTTCTATCAGAAAGTTTAACAAAATAAGTTAGTAATAACAAGAGTATCAATAAAATATGATATCACACTATATTACAGACATTATCACACTGGTTGTATGTATACAAGTAAATGGAGGTGCTCTATATTGACCATGTATCCACTTGAATCTGGATCTCTCTTGATTTACGCTTGTTGCTTTATTTGTTTATTTCTTTTCATATTTTAAACCATGTATATCTTGGATTCCGCGAAAAATAAGTACCAACAACACCTTAATTGTCTCGCCAAAGCGAATATCTATCAGTCAGTTGATTCTAGTGGACAACAAAGGCTTTATAGCCTAGTGGTGTCGCATATGGTGTGATAAACTGTAATGCTCCGAAACCGATTAATTGTATGTTCAAGTATGTGTGATAGATATGTAGTGGACTAGCGGTGTGAGATAGTTAATTCATTTTCTTAAATTAAAGTTGATTCAAGTAGACAATAAATCAAATATACAACTCCAGTTCATGATTCACGGTTTACAAATCTTCTGTTCATAAAAAAAAAAAATTATATATATAAATCTTAGCATTGACATAAATTTGATATCTGGCAAAGGTACCATATTGGCTTCTTGCAACTGAGTTGCTCATTAAGCATACCATTTGTTTATTCGATATAAAAACACTACAGTTCCCACTTATATTTTAATGTTTACTTGAACGAATGTTGCGGCAAGACATGAAGTTAAAGAATTCAATAACTCGTCTTAAGTATTTAATAATCTTTCAACATAATTGCACATTAATTTTGGATATCATGGATATGTACTTTCTAATGCAGATGGTACCGGGCTTGGGAGAAGTTCATATTATTATGGGCAGTCTACTCTTCTTTCTTCACACCTATGGAATTTGGCTTCTTCAGAGGGTTACCTGAAAACCTCTATTTCTTAGATATAGCTGGTCAGGTTGCTTTCCTCATCGACGTCATTCTACACTTCTTTATTGCATATAGAGACACTCAGACTTACAAAATGGTTTCTAATCGCAATTCGATTGCTGCTCGGTTAGTTAACTCTATTTAAATATATATTATTTATAAAAATATATCATCATACAATGTATGGTATGTGTTACTAGTCTGTTAATCCAAATTTGTGGTCATTGCAGGTACCTCAAATCTCATTTTTTGTTTGACATACTTGCTTGTATGCCTTGGGATAACATTTACAGGGTATGCTCTATAACTCTATAGAATAAATTTATAGCTTTGAAATGTTCTTGTTTCATTCACTCAAGAGTGATCAACAGTTTTTGTTATGAATGCAATAAGGAAAACTTTATTATGCCTATTAGTAATCCAATTAAAAGAAAAAAGCTTAATGTCGTTGAACAAGAGATCTAGATTCGGTCTTTTAGGAGCAAAAGCGAACTCATTTCTATATCTCCTTAGGAACCAAAGTGCTGTTTGATGATTTATTTCTTTTCGTGTGTTTAAGATCTATTATGGTCTTGTAATAACTAAGAGATACTATGTCAATTAATCAGGCTTCTGGAAGAAAAGAAGAAGTGAGGTACCTTTTGCTACTTAGATTAGTTCGAGTACGCAAACTTTTAGAATTTTTCTCGAATCTGGAGAAGGACATACGGGTGAACTATCTTTTCTCAAGGATTATAAAACTTATTGCTGTCGAACTCTACTGCACACATACGGCTGCATGCATATTCTATTACTTGGCTACGACTCTGCCACCAGTTGAGGAAGGATACACTTGGATTGGTAGTCTGAAACTCGGTGATTATAGCTACTCAAATTTCAGAGAGATAGATTTATGGAAACGATATATAACATCATTATATTTTGCTATTGTTACTATGGCCACAGTTGGTAAGTTCATCAATATTATGGACTGAAAGCATTCTGGTTTTGCATGTTATCTGAATGTTTGTGAACTTGGTTTTACAGGTTATGGTGAAATACATGCGGTGAATTTGAGAGAAATGATATTTGTAATGGTTTATGTGTCATTTGATATGGTTCTTGGTGCTTACCTGATTGGTAATATGACAGCCTTAATTGTGAAAGGATCAAAAACAGAAAGATATAGAGATAGAATGACGGACCTCCTTAAATATATGAATAGAAATAGACTTGGGAGAGACATACGCAATCAGATTAAAGGTCACCTACGGTTGCAGTATGAGAGTAACTATACTGATTCTTCTATTCTTCGTGACCTTCCTATTTCTATTCGTGCCAAGGTAAAAATGAAAACAAACATCTGAAGATGTCTTCTGTCTGTAGTGGATGCTAAATTAAGTTTCATTCCTTGCAGATATCTCAAACACTCTATAAGTCATACATTGAAAAAGTTGCTCTTTTTAAGGGATGCTCATCAGAATTCATCAATCAGATTGTAAGTCACTTTCTTCTAACAAGGAATGATGGCATGATTTTGTTTCGAAACTAAAGTTACATAAGAAACTAGTACTGTTTGAATCCTATGATTCTTTTATATATATATATTCATCTTTTTTCCTTGTAATTACGTAAACCTTGTGCCTCAGATAAGTGACTTTTTATAAGTTGATCAAGTAATATGACAACAAAATATCTTGTTCATCAGGTAACTAAAGTGCATGAGGAGTTTTTTCTACCAGGGGAAGTAATCATGGAACAAGGCAACGCGGTTGAGCAACTTTATTTCATCTGTCATGGCGAGCTGGTATAACTTCCTCCCCGTTAATTTATTTTATTCAAAATCAAATTGCATAGACAAATATCAGTCATCATTATAATTACAAGAAAAATAGGATGTACAGTGATATCATATGGCATTTGTTACTATAAGACTAATGAAATCAAATATGGTACAGGAGGAAATTGGTATATGTGAAGATGGATCTGAAGAGACTGTATCGATACTAAAACCTCACAGCTCATTTGGAGAAGTTTCTATTCTGTGTAACATCCCTCAGCCATATACAGTTCGAGTTTCTGAGCTGTGCAGACTTCTTCGCCTAAACAAACAATCTTTTTCGAACATCCTTGAGATATATTTTCATGATGGGCGAAAAATTTTAAACAATATAGTAGAGGTAATATATCGATAATTAATACATATGATTCATTTAAGATTAAAATTATTCTATTCCAAATTAAGTTCTTAATAGTTGAAGTGCTTATATTTATCTGTCTAAAATAATATATGGCAGTCTAAGGCTACTGATGTTCGGATGAAGCAATTAGAGACAGATATCACATTGCATATTGGGAAACACGAGGCCGAGCTTGCGTTGAGAGTCAATAGTTCAACTTATTATGGTGATCTATATCAGCTAAAAAGCTTGATTCGAGCAGGAGCTGACCCAAACAAGAAAGATTATGATGGAAGAACACCATTGGTATGTACTTTTTTCAATTTGTACTTTGATTAATATCATATTTTTTTACGACAAAATTTTATCATATCACTTTGATGCATTTATAAACCATATACAGAAGATAGTTGTCTCTCCTCCAAATCTTGTCGTCTAAAACTAAAAAAGTTACAAAATTATCACCTTCCAAAAAACAATATTGAAACAACAAATTTGTAAACGTTTATCCTATTCATAGACATCCCAGCTCGGCTGATGTTTCTCGCTATATCCTTTGATGCATGTTTGCCATATTATCCTTCAATACATATTAGGGTGTACTTATATAGTAGAAAAATGAAAATCAACATTTTAACAAGCTGTTGATATGACAGCATCTTGCTGCATCAAAAGGATATGAAGATATCACTCTCTTCCTTATTCAAGAAGGGGTAGAGCTGAATGTTTTAGGTAAAGTGTACTCCATTATTAGTCTATTTATTTATCTAACACTTTTTGACTTCTATGAAGCATCAGAACTTATCTGAATAAGTTGTTTTTGATGGTAGATAATTTTGGAAACACACCTTTGTTAGAAGCCATCAAGAGCGGACATGATAAAGTGGCTTCCTTACTAGTGAAAGAAGGTGCCTCATTGAAGATAGAGGATGCTGGTTATTTCTTGTGTTCAACTGTGGCAAAAGGGGACATTGATTATATAAGACGGATATTGTCCAATGGCATTGATCCAAACTCAAAAGACTTTGACTTCCGAACCCCACTTCATGTAGCAGCGTCACAAGGATCTTTTATAATTGTGAAGTTGTTGGTGGAAGCTGGTGCTAGTGTTCTATCAAAAGATAGGTATTGCCATTTATCTATCCTACTGTGTTTGTCTTGGTTAGACGGTATACTTGGTATATGATGTTTAAAAGTAAAGGGTCTGCTTGAGACTTGAGAAATAAGAACCAGAAGACCGTTTAAATAAGTACAGTTAAAAACGTGAAAAGTTACCATACTTTTCATAATGGGGTGATCTATTATTTTATCAGTTTATCATGGTCTCACTGAGGCAAACTTGAAGCATATGAATCAGATTTATATCCTAAAAGATGGCTGTTACTCAAGCGCTAATGAGTTTGAAGTAAAGACTGCAGCCTTCTTGGTAGAGCCTTTTTTAAGACACACATTCTGTTATTAAGCAGCACATGTGTAAGCTGGGGTATTTGGGTGCCTGCTCTTAGGAATTTCATATGGGGTAAACATACCACACACACACTTACTAAATAAGCCCTCAAAGTTTCATAATTTGATGACGTGTATGGTATAATATGACAGTTTGTAAGTCCCATTTCTTCTCTAACTAACTTTCACTTCTAAAGTCATGTAAATTTATATTAGTGGGCATCATGTCCTTTAGATAATAAAAAACTTACAGAATTTAAGAAGCCTTCACTAGGTTACTAAATGAAGGGATCCTAAACCAGTATATGTTTTGAACATACAGATGGGGTAACACTCCCCTTGATGAAGGGAGAATGTCTGGAAACAAGATGTTGATCAAGTTACTAGAAGATGCAAAATCTGCAGAGTTGTCAGAACTCCCCCAAGGGTCTCAAGAAACAACAGGTTCTTACCCCTTTAGTTAAATATCACAGTCATTTTCAGAACACGCATTTGCACACCCCTTATAGTTTCTATGACAAACTGTATGACTAAGAATGGTATATCTGTTTTGATGTCAGACAAAATGCACCCTAGGAAATGTACAGTATATCCATTTCACCAATGGGAACGTAAAGAAAACAGCAGATTTGGAGTGGTTGTATGGATCCCACGCACCATTGACGAGCTAATCAAAACAGCAGCAGAGCAGTTAAAGTTGCACATTCACCCCACTTCTTGTATAGTAACCGAAGATGCGGGTAAAATTCTTGATGTTGATATGATTACAGATGGCCAAAAACTATACTTGATAAACGAAGAGTGAGTGTTGTTGTTTCGCGTGTGTTATCAATGTTAAAAGTTACGTATAAATATTAATTAGTAAATGTCTAGTATCGAACCCGAGACCTCGGGATTGCACACTTTACAAACAAGAATAATGTAAATAAATATATATATGTTAAATGTATCGTATATATATATTTATAAACACTTAAGGGACTAAATAATCATTAATATTAAACGTAAGTATTAATTATTATTAAGGGATAAGAGAACGAGGACTAGAGTGTAACTTGGGAGTCAAGAAGGATCTAGAAACACCCCAAGGGTGCCTAGGCCGGTCGAAGCCCACACCATGGGTCGATCCACCCTTGCTTGTGCTCCAAGGAATCACCTAGTATATATACAAGGCCAAGGATTAGGGTTTCACATCTCTTGTGCACACACACAAAACCCTAAAGTTTTCTTCTCCTTGTTTCTTCTCTTGGTCGATCGATCCTCACTCCCATAAGGGTTTTAGGATCGAAATTTTCATAAGCAAATTAAGTGTTTTGTTTACTTGCATCAAACCTTTATTCGTTGGTAGTTTGTGTGTACAAGAACGAGGTAATTACTTACTTTAGTAATTATCAAGAGATCGATAAACAAAACGGTAAGGGGTTTATCATTGATCTAATTGTACAAGAATCAAGGTTTATTTGAAGTGCATCGGGTATGTTTTCTATTTATGTTTTAGTTAATCTTTATACGTGTTATTACTTGATCCTAGCTTCCGCAATATGTGTACTTTGATTGTCAAACTCTAACAGTGGCATCACGAGCCATGGATAACATGTAATTGATTACTAAAACGTAATAAAAATCGGATCTTTAATTGTTTTAGATACATGTTTTTCTAGGGTTTTCTTTAAATTTTTTTTTAAAAATTTTTGTAACCCTAACCCTAATTTTAAGGGGGGGGTCGATTTCCACTATAAAACCCTAATTAGGGTTTGTGGTTTTCTTGATTATATAATAATCATATAGAAACCCTAGGTCTAAACCGGTTTTTGTGGACATACTTGTGACCTATGTGCTAATTGTTAGGTTAATCCGTGACGAAACATGCATGTTAGTCATGGATCTTGTTTGTTTATTTATGTCGCATGTTTTAAATAGATCTAAAATTGGGGAAGACTCCATATATATTAAAATCAATTTATATGCTATGTGGTGTGTATATTATCTTTGGCCTACGCAATTGATTCGTCAATGTATGTGGCTCCACTTCCATTAAGAAGGGAAGGCCTTAGGTGATTACATGCATAATTATACCTAGAATTGATTTTATTAGGATCTTTTAATATGGTTTGCATGTGGCTAATTGTTTCAGGTTTTATTATTAGTTGTTTATTTTCTTTAAATTACTTGTTTTATTGTTTTCTTAATTGTTTGACTTGATGTAAGCAATAAAAAGGGTGATTTTCATAAAAGAAAATAATATGGACTAATAATTTTGAAACCCTAAAGTGATAAAGTAAGAATCTTGCAAGGTCTTATTGACAATCGTGGTCCGATTCGCACGGTAATCAGCTCCCAGTCGAGACTAGCAAAATTCAAACTTTATTACTATTTTGAGATTGAATCCATAAACTTTTGCTTGAATGATGTTTTGTGCAAATATGTTTTAAAATTAAGTCTTTTAAGATGATATTCATAACCGTGATTTGAAGGCTTAGAAAAGAGCCTTAGAGTCTGCCTTGGTTATCACAATCTTGAATATGTCTTAAACGAATTACTTTTAAAATCATATGTTGTAGAAAGTCATCTTAGGGTTTTGGCATAAACCTCAAGTAAAACTTTGTGTATTAATTTCACGAATTGGATATAAAAAGTTTTTATGAAAACTTATGTTATAAAGATGAGTGCATGCATCTTTGTACATATTTTGATTGACATATCAAAAATAAATACCCTTTATAATTTAAGTTACATGCCATCTACCTATAAGAAACACTTGGAATTTTAATTTAGTAAACGTGAGACCTAGGCTAAATTACTATAACAAGGTAAAATTCTTTTAACGCGTGAGACCATAATTGTAATTTTACAGTTTCTAAGGTAGACGACTTAATTAAGTTGTGCGTGAGACCTAGAACTTAAGGCATGAGATGGGATGAAACATGCTTACAAGGCAAATTGATGAATCAATTTGATGTAATTCCCATAATGATCTAGGAATTGGAAATCTTGTTTGCCAATTATTGTTCGACAGATTACTATCTTTTGTACTTTCACCACTAGCAGATCAACTGATGTGGTGGAACTATGTAAAGTTAGATCCTAGGTTTTCAAGAAAATTTTGGTGGTTATATGAATATAACTAATGGGTATTTTATTTTCTTGAAGATATTTATTATCGAAAATACTAATGTTTGAACTTTTATCTGTAGATATGGCTCAACCCGATACCCCATCTGTGATTTCTGCTTTCAAGAGTCATCTTGAGAGAGAGAAACTGACTGGAAAGAATTTCAATGATTGGTACCGCTCACTTAGAATTGTCTTGAGGTCGACCGGTAAAATGGACTATTTGACCGAAGAATGCCCAGCTGAGCCTGCTGCTTCTGAACCAGAAGCAGTCAAGGCGGCATGGAGGGTGGAACATGCTAAGTTTAATGAGGTTGCTTGTTTAATGCTCACTAGCATGAGTGCTCAATTGCAAAAGAAGTTTGAGTACTTTTTCCCAAAAGATATGCTTGATGTTCTTAGGCAATCTTATGAGAAACCACCAGCAGTTGAATTGTATGATGAATTGGACAAGCTACATAACTGCAAGCATGGTGATGGTAAACCAGTTGAAGATTATGTGACTGAGATGAAGGAATCTTTTGATCAGCTTCACAGAATTGGATTTGGTTACCCTGACAATGTGCAAGTGCACTTGATCAACAGGTCCCTTAACAAGGACTTTGCTGGTTTTGTGCAGAACTTCAATATGCACTGCTCGGGGAAGACAGTATCTGAATTACTCGCATTGCTTATTGAGTATGAGAAAAGTCTACCAGCCAAGGTCAAGAATCCTACCCCGCAAGTGTTGGCAATTCATGGTGGGAGAATCCAGAAGAAATCGCATGTGAACAAAGGCAAAGGGAAGGTTAACAAAGGCAAGCAGGTCATGGCCTATCAACCTGAACCCAAGATGAAGCAACATCAGCCTAAGCAGAAAAAGGTGAATCCACCAAACAAGAAGGATCAGGCATGTCACCATTGTCATGAAAAGGGCCATTGGAAGCGCAATTGTCCTCTCTATATTCATGACTTGCGACTCAAGAAGCAGGGGAATGAAGCTGGTAACCCCAGTTCATCAGGTGCGTTCTTTATGATTGAATTATTCACTCTTACTCCTAAATTGAATTCATGGGTATATGATACGGGATGTGGAATTCATATTTGCAATACCTTGCAGGGGTTTAGAGTTGAGAGAAAGCTGGCCTATGGACAACAATTCTTGCACGTTGGTAACGGAGCGCATGCAGGAGTTGAAGCTATAGGAGTTTATGATTTAGTGTTGCCTTCGGGCTTAGTACTATCTTTAAATAATTGTCATTATGCACCGTCAATTGTTAGAGGTGTAATTTCATTTTCATGTTTGTTGAACCTTGGTTTTGAGCATACTATTTCTAGCAATGGAATTTCGGTTTCTTTAAATGGTGTTTTTTATTTTAATGCTATTGCTGTGAATGGTGTCTTTGAAATTGATATGAATGATAATGATAAAGCTTTTGTTAAAAATAATTCAATGTATAGCATCAACAATAAGAGAATCAAGAAAGGTCTGGATTCATCTTATCTTTGGCATTGTCGACTTGCTCACATTGGCAAAGATCGCATGAAAAAGCTGCAACATGATGGGCTTTTAGAAAAGATCAATGATGAATCATTTGATAAATGCGAATCTTGCATTGCTGGGAAAATGACTAAGAAACCCTTTAAAAATAGGATTGAAAGGGCGAATGATCTACTTGGTCTTATTCACACAGATGTGTGTGGACCACTTAGACATGTGTCAAGGAGAGGTGCTAGCTACTTCTTAACATTTACGGATGACTACAGCCGTTATGGTTATGTTTATTTACTTAAACATAAACATGAGGTGTTTGAGACATTCAAAGTGTTTAAAGCAGAAGTAGAGTTGCAACTAGGAAAGAAGATTAAAGCTCTTCGATCCGATAGAGGTGGTGAATACCTGAGTCAAGAGTTTATAGATTACTTAGCAAAGGAGGGAATTGTCCAGCACCTTACTTCTCCATATACTCCACAACAAAATGGTGTATCTGAAAGAAGGAATCGTACATTGCAAGATATGATACGATCTATGTTTAATCTAACAACTCTTCCTTACTCGTTTTGGGATTATGCCTTGGAATCTGCAGTTCGCATTTTAAATATGGTTCCAACAAAGAAGGTTGATAAGACTCCATATGAAGTATGGACTGGGAAAGTTCCTAACTTGTCTTATCTAAAGGTCTGGGGTTGTGAGGCGTATGTTAAACGTGACTCAGCAGACAAACTCCAACAAAGATCTGTAAAGTGCATCTTCGTAGGTTACCCTAAGGAAACTATGGGTTACTACTTTTATTACCCAGCTGAAAACAAGGTTTTTGTTGCAAGGTATGGAGACTTCTTAGAAAAGGAGCTCATATCTCAAGAATTCAGTGGGAGAGTATATGATCTGGAAGACGATCATGAAGATGTGACACCTTCTGAAAACACTAGCCAACTTCCTGAAGAACCTGAAAGTTTAGGTCCTCCACCAGAAGTTGAAGTGATTCCCGTTCGCAGATCTTCAAGATCTGTGAAGGCTCCTACACGTCTATGTTTAAACATGGAGTGTGATGACAACTTGATAGGGGATCTTGATGAACCTACAAGTTATAAAGCTGCCATGAATAGTCCAGAAAAGGAAAAATGGCAGGGAGCTATGAATGGGGAAATGCAATCCATGAAAGATAATGAAGTCTGGGAAGAAGTAGACCTACCTCCGGGTGCCAAGCTAGTTGGGAGTAAATGGCTCTACAAGAAGAAGACTGATATGGATGGCATTGTACACACCTATAAGGCCCGTTTGGTAGCTAAAGGCTATACTCAAACTTTAGGTGTTGACTATGAGGAGACCTTTTCTCCTGTAGCTGACATAAGGGCAATTAGGATTCTTATAGCCATAGCCGCTTACTATGACTATGAGATTTGGCAAATGGATGTCAAAACCGCCTTCTTAAATGGTCGCCTAGATGAAGACATCTATATGGCGCAGCCTGAGGGGTTTGTAAATCCAGAATTCCCAGATCATGTATGCAAGCTTAAGAGATCCATTTATGGATTAAAGCAAGCATCACGACAATGGAATAAAAGATTTGATAGTGAAATTAAGAAGTATGGATTCACTCAAAATCTTGATGAGCCATGTGTATATCACAAAGCTAGTGGGAGTAATGTAATTTTCCTTATATTATATGTCGATGACATATTGATCATGGGGAATGACATTCCAAGTTTACAAAAGGTTAAGGAATATCTTGGAAGTTGTTTTTCTATGAAAGATCTAGGGGAAGCTGCATTTATTCTGGGAATCAAGATATATAGAGATAGATCTCAGCGATTAATTGGATTAAGCCAAAGTGCTTACATTGATAAAATATTGAAGAGATTCAGTATGCAAAATTCCAAGAAAGGATATTTGCCGATGCAAGAGCAACATGGCTTGAGCAACAAAGTTTGTGCTTCAACACCCGAAGAGGTGCAACGCATGAAGAGAGTCCCTTATGCTTCGGCTGTGGGATCTATAATGTATGCGGTAAAAAGCACAAGGCCTGATGTTGCGTTTGCTCAGAATTTAACCAGTCGATATCAGCAGAACCCAGGTGAAAAACACTGGACTGCTGTTAAGAATATTCTTAAGTACCTTAGGGCTACTAAAGAGATGTTCTTAGTATATGGGGGTACTCCATCTGCAGAGCTTGATGTAACAGGTTACTGCGATGCTTCTTGGAAAGGTGATAAAGATGATACGAAGTCTCAGACGGGTTATGTCTTTGTCATTAATGGAGGAGCTGTTGATTGGAGGAGCAAAAAGCAGAGTGTACTGGCGATGTCTGCTACAGAAAGTGAGTATATAGCTGCTTCAGAAGCTGCAATGGAAGCTGTTTGGATTAGGAAGTTTGTTTCAGGGCTTGGGGTTATGCCTTCGATTCAGCGACCTATAAAAATGTATTGTGACAACTCAGCCGCAATTACATTTGCCAATGAACCTGGAATCATGAGAGGCACCAGACATTTCCCGATTAAGCACCACTATGTCAGAGAACAAGTTGAGATAGGTGAAATCGAAATGCTCAAAGTTCACACAGATGAAAACTTAGCTGATCAATTTACAAAGCCTTTACCTGGCACCAAGCTTTACAAGCATGCTGAAGGAATAGGACTTAAATTAGCTGATAGTTTCATGCCCATTTGTGATTAGTATTTGGATAAAGGATGTAATGTACAATTATTAATATTTACTGAAATAAAATATTGGTTATGTTTATTTATTCATTGTCTTATTAATAATATATCCTATATTTGCATGTTTAAGATCCGTGAATAATTTATTATTCTAAATAGTCCGTTGTCGATTAATGATATGGGAATATCATTAAACTAAGACAATTTTGAGTATTGGTTTAGGATATACTTGAAAGTATATTGATGCGTAGTCATACCAATTTCACATGATATTCAATGAATTGAGTATTGGACTTATCCCAACAATATGATTTAAATTTATTGTGAGAATCATATTTAATAGTTATCCTCAGACTTGAGATACCAGATAAGTGTCATGGATGTAGTGCATTTTGTGGAGCAATCTACCGCTTACCGTAATTGGAAGTCATAAGGGTTGTTTTCAGAATGTTGCAAAGTTCATGGGTTATTCTTGTAGTCAAGAGAGAATTCGCTCCTTCTGATTTGTTCAGAAGTTTAATACTGCTGGGCCCCTCGTAGGGTTGACAAAATGTTTGCGTGGCCACGCCCAAAGTCTATCTGGAATACGTTCAGATGTTTTGGTAATTTTGTTCAATCATAAAGAGACGAGAAACAGAATTTAATAAAGAACCTCACATCTTTATTAATGTAGTATTAGAGGCGAAAGGATAATAATAATGATGAATCATTAAAGGTTTTCCAGGAAACCTAGCTCAGGTCGAACTAGGGGCATTGGAGTGTTGCAAGACGCTAACCATTGTCATTTTACTATTAATAGATATACGAGTGGGAGCTGTTAAAAGTTACGTATAAATATTAATTAGTAAATGTCTAGTATCGAACCCGAGACCTCGGGATTGCACACTTTACAAACAAGAATAATGTAAATAAATATATATATGTTAAATGTATCGTATATATATATTTATAAACACTTAAGGGACTAAATAATCATTAATATTAAACGTAAGTATTAATTATTATTAAGGGATAAGAGAACGAGGACTAGAGTGTAACTTGGGAGTCAAGAAGGATCTAGAAACACCCCAAGGGTGCCTAGGCCGGTCGAAGCCCACACCATGGGTCGATCCACCCTTGCTTGTGCTCCAAGGAATCACCTAGTATATATACAAGGCCAAGGATTAGGGTTTCACATCTCTTGTGCACACACACAAAACCCTAAAGTTTTCTTCTCCTTGTTTCTTCTCTTGGTCGATCGATCCTCACTCCCATAAGGGTTTTAGGATCGAAATTTTCATAAGCAAATTAAGTGTTTTGTTTACTTGCATCAAACCTTTATTCGTTGGTAGTTTGTGTGTACAAGAACGAGGTAATTACTTACTTTAGTAATTATCAAGAGATCGATAAACAAAACGGTAAGGGGTTTATCATTGATCTAATTGTACAAGAATCAAGGTTTATTTGAAGTGCATCGGGTATGTTTTCTATTTATGTTTTAGTTAATCTTTATACGTGTTATTACTTGATCCTAGCTTCCGCAATATGTGTACTTTGATTGTCAAACTCTAACAATCAATTCATGTATCATTGTGACAATGTCACACACGCCAATTGCAATATAAATAAATTTCATTCTTGTTTCTGCCCATTATTACTTTTTAGTTGATACATGTTCCATAAAATGTGTTCTCAGCATCATTGAACACAGCTAACGAGTTGAACAACGTATCCATCTTATGCATCAGTAGTCGTAGTTTTGACCATCCAAAATTGGAACATCAACATGAGCGAGATCAAATCCCCTCGTACCATGATTGCACCAAATGGAGGTAGGAGGAGGTTATATTCTCTAACTTGCTCACATCGAATATTTCGGTGAAGAGATAAATAACCCTGAGATATATATATGTATATATAGAACTATCAATCAAATATTTCATGTAATACAACATTTTTGACACACAATGGTGGTATTACAACTTATAAAGAATACTCAAATGCTACTCCTTTAATCTGAACTCTCATGTACGCCCTTATCAATATTTCTGCTGCTACCTTTTATAGACCAAATAGAATGTGGAACTGACAAAATGTTGTCCAAATTGTAGAAATTCAACCTATTTGATCCTGTTATACTATTATTATATTTAGACGTTAAAGTTTTTGGGCTTAGCCCATGTTAAGTTACTAAAATAATCTTTAAGGTGATTATATATTGTATTTGATAATTAATGGAATGCAAGCAAATCATTATTCCAACATGGTGATCCTAACCATAACCTTAATTTTTTTCGTCTACCCCCTCAACCAAAATTCCACAACCGAATTTCATTCGTCATACTCGTCCCCACCACATCAAGCAAGAGTTACTGTCTTTATTAGTCAACAGAAAATTTAATTTTTGGCTTACAAATCGATCCCAACAAAAACAACCTTAAACGTTCCCCTTTTTTTTTTTTTTTTTTTTTTTTTTTTTTTTTTTTTCAGTCGACTGCTAACCCTAACCTCCAAAAACAAATATAATTGATCCATTACTCCCCTTTAACATACAAAAATGATTGGTCCAACATCAACATCTACAACGAAGGTCTGTTTTAACTTTGCTAAGAGGTTCTGTCGGTTTGGGATTTCATGCAAGTTTTTGCATGCTAATAATACATCACGAGATAAAGCAACATCACATTCATCCCTTTGGTCTCCCCCATAGTCGAGTACTCCATCTTCTTTACTTGGGCTCAATCCTTATTTTATTAATACATCCCCGATGGTGGAATTAATAAAGGTCAAGAATGATTTATTAGTTCAACTTACGATTTCTTCAACATTAGACATGGTTTATGGGTCCACTGCTAGGCCTATTTAACTAGTCCACGCTCCACAAGGATTTGGGCAGCCCAAGTTGCTGGTCCAATACCGAATGCATTTCAGGCCCAATGTCGGTCTACACTAACTGTTACACCAACTGTTGCATCACTTCGGGATCCTACTACAGGGCACTGGTACAAAAAGTTGTATTGGTCACGCAAAAAATGTGTGACGATATGCATATAGTCACACACGTTTTTTTCGTTGTGTGTCACTAAAGGTCCCGCCACCGTAGGTGGCATATGGTCACATTGTTGAGTTCGTGGCCTTTTCCATCGAAAAAGAGTGACCAAAACCCCGAATATGTGTGACAAATTAGGCACAAGTTTTGTTGGATTAGTCATTATCAGTGACCGTAAACACCTTATAGTCACACGAATATTTTTTAAGAGTGACTATTGTTCGTCCTTTGGCCACATAAATATATAATATATGTGACATTTGAGATGATATATTCAAGTAAATGTGTATTTTGTGTAACTATTGATAATCCAATGGCCACATGAATATACAATAAATGTGACGTTTGTGATGATTTAGTCACACAATGGGTGTTATTTTTTTTGGAGTTAGTCACATACAATTTAACACAAAGTGGCCAAAAGTGTGAATAAGTGTGATCATATGCTGTTTAAAGTGAAGAAATGTGTATTTTGTGTGACTATTGATCATCCAATGGCCACATGAAGTTTATGTTTGCGTGGCCTTTTGTAATATTTAGTCACACAAAGCATGTTTGTTTTGGGTATTTAGTCACATATCATTAAGTAAACAGTAGCCAAAAGTGTTAATAAGTGTGACCATATGCTGTTTAAAGTGAAGAAATGTGTATTTTGTGTGTCTATTAATCATCCAATGGCCACATGAAGTTTATGTTTGCGTGACCTTTTGTAATATTTAGTCACATAAAGCATATTTCTTTTGGGTATTTAGTCACATACAATTAAGCAAACAGTGGCCAAAAGCGTTAATAAGTGTGACCATATGCTGTTTAAAATGAAGAAATGTGTATTTTGTGTGACTATTGATCATCCAATGGCCACATGAAGTTTATGTTTGCGTGGCCTTTTGTAATATTTAGTCACACAAACCATGTTTTTTTTGGGTATTTAGTCACATACGATTAAGCAAACAGTGGCTAAAATCGTTAATAAGTGTGACCATAAGCTGTTTAAAATGAAGAAATGTGTATTTTGTGTGACTATTGATAATCCAATGGCCACATGAATTTTATGTTTGTGTGGCATTTTGTAATATTTAGTCTCACAACGCATGTTTTTTTTTGGGTATTTAGTCACATACAATTAAGCAAACAGTGGCCAAAAGTGTTAATAAGTGTAACCATATGCTGTTTAAAATGCAGACATGTGTGTTCTGTGTGACTAATGTTAATCCAATGGTCACATGAATTGTTAATTCGTGTGGAATTTGGTAATATTTAGTCACACATCGAATTAAAGAAAAGAGTGACCAATGATGTTAGTATTGCTAGTACTATGTTACTACTGCTGGATCAAAGTTACTACTGCTAGTATATAAATAAAACAGAATTAAAAACAAAAAGCAATTTCAAATTCCATACAACTCGAATGTATATAAATGAACAAAATATATATAGAATTTTAATGTTGCATATAATGAAATTCTCAACCACTATAAGTTAAAACCTTTTGAATCTTCCCCGGACCCCTAGCTTGTTTTGCACTTCTACACTAGAGACATAATTTCTGCACTTCGGTTGTAGTTTTGGTCCAGGAATTGGTTCACTAACTTTTGGTTTCGTAGTTGGTGGTGTAACCTGTAGTAAACAAAAGACGCTTGTATCAAACATTGAATTTAATATGAAGAATTATATATATATATATATATATATATATATATATATATATATATATATATATATATATATATATATATATGTAGGTTGAAAAAACACATGTATGTACCTCCTCATGATCAGCAAGAATAACTTGATCCTTTGGCCATGCAAAGAAACAACCTACGCCTTCCCTAACTGTTTTTAACCCAATATTCCCTATGTCCGGTATGCATGCTGCATCCACTAACGATTTATCAATTGAGACTCTGTAGCAATCGTTTGGGAGTGGTTTGTTATGTAGCATTTGTTTTCCTGGAATGTTGTGTATGCGACCCAAAGCAACAATATTTGATTTCTTTATGTGCCACAGTTTGCAATTGATTGTCTAAAAAAAAGAATTTTGCATACGTATATATCAGAAATTATTTAAACAAAATTAAGAATAACAAGAAGAAACATGTTGAAATACATACTTGTGCTTGTGTTGTTGGAGACACATTATCCTGTGATAGGGAAGCTGGAGACCCGGTTCGTCGTGACTTACCCGTTTTCTTAGGTACGACATTTATAACAGGTTCCTATACGTATATATAAAACACGGTACATTATTTTAAAAATAAAATAACAAGAAACATGTTGCATGAAATACATACTTTTGGTAGTTCTTTTGTTGGAGATGCATCTCCTTGCGATTGGGAATCTGCAGACCCGTTTTGTCGTGTCTTTGGTGTTTTCTTAACATTGTTAACACGTTCCTATATGTATATATAAAATACGGTACATTAGTCATGTAGGTAAAATTAAAAAATCAAAGGGGGATATGTTTTACTCCTTAACATTGTTTCCATTACCGGTTCCAAAGTTTCAATCCCAGCTGTAGGCTTCTTCTGAATTATCACATCTTTATCACGTGCACGTATACCAACACTGGACTGAGTTCCGTCGACCACCTGATGATCATTAGTGCTGCTATCTATATTATCAATGGCCATTAGAGTCGTCACCTGCAATATAATTAAATTAAATTAAGAAATACATTGGTGTTAGCATTAGAAAATGAAATTGTTAACAACATAAAAAATGGCTTACATCTGAGTCTAATGGCAATTGAGATGCCATATCCAACTTAATCCCTTGTGAACTCAAAAGACTCAGCATTTTAGAAACCATTCCTTTTGTATCTGCCATCTCAGCGGACAATTTCTTGACCTGATCATCTTTTTCTGTCATCTCGGTGGACAGTTTCTTGAGCATTAGATCTTTTTTTTTACGCTCGCTTCTCTCATTATCAAGTTGAGTTTGAAGTAACTCAATTCTTTCATCAGTTTCTTTTCTGGTTCGAGGAAGATTAAAATACTTCTTATATGTAACTCCATTTCCCACTCCTCTTGCATAACCTCCCTTTTCCTTACCAAACACAATTGTCATGGCATCAGTGCCATCATCAACATCCAAGGTTCCTTCCTTGATCTTTTCATTAGCTTCTTTCTGCAAAAAAAAAATATGGGAATTGTTGGTATTAAAAGTTAGTACTGCTGGTATACAAGTTAGTACGGCTAGTACAAAGTTAATGCTGCTGGTATATAAGCATAATAATAGAATTTGCAGTCAAATTTACAAGTTTATCTGCCACCGAACTAATCTCAGCATCTGGAGATTCTCCGTCTTTGTTTTGCCTTCCTTTGACCCACAATACACCACGCGGCGGTTCAACATCTACTTCAATTTCTTTTTTTTCGATCTAATGGACATCAAGTGCATACACATATATGTAAAGTTAAACCAAGATAATCGATTCTGATCAATTAGTAAAACAAACAGTATGTATAACCTTACCATTTTCTCCTTAACATAAATGTAACCACCTCGTCCCATTTTATGCTGATAAATATTTTTGGAACGCGACAGTTTAGCTTTATCTGATTTCTCCTAAAAAAAACACAAAATCATAAGGCATTTAGATATGCGGTAATGCTGCAAACTAAAAATTATGAAATGACATATAAATTAAATAAAGATGACTAATTAAAACCTTGTATTCATTGGTGGTCATGTAGGTTACAAACTGTGGAGGATTATGCAAACACTTGGGATGTTAGTCTTAATAATGTGTTTGAGATATTTATGAATGAATGTGATTTAGTACGCGGAATTTACTAGAACACACTAAAGGAACAAAGGTGATGAATAAGTAAACGTGAATAATTTAGAGTGATGAACACAACTTGAATAACACAAAACGATTCAATATTATTTATGAGATAATACGGGTGATCTAAACTATCACCGGGATTACAAAGGTAACCTTGAATCTTTGATACGTAAAAAGGATTTGATGATTGAAGTTATGCATGCATTATCTTTTAAGAAGGTGACTAAGGGTTCCTTTTATAGGATAAGGAACCCTTATTACAAGTTGTCAAGTTGCATAATATAATATACTTAGAGAACTTATCTTATCCTAATATTACACTTTTCAATGTAAAACACTCCATATTATCTACTGAGAGGTATAGACCTCTGTACTACTTCTACTTAACGTGTAACTTTGTACAAAGACTAATGATACAACTAAATATCTATAAATAAAATATATAACAACTTGACGTTTAAACTGGCAGGACCTTCATCAACTAGCAGTACCTTCTCACCCAGAAGGTACTGTTAGTTTATCTTTAACTTCAACAAACAAAAGAAGCAGGCTTAACTCATCATCTGGCAGGCTCTTTTACTTGTGCATTTTATTCCCAACACAAACTCAACCCATTGTTCTTGTGTCATACTTGTACTATACTTTTCCGGCATTTCATTCATTTTCTCAGGTGTATCTAGGTTGGGCAATATGTATTTTTCCCTGAGTTTCATTCTGTAATTCCTTAGCAGTTGACCAAGACAATTCATTACCACCTTTTTGAATGTCACGTCAACATCAAAATATCGCTACAAAGATTAACACAATGTTTTTAATTAGTTGTAGATAATTGATAAATTAAACTTATATACTGGGTTAAAAATTAGTATATATGTACCGTGATTTCATCCCATAATTTTTGTCTTGATTCTTTATCCACCTTCTTCCAGGATAAAACCTTCAAACCTATGTGCTCACGAACCACATCTCCTAAAAAACTCGCAAATAGTGCTCTGTTTAACCCTATAACCCTATTCAACGCGTTGATGGTTACCTTGTGCTTTACTTGACCAGGATGGCCATATTGACGATGAAACTTAGCTAGCCTAGTTATGCCCCTATTAAATAGTTTTCGATTTACTTGGTTGTCATTTTCTTCATCAGATGAAGCATATATTTCGTCCTCATACTGTATTGTGTTAACATCAGCTTCATTATCTGGAAGCAAAATATCAGTATCAATGTCTTTAACCATTTCCATGACGACTCTTAAGCAACAATGTGTACAAGAAAATGATTCTGGCTTTGGAGAGTTATGGTGATTGAAGATTTGATTTTTGTGTTTTGGTTACAGTGTTTAGTTTAATTAGGAGAAAAAACAGGGTATTTTCATGAATATGGGCTCTTATTTATGTTAAATCCTAAATAATTAGGTGATTTAAAAATTTTGGAGCAAAATTTTGCCTCCAAATTCTTGTAAATTATTTTCAAAAAATTTCGCTTATGAACACAAAATACTTTTCTTTTCTCCAAGAACATGAGTACTATTGAGTCAGGCGGCTCCTTCGATCAGAAAAACGAGGAGAGTAATTAAAAGTTAAAACAGTAATCATAGATGATGATAAATACTAAGTCCCAATATTGTTGTTGTTTTACCCTTTAAGTCTTTCTTTTACAACTTTCACCTTAAGTTTTCTATCTTGTGTTATATAATACTTTTAGATGGATGGATTGTGTTTTAATTTAAATGTATTTTCATCAAACATTATACAACACAAATAAAAATATTTAAGCTCAAAGTTATAAAAGAAAGACTTAAAAAATTTCTAACAAATCGGTTATATTTTTATTCCGGTCATAACACATGCATAAAAAACGTGTAAAAACAAACAGAAATGGGTAAAAACGTATGGAAACGGATGAAAAGGGACTAAACGTGTAAATCGTGTTGTTGGATTAGTTCGGTCTCATTAAATCGGTTATCATTTTATTCGGGTCATAACACATGCATGCATAAGAAACGTGTAAAAACAAACAGAAATAGGTAAAAACGTATGGAAACGGATGAAAAGGGACTAAACGTGTAAATCGTGTTGTTGGATTAGTTCGGTCTCATTAAATCGGTTATAATTTTATTCGGGTCATAACACATGCATGCATAAAAAACTTGTAAAAACAAACAGAAATGGGTAAAAACGTATGGAAACGGATGAAAAGGGACTAAACGTGTAAATCGTGTTGTTGGATTAGTTCAGTCTCATTAAATCGGTTATATTTTTATTCGGGTCATAACACATGCATGCATAAAAAACGTATAAAAACAAACAGAAATGGGTAAAAACGTATGGATACGGATGAAAAGGGACTAAACGTGTAAATCATGTTGTTGGATTAGTTTGGTCTCATTAAATCAGTTATAGTTTTATTCGGGTTATAACACATGCATAAAAAACGTGTAAAAACAAACAGAAATGGGTAAAAACGTATGGAAACGGATGAAAAGGGACTAAATATGTAAATCGTGTTGTTGGATTAGTTCGGTCTCATTAAATCGGTTATATTTTTATTTGGGTCATAACACATGCATGCATAAAAAACGTGTAAAACCAAACAGAAATAGGTAAAAACGTATGGAAACGGATGAAAAGGGACTAAACGTGTAAATCGTGTTGTTGGATTAATTCGTTCTCATTAAATCGGTTATATTTTTATTCGGGTCATAACACATGCATGCATAAAAAACGTGTAAAAATGTAAATCGTGTTGTTGGATTAGTTTGGTCTCATTAAATCGGTTATATTTTTATTCGGGTCATAACACATGCATAAAAAACATGTAAAAACAAACAGAAATGGGTAAAAACGTATGGAACCGGATGAAAAGGGACTAAACGTGTAAATCGTGTTGTTGGATTAATTTGGTCTCATTAAATCGGTTATAATTTTTGTAACAATTCGCAATTTCAGGTTAACTTTTATTCCCGAAAA
Organism: Artemisia argyi; assembly: GCA_030686995.1. Classification (NCBI taxonomy): domain Eukaryota; kingdom Viridiplantae; phylum Streptophyta; class Magnoliopsida; order Asterales; family Asteraceae; genus Artemisia; species Artemisia argyi. The sequence goes on from CM060702.1 coordinate 118,830,412, forward strand.
TTTCACTATTCACTTTTTACAATTCACTTTTTACTATTCACTTTTACTATTCACTTTTTACTATTCACTTTTCACTATTCATCTCAGAAATTTTTATTTCATATTCTCGTAAGTTAAACTATTTTAACGATAATCCGAGAGTTTGACGCTCGTCGGATCATTTCTGCAAAAATCACAAAGCCGTGTCCGAGATTTACTTTTAGGTTTAAACGTCCTTCTAGCATCCCGATATGTCCATAAAACATTATAAACAATAGAAATATGATTTTCTCTCATTTTAGGACAATTCCAAAAGTTTCGGAATTTTACGTTTTTCAGTTCAGCGTTTTACGCGAATTGCGCGTTTTAGACCCGTGTTTCCAGTTTTTAGCAGGGTTTTCGCACCCGATAGAACCTACCACTCATTTTATATTTTATTATGGACTATATTGACATGTTTAACCATATTTATAAGTTTCATATTTTTAGGATACCCGGTTTTACGTTTCGTGGCCTAAAAACTTACGGTTAGCAATTTACGGGTCCAAAACTAGCTACATACTTAGGATATTATCATCCAAAGACCAAGAGTCATCATCTAGTCACCTTATCCTCATTCAAACCGCCACTAGGGGGGGGGGGGGTTCACACTTGTGGTTAAATTTTGACCATTGATTCTTTACTTAATTACAACTTTGGCTCCAAGTTAACCTTGGTCACCAAGTTTGTGTAGTTTCCTAGTAAGCTTCCTAACCTCCTCATTCATAGTATAAATAGAGAGCTCATTCCATCATTTCTTCATAAATAAAACGCCACAACACAATCCCTAGCTCCATGATCCTTTGATCTTCAAACTACAAGTTACACTACAAAGTTCAAGGTCTTAGTATTCTCTACCTAGTTCTTAAGTTTGTTTGGTGATTCCATGGTTGAATTAGGAGCTACACAAGGTGATTAGGGGCTGAAGTTAATGGGTTTTATCAAGGGTTAGATCAAGGCTAGCAAGGGTTACAAGAGTTATGGTGAAGGGTTTACAAGCTTAGGTTTAGTGTCCTAGTTCTAAACTTGACTTCCTTTCTTTAGAAAGCCAAAAGTTGTAAGCAAACCCTTATACACTTTCATGCTTATTATGTTTCTTTCATGCTATATATGGTCTTTGTATTGTGTTCATGATGTTTAAAAATGGATAAAACAAGTATTGGTATACATATGTTAACTTATGACAAGCAAACAAGCAAACTAGTGATTTTTATGGAAAACCATGACCACAATAGTATAACTTTGATATTTGACACTTACTTACTGTTAAAGAGGACTTAACAAGGAAAACATAGCAATTTGAATCACCCAAAACGAGTATACGAGTCAAAAGTTATGACCGTTTGAAGTTAGCGAAACCAAAACGGCAAAACTGCCTAAATTGCATTCTGATCAAATTATGATTTTGAAAGTCCCACTTCTGCTCCGATTCATCAAAAAGTTAAAACACGAAAGTTGTCCGGAACGACGTTTTCGTTCAGGAATAAAGAAGCTCGAGACCTAAAAACGCTTTCTGAGTGATAAATTTTTTTCAAATTCTTAACAGCTCATTTTTAGACCAAAGTAACTATATAATTGTTATAATTAGATGAGACCAAGAGGTCTAATGACCTAAAGCCAAGACCACAACCATGGCTAAAGCCAAGGTTGAGTCTCAAGACCATGGTAACAATGACCAAGGTCACGGCAAAGCCACGGCTAAAGACCATATAACTTTTAAAGATCAAAACTTATATATATGTTAACAAATACTACAATAGTAGGGAGCCTCATGTGAGGAGTTCATTGAGTAAGCCGTCGAGACGAGTTGTGGATTTACGAGTTAAAGTGTCCTGGCTCCTCGAACGTTTACTCCATGACTTCTGAATTATGTCGGCCCGAACGGTAGTAAGAGATTTACAACCTATACATGTTTCATAGCCAATTATATTCAAAGACTTACACATTATACTAAAGTACTACATCATGAACATTATGCAAGACATATATTGGCAATTCTTCGTATACTTAGACGTTACTCCAAACCTAAGTCGCAACGTTCTATTATAGGCTGCTCTTAGAGACTTTCGCGATTCGACTACCATTTTCATTACTCACTACATAGACTTAAGGTGAGTCATAGCCCCTACTCTTTTCGTACTTGTTTTAACTCTTGGGGGGGATACATGCTCAACTACTTGCTTACTTGTACAAATACTCAAAACGTTTATACGTGACTGTGTTATACTTGATTGTCTTATACTTGATGGCATTATACTTGATTTAATACATACATGACTGTCTTTTATCTTTGGGAAGTGGCTCCCAGTTGTCTTTGGGAATTGACTCCCAGTTGTCTTTGATACATCCTAACATTTGAGAAAGTTGGATACATCATAAAAGTGAGGTCTTCGGAGATGAAGTAGAGACTCACTACTAATTGCTTAATTGTCTTGATGAACTTATACATGTCTTTATTATACTATATGTTAGCAGTGGGTTGTGAACACACAGGTTACAAGTCTCTTATGGCGGGACTTGTAACTGAGTGGATTCTCAATGCCTTTGCTGTGTGATCATTCTTTAAGGCTTTTCAACTATTTTAAGACAAACTCTATGAACTCACCAACCATTGTGTTGACACTTTAGCATGTTTATCTCAGGTTAGTAAGGCGATAGCTAGTGCGTGGAACTTAGAGTCAAGCTGCATATTCTGAAGACTTACGCTTTTATCATTTACCATTCAAAACATTTTGTATACATTTATGTATCATACTTTGGAATCTCATGTTTGTAACTTTGAATTCATTAATCGAATAGTAACTTTTCAAAACGTCTCATTTAGAGTTCGTTTTCTATACCTTGTACTTTGTATTATGAAGTAGCACCCCTATGACAAAGTCTTCCGCTGCGGTATTTTGGGGGTGTTACAATTTTATTCGGGTCATAACACATGCATGCATAAAAAAACGTGTAAAAACAAACAGAAATGGGTAAAAACGTATGGAAACGAATGAAAAGGGACTAAACGTGTAAATCGTGTCACTGGATTAGTTCGGTTTCATTAAATCGGTTATAATTTTATTCGGGTCATAACACATGCATGCATAAAAACGTGTAAAAACAAACAGAAATGGGTAAAAACGTATGGAAACGGATGAAAAGGGACTAAACATGTAAATCGTGTGGTTGGATTAGTTCGGTTTCATTAAATCGGTTATAATTTTATTCGGGTCATAACACATGCATGAATAAAAAACGTATAAAAACAAACAGAAATGGGTAAAAACGTATGGAAACGGATGAAAATGGACTAAACGTGTAAATCGTGTTGCTGGATTAGTTCGGTCTCATTAAATCGGTTATATTTTTATTCGGGTCATAACACATGCATGCATAAAAAACGTGTAAAAATGTAAATCGTGTTGTTGGATTAGTTTGGTCTCATTAAATCGGTTATATTTTTATTCGGGTCATAACACATGCATAAAAAACGTGTAAAAACAAACAGAAATGGGTAAAAACGTATGGAAACGGATGAAAAGGGACTAAACGTGTAAATCGTGTTGTTGGATTAATTCGGTCTCATTAAATCGGTTATAATTTTATTCGGGTCATAACACATGCATGCATAAAAAACTCGTAAAACAAACAGAAATGGGTAAAAACGTATGGAAACAGATGAAAAGGGAATAAACGTGTAAATCGTGTTGTTGGATTAGTTCGGTCTCATTAAATCGGTTATATTTTTATTCGGGTCATAACACATGCATGCATAAAAAACGTGTAAAAACAAACAGAAATGGGTAAAAATGTTTGGAAACAGATGAAAAAGGACTAAACGTGTAAATCGTGTTGTTGGATAAGTTCGGTCTCATTAAATCGGTTATATTTTTATTCTGGTCATAACACATGCATAAAAAACGTGTAAAAACAAACAGAAATGGGTAAAAACGTATGAAAACGGATGAAAAGGGACTAAATGTGTTAATCGTGTTGTTGGATTAGTTCGGTCTCATTAAATCGGTTATAATTTTATTCGGGTCATAACACATGCATGCATAAAAAACTGTAAAAACAAACAGAAATGGGTAAAAACGTATGGAAATGGATGAAAGGGACTAAACGTGTAAATCGTGTTGTTGGATTAGTTCGGTCTTATTAAATCGGTTATAATTTTATTCGGGTCATAACACATGCATGCATAAAAAACGTGTAAAAACAAACAGAAATGGGTAAAAACGTATGGAAATGGATGAAAAGGGACTAAACGTGTAAATCGTATTGTTGGATTAGTTCGGTCTCATTAAATCGGTTATAATTTTATTCGGGTCATAACACATGCATGCATAAAAACTGTAAAAACAAACAGAAATGGGTAAAAACGTATGGAAACGGATGAAAAGGGACTAAACGTGTAAATCGTGCTGTTGGATTAGTTCGGTTTCATTAAATCGGTTATAATTTTATTCGGGTCATAACACATGCATGCATAAAAAACGTGTAAAAACAAACAAAAATGGGTAAAAACGTATGGAAACGGATGAAAAGGGACTAAACGTGTAAATCGTGCTGTTGGATTAGTTCGGTCTCATTAAATCGGTTATAATTTTATTCGGGTCATAACACATGCATGCATAAAAAATGTGTAAAAACAAACAGAAATGGGTAAAAACGTATGGAAACGGATGAAAAGGGACTAAACGTGTAAATCGTGTTGTTGGATTAGTTCGGTCTCATTAATCGGTTATAATTTTATTCGGGTCATAACACATGCATGCATAAAAAACGTATAAAAACAAACAGAAATGGGTAAAAACGTATGGAAACGGATGAAAAGGGACTAAACGTGTAAATCGTGTTGTTGGATTAGTTCGGTCTCATTAAATCGGTTATATTTTTATTCGGGTCATAACACATGCATGCATAAAAAACGTGTAAAAACAAACAGAAATGGGTAAAAATGTATGGAAACGGATGAAAAAGGACTAAACATGTAAATCGTGTTGTTGGATTAGTTCGGTCTCATTAAATCGGTTATATTTTTATTCGGGTCATAACACGTGCATAAAAAACGTGTAAAAACAAACTGAAATGGGTAAAAACGTATGGAAACGGATGAAAAAGGACTAAATGTGTAAATCGTGTTGTTGGATTAGTTCGGTCTCATTAAATCGGTTATATTTTTATTCGGGTCATAACTGTTGGGAATAGACTTTATTATTTCAAGTGTCGGTCATTGAGTTTTGTTATAGGTTGCATTATTAAGTTAATACGTTAGTGATTTAATATGTTTTATAAAGTTTTATGCTAAACTTATAGGTTGGTAAAAGTCTAAGGGCCTAGTTTGTAATATTTACATAGTTTGGTGAAGCCCTAGACTACACCTATATATAGCCTTGTAACCCCTCATTAGAGGGTGTTGGTTCACCTAGTAATATCATTAGTCTTTCATTTCATATTAAGGGTTCCTTCCACTCTCTCTCTATTTACTTTCTCTCTCTAGAAATCTTAGTGGTTATGTTGTAAAAAGGTGACCTAACAAGTGGTATCATTCGCCAAGGGATAATATAGGTTGATTTAGGTTTGATTTGGTAGAAAAACTAGGTTTAAAAGTGAAATTCTTAATATTCGGTTACTGTTCATCGTGTTTCTGTCGAGTTAGGATAGTTTTACCGAGTTTGGGTTTATTCTTAGCGAGTTAGGGTAATTTTAACTTAGCGAGTTTGCAATCTTTCTGCGAGTTAGAGACAATCCTTAGCGAGTTAGAGTCTTGTTCAACATTGTTTCAGCGAGTTAGACTTACTATTGGCGAGTTAGCCTTCACCTTATCGTATATCGAGTAAGGTTCTTTGTGGCTACTACCTAGGGGAAACTCTGCCCAAGTTGATTCGAGTTACCGAGTTAGTTTTATACCGAGTTACGGACTTAATTTGATTTATCGAGTTTGATTCTCTAACTGGACTTACTGAGTTTGACAAGAATCTAAACCTACCGAGTTAAGACAGATAATATAAACCTACCGAGTTAAGACAAATCATCAAAACCTACCGAGTTAAGTTTCACTCATTTAAATACCGAGTTAGAAAACCAAAATTTTCAAGTTATCAAATCAACTTAAAATTCCAACCTTTATTTATCTTTAATGATCAAAGTTTACCATAATCACGAAAGATGTCTCAACCTCCTAATTACTTCATTTCTCATCCTCCGCAACATCAGTATCCGCAGTATCAGCAACAACAATATCAACAGCAACAATCGTATCAACAACCGCAACAATCGTATCAACAACCGTTCCGACCACAACATCAATATCTCATGATGCAACAACATCAACTCATTCCTCAACAACAACCATATCCAATGTCACAACAACCGAATCAGTATTCGTCTAAACAACCTCACTGGTTTGATCGAATGTGTGAAGTTATTACAACTCAACAATCCAGACACGAGGCAGGTTCACTTGAAACACCCCCAATGCTCACACCTGGGAATTATGTTCAATGGTCAAGTCGATTCTTACGATTTCTTGAACTTAAGAAACCCCATGGAAAATTCTTGAAACAAGTGATACTTGAAGGACCATTTCAGTGGCCAACAAAACTAGATAGTGGTGATCCAACTGCTGATCGTCCACGTGCTCCTGTAGAGAAACCTGTTCCAGAATCTTAACTCACAGAAGAACAGAAACTACATCGTGAAGCTGATGAGTATGCCATGGCTTATATACTTCAAGGAATACCAAATCCTATCTATCGAAGTGTTGATGCTCAGAAAACTGCTAAAGCTATGTGGGAACATGTTCATCTCCTCATGGAAGGCACTCAATTGAACAAAGATGATATGGAATCAAAACTCTACACGGAATACACAAACATCACAACTGAACCAGGAGAGTCACTTGAATCATATTATCACCGTTTCACTAATGTGGTCAATGATTTGGAACGTCACAAAATTACAATACTAAGGATCGCAGTGAATTCCAAATTCGTCGGTAGTCTTGGTCCTGATTGGCAAAAGTATGTGACATTCGTTCGACAAACGAAAAATCTTCATGATGCACCATATGGTTTCTTGTATGATTTTCTTAAACACCATGAACCTGAAGTGGAAAAAGATCGAGCTCTTCGAGGAGGTTACTCACCACCACCAACAACAAATTCATTGGCACTCGTAGCTCAATCTCATCATGCTCCACCTCCATTGACAAATCATGCTTATGCTCAAGAACAAAGTTCCTTCAGTTATCCACAACCTTCTACCTTAAATCCAATGGTTTCTTATGAATCATCTCCACAACATTCTTCCACTCAACTTGTTCCATACACCAACAATGATGCAGTGTACTACTCGAATGCCAATGAAGATGAAGATGAGGATTTTAACACGTTGAATCAGGGACTTGCTCTCATTGCTCGTGCTTTTAGCAAATTCTCCAACAAGACGAATAACCATCAACGTTCTTCTTCTAACACAAGGAATCAAGCTGTTGTGCACGATGGCAGAGTTGAAATACAGAATCGTAACTTTGGTCGATCAGGTTCAGGAGGGTCTTCAGGAAATTATGGGAATGGTCAGAGGTTTAATAACAATGGAGGGTTCAGAAAAAATTCAGGTGCTTCTCAGCAAAGGTCTGAAACAGTTGAAACTGGGAACTCAAACTCTGGGAATACAGTGTGGTGTTATAACTGTAATGAGAAAGGTCATATTGCAACTGCATGTCCAAAACCGAGAACTCGGGGCAGTAAGTTTCACAAGCAGGCATTACTCATGGCTCTTCAAGATGAAAAGGAAGGACACTTCACTGAGCAGGAGAACAACTTCATGGCAAATGCGTACAACGATGATGATATGGAAGACTTGGAAGCTAATGCAGCTGTGATGCTTATGGCCAACATGCAGGAACTTCGTATGAATGATTCAGGCCTAGTGTATGACACTGATGGTCTGTCTTAGGTACATGATCTTAATGCTTGCTTTATACATGACATAGTATCACCCTCTGCTTCTAAATCAGATAAGGCGCAAGTTGTTCCACCTGACTCATCGTTATCTTCTCACGCAGATGAAAAAATAAGCACAGTTGTCACATTTGATGATGACACAGTTGTTTCATTTGATGATCTTATTGAGAATGATAAATATGATCATGAAGAACAACATGAACCATTGTTTGATCCAGACCCCGACCTTATAATGTTATCCAAACAACTGAACGCTCAACAATTGCAAATAATAAAATGTAATGAGAAAAATAAAGCTTTAAAAGAAACAAATGCGTCACTCACAAGAGATATTGAGTGTTATAAAATTCAACTTTCAAATATGGAATACAAGGTTAAACATGAAAAAAGTTTTGAAAAAGCTTTTCAAGAATATTACAATAAAGAACAAGATCTTCAACATAAAATGCAAGATTTAATTGAGTCAAATGGAAAGATGGTTTCGAAACTAGAAAATGACTAGTGCGAACTTCAAAAACAAGTTGAACAACTTCAAAAAGAGCTTTCAAAAATACAAATAGAGTTGTCAATTTGCAAAAAGGAATTTTGTGAACATAAAATACGAAAAAGGAAGTATATAGATAACTTACTGTATGAGAATGTTGATCTTGAAAAACAACTCAAAGAATTTCGTAATATTGTTTACAAAACCGGGGGCTCTGTCACAACAATTCAGAAATCTACTTTAAAACCGAGACCCGATAAAGGTTTTGCACTTGTTGATTTCAAATCAATGTTTCTTCACAAAGCTTTTAAAGCAAATCCTAAAATTTACATTATGGAACAAATGCTTGATAATACGATTGTGCGTACTATTGTTTATGATACTGAGGAAGAGGAAGAACTTGAAGAAGAGAGTCGATAAAAAATGAGTCAAGTTGAATATTGGAAACCATATGACTATTCAAAAACTCCTCACATTTCTAAATCTTTTTTTCCTCAAAAGGAAATACCTGAGAAATCTTGGTTTGTCACTGAGTCATATGTTTCGTCTTCTAATGTGGCTCATGTCCAAACTGTGGCACAAGTAAATGGTCCTTTACCATCTTCTGGTGAAGTTACACCTTTACCAAAAAGTTGTCGTGTTTTAAATTATTTCAAAACTTTTATGGAAGACATCGAAATTTTGGAGGAAACAATTGAACGTAATTCAGAAATAAAAATTGAAACTTTTCAATCCGCTTGCGAGCGAGAAAAGAGAGATATTTTTCAAAAACAAATGTTGCCAATCGTTCAACACCTCTGTCACTGTGCTACACGTTGGGAACAGGAACTTCAAAAAGAAGTCAAATCAATGATAAACGTTTTCCATTCAAATGAAAATGCGATTTTTGTTCAAAAGCAAAGAAACAGAGTTTTGAAAGATGATGCTGATCGACTCTTGGAACAAATTCTCAATGCTGATATTTATTCTATTATCATGAATGATCTCTATAAATCTGGTACTTCTATGCTTGTAGATGATCTTTGTGTAGATAATAATTTGCTGAACACGGAAATAGAGACATTAAAACATGATAATGAAATGTTGAGGAAAAACAATGATGATGTGACAAAACGTTTTTCAAAAGAAATTTGTCAACTCAAACAAAGACTTGAATGGTGTCAAGCTCAAAGTCTTGAAATGGAATTGAAACTTCAGAGTCAAAATGTTTCAAAGTCTTGTCAAAGTTGAAAAAATACTGAGTCTTTTAAAAGTCTGTGTCTCAAATATGAGAAGGAAATTAAGGAATTAAAAATTGAAAACGCTGAATGGCAACAAAACCGCGATGACATTAATTATTGCAACGGGAAACTTGAGTATGAAATTCAGGATAAAAATCACATCATCATTGACTTAAAAGAGAAAATTAGGATACTTGAGAAAGGAAAGTTTGTTGACACCACAATGATTGCACCCGGACAATACCACTTAGACAAAACAGATAAGGGAAATCATGCTCAAAGTTCTAATGTTAATTCTTCCACTTCTACATGATTAGTCTCCACTAAAATGCGAAAAAGTAACAAAAAAACTAGGAAGACTAAGATCTGGAAACGTAATAGCGGAACACTAGAAGTCCAAGGAGTAGAAGATCAACTTAGGAATTTGAATAAAACTCATGTTGCATCTGAATTAGATTGTAATCTGGCAAATTGTAATCAAAATCTCAGTGTAACAAATGATGTAACTCTAAATGCTTCTAAAGTATCTTGTGTGTTTTGTCGTAAAAGTGTGTTATCTGGTGATCATACAAAATGTCTTGCTAATTCTTTAATAAATCATCATAAGAAACGTAGGACAAGCATTCCTTTTAGGCCCAATACTGCATCTAAGTCTATATTAGGAAAACCGCCATCTACGATTTCTAATGAGGTTGAGGTTACCCCCATAGTTAGGAACAAATCTAGGAACAAGCCCAAAGCTAGTGAATTCAACAAAAAGAAAGCGAGAACTAGTTGGAATTGGCAACGTTGGTTACAATATAAACCAGACTTTAAATGGATTCCTAAATTATTGAATACGCGTGCTTCTAACCAACTGGAACCCGCAATTTCTTTGGGTTCCACCATTACTCCTGTTCCATCTTCGTCGTCTTCTTGTGATGCAGGTGGTTCAGATTGTTCTCTGGATTGTTGATAGCGGATGTACCCGACATATGACAGGCAATCTCAAACTGTTAGTCAACTTTGTTTCAAAGTTTATCGGAACTGTCAGATTCGGGAATGATCATTACGCTCTAATCATGGGATACGGTGACTATGTCAGTGGGAACATTGAAATCAGTCGTGTTTATTATGTGGAAGGCTTAGGTCACAACCTCTTTTCAGTCGGTCAATTTTGTGATGGGGATTTAGAAGTTGCATTTCATGAGAAAACTTTTTCATTCGTGACTTACAAGGAAATGATCTTATGTCCGGCTCACGTGGTTCAAATCTTTACACAATATCGATGTCTGATATGATTGCTTCATCTCCGATATGTCTTTTCTCCAAAGCAGAATCTACTAAATCCTGGTTATGGCATAAACGTCTTTCGCACTTGAATTTCAAAACTATGACAGAACTTGCTCGTCATAAACTTGTTGATGGTTTTCCAAGATTCCGTTTTACCAAAGATCACTTATGTTCGGCCTGTGAACAAGGAAAAAGTACTCGCGCTCATTTTCCTTCTAAAACTGAGCACAGTACGAATCATGTTTTACAATTGCTTCATATGGATTTGTGTGGTCCGATGCGTGTTGAAAGTATCAACGGTAAACACTACATACTTGTAATTGTGGATGATTACTCCAGGTGGACTTGGATTTATTTTCTACACAGTAAAGATCAAGCTCCTTCAATGATCATCACCTTTCTCACTAAAATTCAAGTTCAGTTACGCAACACGGTCAGAATGGTCAGAACTGACAATGGTACCGAATTTAAGAATCAGACTCTTCGGTCATATTTTGAGAAAGTGGGAATTGAACATCAAATATCTATTCCACGAACCCCAGAATAGAATGGAGTCATTGAAAGACGCAATAGGACGTTAGTGGAAGCTGCAAGAACCATGTTGATAAATGCTCAATTACCAGATTACTTATAGGCGGAAGCTGTTTCAACTGCATGTTACACCCAAAACCGTTGCATGATAACAAAACGCCATCACAAAATACCTTATCAGATTGTTCACAAAAGAAAACCAAACATCGATTACTTTCATGTATTTGGAGCACTTTTTTATCCGAAAAATGATCGTGATGATTTAGGTAAACTTAAAGCAAAGGCTGACATCGGAGTGTTCGTTGGTTATTGTGAAAATTCAAAAGGCTTTCGGATATGGAACCGTCGTACAAGAGAAATTCAAGAAACTATTCATGCTAATTTCGATGAACTCACTCAAATGGCTTCTGAGCAAAACAGCTTAGGACCCGAATCCAACCGTCTTAACTTTTCGGACTCTTCGGCTGAACCATTGCCTCTTAACCGCAAAGAATTGGAAACCATGTTTGCTCCACTGTTTGATGATACAATTGAATACCGTTCTTCTGAGGTCTCACCAATTTCCGCTACACAACCTGAACATATTCAAGTACCTGACTCACCTCAACAAACTACAACAACTGTTGAGAAAGACGGTCCTCCAATTGCATCTCCCATAATAGTAGAACAAACCGCTTCCAACTCACGACAATCAGCTGAAGATCCTACACCACAATCAGTTCCACAACCCGCAGAGTATGATCCAAATGCATTCTTTAACCCGTTTGCACCGGCTCCAACATTCCCTAAAATAGCTGAGTCATCCACACAAAATTTGGATCCTGCTAACATGCGAGATACCTATCAACTACACCCTTCGACACACAAATGGACTCGAGATCATCCCTTAGTTCAAATTATTGGCCATCCAGATGCACCAATCATGACGAGACAACGACTTCACACAGATGGTGAAACTTGTATCTATGCACTCACAGTTTGTCAAGAAGAACCTAAGAAAATCAAAGAAACAATGACTTATGACAACTGGATTGAATCTATGCAAGAGGAATTTCAGCAATTCAAAAGATTAAAAGTCTGGGAATTAGTTGAAAGACCTGACGGAGTCTTTGTCATCGGACTAAAATGGATTTGGAAAAATAAGCTGGATGCAGAAGGCACTGTCATACGTAACAAATCACACTTGGTAGCTAAAGGATAATTTTAAGAAGAAGGAATTGATTTTGAAGAATCCTTTGCTCCAGTGGCTAGATTTGAAGCTGTTCGGATTTTTCTGGCATATGCTGCTCATCGGAACATGGTTGTTTATCAAATGGATTTGAAAACGGCATTTCTGAATGGATAACTCCGCGAAGTAGTTTATGTCAGCCAACCAGAAGGCTTTGTTGATCCTGAGCATCCCAATCACGTTTACCGACTCAAAAAGGCTCTCTACGGACTCAAGCAAGCCCCAAGGGCATGGTATGACAAACTATCTGCTTTCTTATTGGCCAATAAATTTTCTAAAGGATCCGTGGATCCAACGCTATTTACAAAAATATACGTGGTGGACTTACTAATCGTTCAAATATATGTCGATGACATTATTTTTGCTTCAACAAATAGAAATTACTCAAATGATTTCGCAAACTTAATGAAATATAATTTTGAAATGTCCATGATGGGTGAACTTTCGTTCTTTTTAGGATAGCAAGTTCATCAATCACCCCGTGGAATTTTTCTAAATCAGTCCAAATATGCTTTGGAAATTTTAAAGAAACATGGAATGATGAGCTGTGATACTTATAATACACCAATGGTGTTTGGCACAAAACTAGATGCTGATATACATGGGACTCCAGTTGACCCTACAAAATACCGAAGTATTATTGGGTCCCTCATGTATCTCACAGCTAGTAGACCTGATATAGTTTTTGCTGTCTACATGTGTTCTCGTTATCAGTCAAAACCGACTGAAAGGCACCTCAATGAGGCTAAAAGAATCCTTCGATACCTAAAGGGAACCATTAATTTGGGAATATGGTATCCGAAGGATTCTGGTTTTGAACTAATTGCTTTTTCAGACGCTGACCATGCAGGATGCTTAGACACGTGAAAAAGTACATATGGTGGTTTACAGTTCTTGGGTGATAAACTGGTGTCTTGGCAATCTAAGAAGCAGGACTGCACATCACTGTCATCAACCGAATCTGAGTACGTAGCTATGTCTGCTTGTTGTGCTCATGTCATTTGGATGAGATCACAACTTAAGGACTATGGCTACCTATTCAATAAGATTCCGATCTACTGCGACTCCAAAAGTGCCATTGCCATTTCCTGCAACACCGTTCATCACTGCAAATCTAAACACATCGATCTCCGATATCATTTCATCAAGGAGCATGTCGAAAAGGGTACAATTGAATTATATTTTGTTGGAACTGAGTACCAATTGGCGGACTTACTTACTAAAGCATTACCTCCAACAAGGTTTGCTGATTTAGTCCACCAAATTGGTATGCGATGTTTGACTCCAGACTATCTGGAAAAGTTTTTAAAACACAAGTAACGGTCAAACATCAAAACTATCTTTTGTAAATATTTTTCAAAAACCAAATACAAAAATATAAAACCTACAAAAACTCAAAAAGATTTTTCACTCTTTCATTAAAAAAAAAGTTTCTTTCTTCAATATATGTCGTTCACAACATTTTTCTAAATCATTATAAAATGCATATCTTGAGGGGGAGACAGAAATCTTTTTCAACTTCATTATTTCAAAGTTTTTCTCATCACAATAAAATCTTTTCTCGATACCTCGTGAACCATTGATTATTAAAATTTTCAAAGTTACATATCGTGGTTGGTTTAAGAAGGTGCCACATTCATAATAACTCGTAACCTTTTTCCACGGTCTCATAAGTCATAAAGTTTTTTAAACTAGAGGGGCTAAATCTGGTTAATTGGTTTAAATTTTGAATGGGATGCAAGTTTAAGGACCAAAGGTGTCATTAATCCAAAAGTTACAAATCATATACCTAAGATTCATAATCTGCTCCATCTATTCATGCATACATACACCCTCTGCTGCTAAACTTTTCCAAAAATCATAATTTTCAAGATTTTCAAGTTTCAAGTGATTGTGAGTTTTCATGCTTATCGATTTATTACTACTTTCACACGACCTAATTCATTTTAACAATATCTGGTTATCTTTGTACCTAATCGAGTTTTAGGGTTCATACTTATTGAATTTGGGTGTTTCTGAGATGGATAGTTTTAGGTTAATTGATGCTTATGGCCAATTGCGGCATGTCCTAAAGTGTGTATATCCACCTTTGCATTGATTACCATTGCTTCTATCTAGCGAAAATTAGGTGTTTTAGGATTTATAAGCTCGACTTTTCTTGGCAACCACTGGGTTTGTGCTTATTTGTTTAAAAGTATTGTATGTGGATCAATTGTGTTCATTAGAAAGTTGCTTAAGTCTTGATTTCATCTGCTTGTAGTTTTGTCCATATCATCAATCTGTATAAGTTTGAATTTTGCGAGTTAAGTGATGAGGTTATCGAGTTATATAGATTCTAGTCTTATTGAGTTACATGAATTTATGATTTTATCGAGTTAAGAGATAATATTATCATGTTTGCCTTAGTTGTTATCTGTTTATCGAGTTTGAAAATTTCTATGTTTATCGAGTTTGAACATTTCTATGTTTATCGAGTTTGAAATTTCTGTGGTTATCGAGTTTGAAATTTTCTATGTTTATCGAGTTTGAATAATTCTATGTTTATCGAGTTTGAACATTTCTATGTTTATCGAGTTTGAAATTTCTGTGGTTATCGAGTTTAGAATTTGTTGCTTATCGAGTTACATTGATTTTTCAAGTTAAGTCTAATATTTTTCGAGTTAAGTCATAACTTTATCGAGTTACACATAATTTTCAAGTTATGAAATAATTTTTGTGAATTGATCTTGTTTCATGGATTTTCACTCCGAGTTAGGAGTTTCAAATGGAACCATCACGTATGGGTTCTAGTTTTTTTCCCATTTTATGAAAAGAAATGCTGCCGAAATTTTTCTAAATTCTTTCAAGTCTTGGTTATTTCATCGACTTAGACTTAAGGAAAATATGTTATAGAGTTATGTGACTTATGTTAATCTAAGTTATATGATTTTTTCTATGATGTGATTCTCTGGATTGATTGTATCATGTGATGTATATGTGATGATGGATTTGTCTTAGGTGTTTGTTTTTCCATCATGGAAATTGTTCTTTTGTCTAACACTAACAAGATTATCACCACATGGCGTTTGTTGGTTTTATGAATCATTTCAGGTGCAAAAATGGCAAAGACATCAACACCTAGACACGAATTGATTAAAGGAGATGAAAGGATAATCGCAAAGACAAACCATAAGATAGTTCTTGAGACAATCACATGTCATCCAACTTGTGAAATCTTCTTAGAGATACTCAAAGAACAGTTCATTTTTAACCTTCTCACCATCACAACTACAGTACCAGAAGTCTACTTAACACAGTTTTGGGAATCTATTGAAATAAGCAAAAATGAGAAAACATTGGGTGTTCGTCTTGATCACAAACTAATTGTGTTTGATTTACAAACTCTCTGCACTGTTCTTAGCTTGCCTGATAAAGTCAAGAAATTCACTCCGTTGCCTTCATTGTCAGACGTTATCAGACTTCTTCGAGAACTGCAGTATGATGAATCACAAGTCAAACTCAACAAAATATCCCATGTTGACAGGAAATTCATTCCACAACCATGGCTCACACTTTACTCAATCCTCACCAACAGTTTAACGGGCAAGGAAACTGGGCATGAACATCCTTCTTTAGAAATGATGCAGATTTTCTGGGGGGTTGTCAAACAAGCAAACATTGACTATGGTCAATTGATTTGGGAGGATATGGTTTATCAAGCAAGACAGTTTCAAAAATCCTCAACCACTAAAATTCCATTCTACAGATTCACAAAGTGTCTCATTGCTCATTTCATGGAAATATACCCAGAGGTTGATCGTAGATTGGAAGATAAGAAACACACCCCTGTTATGGATCATAAGTATTCTAAAACCTGGATTCAGAAGACAAATACTCAGAAACAAGGAATGAGAATCCCTGATAATCTGATACCTGAAGCAGTCCGTAGCACTGAGGCATATTTAGTATACAATGAAGCTCAAAGAAATGGCCGTGTTGGTCTGACTCAACCAAAGAAAAAGAAAACATCAAAAGCTGCATCTAAAATCAAAACAATTCCCAAATCCAGAACAAAGAAAGTCACTATACAATCTAAGAAGAAAGTGACAACTATTCGGGATGAACCAACTGATGATGAAGGAAATGCTCAGCAGGAGACTGAAAAGCTTACATTGACTAAGAAGAAGAAGGCAGATAAGGGAAAAGAAAAAGAAACTCAAGAAGAATCAGTTACCTCACCAATGTCTGAATCTGAAGAAGAGGAACAATTGCAACTTACTTTAAGAGAAAGCAAACTAGCATAGGAGGACAGAATTGCAAGAATAACTAAGAAAAGGTGAAGGTTCTGGTACTCAGGATGTGGTAATGCCTACTCCAAGCTTGGAAAGAGATGAACAATCATCAGAAGAAACATGATCTCGAACATTGTCATCCTCTGAACAAGATGATGAAAACTCCGATGATATAGCTGAGTCATCTAGTTCTGAACCGAAAGACTCTCTCGATAAACCAGATGAAAGTGAAGAAGAAGAAGCTTCTAAAGGCAAAGATGATGATGCATCCGAGAATGAGGAAAGCAGTGATGAAGAAAAGAATTCTGAAAGTGAAGAAGCTGAGAAAACTGAAGATGATGAAGAAGATAAGAATGATGAAAGTGATGATGATTCGGATGGTGATGGTAAGGATGAGCAACTTGAAACAAGTAAAGACACCTCTATTGACATTGTGGGTATTGATGAAGGACCATCAACAGTTCAACAACAACAACAACCTTTATCACCTACACAAGGTCATCCTCTGGAAAACCCTGATCTTCCAACAGTCGTTCACCCAAGCTTGCTGAGGTCATTACATGATCAATTCAACGTGCTCCAGAAACAAGTTAACGAACAAAAGTGTGATGTTGAAGCGTTCAAAATTTATAATGTTGATGCAGCAGTTGAGCACCAGGTGAAACAGAGATTACCAAGAGAGGTTCGAAAGTATGTTCAGGAGAGACTTCCTTTCGCTGTAGAACACTACGTCAGAGATAATCTTGAAGGGATTGTTTCTCAAAGGTTTCAAACTACCCCAATCACCGTTCAGACTCTACCTTCAAACCCTTCAGTAAGTGATCTCAAAGGCAAACTATTGGAAGCAATTGTGAATGATCCAGATGAGAATGATCTACGCAAGGCACTTATTAAGTCAATCAAGAAAGCTTAAAAGAAAAGCGAAGCCTACAAAAAGACGAAAGCTACCAAGCATCGTCATGATGATTCGGACCCAGATGATCAGCTACAACAGGGAAAGAGGAAGAAAGTTTCAGGTTCCACCTCCAGGCCTCCAACTAAAATCGCAACCGTCAATGTTTCTGCTGATCCAAACCCTACACAATCAACCGAGGATCCAAACCCTACACAATCAACCGAGGAAGCTGATGTAGATATGGATGACATCCCTTCACAAATCACCGAAACCATTACGGAACCACCTAAGGAAGCTCAATTAATTCCAGCTCCTGAATGGATTAACCCTGATGCTCCTTCATTTAACTGGTTTGATGAAATGGTTGATGCTCACCCTGATGACACTGAAGCTAAAGAAATGACTGAACGATCGATTATAAGCTTCACAAAAAGAATAAAAAAGGTGATGCAAACACAAAGACTTCAGCTTTCTGACTTGGTTAAGATTCGTAAAGCAGGGTTCACAGAGTTCAAAACATGCACCACAACTGAACTCGAATTCGAATATAACGTTGATGAGGTTGCTAGAGCTCTGTCAGAAAACATTACTTGGGAAAAGAGACCATCTTGGGACAGAATGTATATTGGCACGGATCCTAATGATTTCAAATTTCAAGATTTTTCTCAACCATTACCTCTCGTTGGTCCTCCAAGTGATCTAAAGATCCCTAAGGAATACTTCTTCAACAACGATCTTCTATATCTTATCCATGGGAACACTAATCCTGAACACCGTTATGCTACATCTCGCACCAAATTCAAAGCCGCTTCGTAACCTCTGGAAGAACTTGACGATCAAATGAGAGGATTATACTCCACTTCTGTCAGCAAGTACAATATTGAAGCAGCTTTATGCAACTCTCACTGGCCAGAGATGCGCAAATGGTTCTATAAATACAAGCTGTCATTCCGATCCAACCACAGAGTCTTCTCTAATCAACGCATTCTTTCCATCACAGCCGTTCCACGTACAGAGAAAAGATTTGGGTATAACTTTCTTGATGAAATTGAGGTCCGTCGAATCGATGATCAATTGTACAAATTCGGTGAAGCAGACTATCATCGGTTGAACCTCAATGACATAGCAGACATATACTTACTCAAGGTTCAAGGCAAACTTCAGCACTTGCCCGGCAGCATTCAGTATGACATCATCAACTCTATTTTTCTTTTTATGCGTCAAACTATCATCAAAGCAAGAGTAGAAGATGCACAATTAGGAGTCGAAAGTTATCAGACATCACTCAACTTTACTGCTCCACAAAAACATATTCATGGCATCAAGCACCCTCGACCGTTCATCTTCAACAACAAACCCTTTGGAGTTGTTTATCCGTTAAGGGATGGGTACTGATTCATGAGATATGAAGAGTTTCATAAGTTCGGGGATCAGACTCTTAAGTATGTCAGAATTAAGTTGAATGAAAAACTCAAAGAACATGATAGTGGGATTAACGTGGGATGGAGAAGTAGATATGTGAAGGAAGCACTGAAGTTCATGGCTAGGATTGATCAGAAGTTAAGATTCAGGGAGCAGATACGGAGATTGGAGAGCTTGATTGGAGCAAGGGAACCGATTCCTGATATTCTCACCTACCGCCGTCCGGATACTCCTCGAATATGATCACTTTGGTATTACATTATTTTGGTTTCATCATACTTTTTCTTCATCAATGACTATGGCTTGTGCACACATAACAATGTACAACCCGTTCTTGTAAAGAAAGGACCCTGAGGTACGCATCAGTGCCTCAATCCTTATATAAGGAGCGAAGGCTTCTTACTTTTGAGTAGAATTAATCAAACATTTTTTGATTTTCATAATTCTGCTCAAAAGACAAGTATTTCACCTCAATGAGTATTCACTTGTTGAGGGGGAGCACTTGAAAAAACTTCATCGTTTGAAAAACAAAAGTTCTTATTGATATCTCCCCATAAGACTCAAAAAGCATATTTTAATCAAAAGTTTATCAAAAACAACATCTCATATGCTATTTTTGAGGGGGAGAAAGTGAAAGTGATTAAAATATGAAAGTTCAATGTTGCTTAAAGTCAAATATCTTGTGCGAGCTAGACTCAGAATTGACCCAGGAATTGACGAAACATAAAGGTTAGTAATCTCGAAAAGACTTATCCTCGACGGGTAATAACATCAAGTTAGTTACTAGAGCTAGTTGTCACCTAAAAGCTGACAATGGAACTCTTTAACTAGCCACGTAAGCGTGTCTCGAAAAGGATTTGTCTTAGTAGAAATGTACCGTCTCGAGAAACTTTCTGTGGACTTGATCAGGCCGGGTAATAACTTTAAGCTAGTCTAACTAGTGATGTAAGCGTGTCTCGAATCGGTCTTGTTCACTGAAAGTGGATCAATTCAAAAAGTGCTTGCTCCTCCCGCATGTGCATATTTATTTAATACTTATGAGCACATGTGAAGGGGGAGCCCTTCAAAAGTAAACACAAAACTCTCAAAGTGTTAAACAAAATATTTGATAATCACTAACACTTTGAGAGATTTTCAATCAAAGGTTTCTTGGCTATTGTCGGATAATCATGGAGTTATAAGGTGATTAAGATAAGAAAAACTGTCCTATGATCCGCCAGAGCCAGAGGGATCTACCCAAGGACATCACCAATAGATAGAATTAGAAGTCCTTAGGTATGATACGAAAAAAGGAGAAAAGAATGAAAGGGGAAAGAAGGAGTTGAAGAATTAAAAAGAAAAGTAAAGAAAAGGGTGAAAAGAAATAGCCCTCCATATGTTCAACCTTAGGGCAGACACCGGGTTCAATTCGTATGCTACTGGTTGTTGCTAAGGCAACACCGGTATTGAAGACAAAGTCGTCATGGACCCAGTGATGCAATGCACTAAACCTTCTTAACCACTCAAGTTCTCTTAAAAGAGCTTGTTTCATACTCACGGGGAACCGGTGTAATCTATCGACTTATCTCTTAGAGATGGTTGATACTGAAGCAGGAGACCCCTCCCTAGTCTCCGCATAGGAAACCTAAGTGTGCACTTATCGAGTCTAGAGCCATGAGATACATCAAAGAGATCTTAGTGACACTTAGTATTTCTACAACTGGTGTTCTACATCAATGAACACCAGCTGTAAATTATTGAGTCCTTCGCAGATCTTAGCAATCTGCCAAGAATGTTTATGAGAGAATTACAAATGTATTTCTCAATGATTGAACGGAAATTCCTTCCAGGGTCAACATCAAACAGCCCTGACAGCAGGTCACTTCGGTAACCCTTCACAGGTTACGCTTAGTGTTCGCGGTGGTTCCATAGCGGTCTACAGTTGTGGAGTGATCCCCAGCGACTCACCCAGTCATTGAGCTACTTAGTAGGTCTCGTAAGATCCTTCGGGAGTATCTGACATGGGAACGGCCTTGATAAGGATTAGAAGGAGTCTTCACACAATACTGTTGACGAGCTCTAATTCCTTATCTGTAAGTACCGGTTGATTATTGCTAACTGATTACCTGCAGGTACATCACCTCCATGATGGTAGATTCCAGCAAGCTCATACATACATCTTGAAGCAAATGAAAGCTCCCCCAAAGATCTAAGCACCACAAAGTTCAAAGAAAGATTCTACGCCAAAAAGAAGAATCTGCAAAGTATAAAGACTAAAGACCTTAGAGTATGCAAAGGAACTACGTGCTTTCAAAAGTCAAAGTCCAAAGATGTATGAGCATGTTGGAATGGCGGACAACCACCACAAACACAGAAGTAACGATCGGCAGACAACTTCATAACATGATCACCATCACATCAACAAAGAACGAAGTACAAAGAACGATGAAAGATTTTGCTAACTAATTTTTAGGACGTCAACTACAAAGTCAAAGTATAGAAGATGACGACGTCGAGCAACCTTTGATGACCAACACTTAGGGGGAGATTGTTGGGAATAGACTTTATTATTTCAAGTGTCGGTCATTGAGTTTTGTTATAGGTTGCATTATTAAGTTAATACGTTTGTGATTTAATATGTTTTATAAAGTTTTATGCTAAACTTATAGGTTTGGTAAAAGTCTAAGGGCCTAGTTTGTAATATTTACATAGTTTGGTGAAGCCCTAGACTACACCTATATATAGCCTTGTAACCCCTCATTAGATGGTGTTGGTTCACCTAGTAATATCATTAGTCTTTCTGTTAGAAATGAAGCTGAGCGATATTTACGTGAATTGGAGTAGACAACTAGAATGCATAAAGTGCAGGGACTATTAATGTAATATTATAAAAGTTGTCTTATGTAAGTAAATACCCCTCAAGGCTTCACTTGAGGGGTGTGGGTATGCAACATAATTTATCATAATAAAAACATCTTTGTTTCAAAAATAATAATAATAATAATAATAATAATAATAATAATAATAATAATAATAATAATAATAATAATAATAATAATAATAATAATAATAATAATAATAATAACCCAATTAGATTAGAAAGTGATTCGTCTTCAAGTAAACAAAGATTGCTAGGGATATTTATGAAGAAAAGAGCTATGAAGTCTTCCTCAGCATTGCTGCGCTTACTTTGATTGTTTTATTTTACTTGTTAGGAATCACTGTAACCAATTCACGTATATCTCCAGCTGGAGGGAGATTGTTAGAAATGAAGCTGAGCGATATTTACGTGAATTGGAGTAGACAACTAGAATGCATAAAGTGCAAGGACTATTAATGTAATATTGTA
Organism: Artemisia argyi; assembly: GCA_030686995.1. NCBI lineage: Eukaryota > Viridiplantae > Streptophyta > Magnoliopsida > Asterales > Asteraceae > Artemisia > Artemisia argyi. Next base: position 118,853,033 of record CM060702.1, read on the forward strand.
AAAGTTGTCTTATGTAAGGCCTATAAATACCCCTCAAGGCTTCACTTGAGGGGTGTGGGTGTGCAACATAATTTATCATAATAAAAACATCTTTGTTTCACCTCACCTTCTCTCTACTTTCTCTCTCTAGAAACATGGCATATTTTGATCAAACTCGTCCTCCAAAAGGTGATTCTTGGGTTCTACAATTGGCATCAGAGCTAACCGGGGGCGAATCATGGTGTTTTTGGGTGAAAAATCGTGTTTTTGGGTGACAAATCTCGGATCTCGTTACTTTGAACGTTATCAAAAGGTGACTACGGGGATAATTTGTTTATTACTTATTTGAGCTTGAAGTGACGTTTCACGGGTGCGTGTACTTAGTATCTCTAGGTCTAGGGGTTGGTTGGATGCAAGACTTTTGGAGATCCTTGTTTGAGCATTCATGGGATAGTGATTAAAACTTGGACATCTAGCTATGTGTGAGATCTATAAACGCATAAGTTGGTTCTTAATGCTCACAATAGCTATCACTTTAAGGAGTTACGTTGTAGTGCTCAGTGTCACACAAGGTTGTGGATTGTTCAAGAGACGGATATACAATAAAGGATGGATGGTTGGGTATATGCCACTACCTATATTGTAAGGAGTAACGTTGTTGTGCTCAGTATAGGTTCTTAATCAGGATAGTACAAGCGTAAGTCACAAGTCTGGAAAATTTTACTTCACACACAAGTTTGTCATATCGGGTTGTCTCCATACGTGGTAACTTACTATTAGCTAATGGAAGTGAAAGGAGGTTGATCTGAGATGAATTGTAGAGAGAATAGTTGTTGCCATTTCACTCATGGGGTATTGATTTGTATGTTTCTTCCAGTTGATATGTTTATGTACATATATTTATGATGATTCCGAGAGATCGTCATCATCCTAGAGGGAGAAATGTGTACATCGAGGCTTTTATTGAAGAATTGAAAGCATTCTAAGTAAGTTGAAGATGACAATATGATGCTCCCCAAACAAACCTGTGAAGAAGTTACATATTATCAGTCTAAGATTCATTTTCCACTGTGCATGAGACTGAAGATTATATGGGCAGAATTCAAAGAAACTTCTTCAACAAGCATTAAGGTTATATCAAACGGGTTGTCCATTTGGGAGGGAGCATGTAAAAGAAAATGGTTTACTAATTGGGAGGGAGTAATAACCCAATTAGATTAGCAAGTGATTCGTCTTCAAGTAAACAAAGATTGCTGGGGATATTTATGAAGAAAAGAGCTATGAAGTCTTCCTCAGCATTGCTGCGCTTACTTTGATTGTTTTATTTTACTTGTTAGGAATCACTGTAACCAATTCACGTATATCTCCAGCTGGAGGGAGATTGTTAAAAATGAAGCTGAGCGATATTTACGTGAATTGGAGTAGACAACTAGAATGCATAATGTGCAGGGACTATTAATGTAATATTGTAAAAGTTGTCTTATGTAAGGCCTATAAATACCCCTCAAGGCTTCACTTGAGGGGTGTGGGTGTGCAACATAATTTATCATAATAAAAACATCTTTGTTTCACCTCACCTTCTCTCTACTTTCTCTATCTAGAAACATGGCATATTTTGATCAACCTCGTCCTCCAAAAGGTGATTCTTGGGTTCTACACTTTCATTTCATATTAAGGGTTCCTTCCACTTTCTCTCTCTACTTACTTTCTCTCTCTAGAAATCTTAGTGGTTATGTTGTAAAATGGTGACCTAACAATAACACATGCAGACATAAAAAACGTGTAAAAACAAACAGAAATGGGTAAAAACGTATGGAAACAGATGAAAAGGGACTAAACGTGTAAATCGTGTTGTTGGATTAGTTCGGTCTCATTAAATCGGTTATAATTTTATTCGGGTCATAACACATGCATGCATAAAAAACGTGTAAAAACAAACAGAAATGGGTAAAAACGTATGGAAACGGATGAAAAGGGACTAAACGTGTAAATCGTTTTGTTGGATTAGTTCGGTCTCATTAAATTGGTTATTTTTTATTCGGGTCATAACACATGCATGCATAAAAAACGTGTAAAAACAAACAGAAATGGGTAAAAACGTATGGAAACGGATGAAAAGGGACTAAACGTGTAAATCGTTTTGTTGGATTAGTTCGGTCTCATTAAATTGGTTATTTTTTATTCGGGTCATAACACATGCATGCATAAAAAACGTGTAAAAACAAACAGAAATGGGTAAAAATGTATGGAAACGGATGAAAGGGACTAAACGTGTAAATCGTGTTGTTGGATTAGTTCGGTCTCATTAAATCGGTTATAATTTTATTCGGGTCATAACACATGCATGCATAAAAAACGTGTAAAAACAAACAGAAATGGGTAAAAACGTATGGAAACGGATGAAAAGGGACTAAACGTGTAAATCGTGTTGTTGGATTAGTTCGGTCTCATTAAATAGGTTATATTTTTATTCAGGTCATAACACATGCATGCATAAAAAACGTGTAAAAACAAACAGAAATGGGTAAAAACGTATGGAAACGGATGAAAAGGGACTAAACGTGTAAATCGTGTTGTTGGATTAGTTCGGTCTCATTAAATCGGTTATAATTTTATTCGGGTCATAACACATGCATGCATAAAAAACGTGTAAAAACAAACAGAAATGGGTAAAAATGTATGGAAACGGATGAAAAGGGACTAAACGTGTAAATCGTGTTGTTGGATTAGTTCGGTCTCATTAAATCGGTTATTTTTTTATTCGGGTCAGAACTACCACCACAGCCACAGCCACCACTACCGCACCAGACACCACCACAACCACAACTAGCCACCACCAGCAGAAACCACCACCACCACCACCACGTACCACCAGAATCACAACCAACCACCACCACCAGCATCACCAACACCACCACCACCACCACAACCACCAGCCACCACCAGCAGCAGCAACCACCACCAGCCACCACTATTACTATTAGCCACTACCACCACCAGCAAAAACCACCACCACCACCACAACCACAACCACAACCAGCCACCACCACCAGCAACAACCACCACCACCATTAGCCACTACCACCACCAGACACCACCACCACCAGCCACCGCCACCACCACCACCACCACTACAACACCACTAGCCACTACTACCACCATCAGCCAGCACCACCACCACCAACCACTACCACCACCAGCGACAACCACCACCACCACCACAACCACAACCACAACCAGCCACAACCACCAGCAGCAACCACCACCCATACGGCGTCAAATGTAGATCAAGGCAGTCCGAGAATGGTTTTGGCGGCAAGGTGACGGCGTCACAATCTTTGTCTTGACGCCGTCAGACCTATTTTTCTATATATAGTTTTCTAATTTTCACACATTGAAAAAAAGAAGTTTTGGGAGAAACCCTAAGTACGATTTTGGTGCAACTTTTACAGGTTTTTCAAGGGTTCCAAACCCTTGATACCTTGCATTGTAATTGAGATAAGTGTTCCTTTAATTCAATCAATATGTCTATGTGTTGGTTGTCTATATCTTGTTCTTATCTTAATTCCATTATGCTAGGTTAGATCTATCTTGTGTTTGCTTAGATCTAATGAAACCTAGATGTTAATTATGTGTTGATTACTTGTTTATTCTTGTCTTGGATGAATGATTTATATTTTAGGCTTAAGAAAACTGGTAGATCTCCATTTGGTAACATGCTTGAACGTCTTAAGAAACATGAACCGAGGCCCACTAGGTCTTTATTGGTTGTATTTAATGCATGAGCCACTGTTTACAATCCCTATAGTTGTGCTGGGCATGGTGTAGGAGGAGATAAGAGCTCATAGAATTGGGGAGTTATGTGTGCCACCCCATGAATGGTATTAAGGAATACGATCCGTCATCCATGCAATTATAACAAGTAATTAACGTGTAAAATATGTCTAGGGAGTAGTGAAATCTAAGTAAACACATTTTCTCCAATTACTGCTCACAACCTTAGTATAATTAGTTTATTTTCATTTCTAGTGTTTTATTTTGATTGCATCTTAGTATTGGGTTAGTTGATTAGCAACTAATTCCGCCCAAATCCTTCAAACCCCGAGATTTTACTTGCTTTCATAAAAAATATAAAAATACAAAAATAATCATCCCTCACCCTTAAAACTAGTATTTAGGCTTTCTAATCCTAGCGACACTATTCCTAAGCTGAACGATCAATCCCCCGGTACTTGTCACTATACTATACTACAACGATCAGGTACACTGCCTGGTGGGGGTTGTAAGCTTCTCGAGATCCCTCAAGAGGTAAAGCCTGTTGCGATTCCCACGCATCAAGTTTTTGGTGCCGCTGCCGGGGAATAGTTATTGTCTAGGTTAGAATTTCTTTTTATTAGGTCTACTTGCTAGATTCCTTTCTAGTAAGATTTTATTTTTATTTTTAGTTTTTCTTTAGTCTATCTTATTTCTTTGTGCCTTTGTTCGTAACTCTTCACCACCTGCCATCATGGCAAACGACGAATCCTTTAACCTTAGGATCACTAGGAGTCGTAGTTCCACTAGAAACTTGGTCTTGCCTTATGCGGAACCCGAAAGAGAAATGCATAGATTGAGACAATATCACTCAACTTCTGAACCATCTAGCGTTGCCATCGATTTTGATGCACCTCTTTCTGAAGAAAATTAAGAAAATCATGTCACAACCCCTAGCTCCCAACCTAACGACGAGATGAGTACTCCTGCAACCCCCATTCCTAAGCGCCTTAAGGACTACTCTTCCCCAACCTCTCGTGGCTTCTCAAACGCCATTGTCTACCCAAACGAACACACCAATGAGGTCTTGCATGCGAACGATGTTTGGCTTGTCAAAAATGTGTGTAAGTTTCGCGGAATAGATGAGGAAAATCCAATCCAACACATCAAGGACTTCCTGAAAGTAGTGGACACCCTCCATACGGATGGGGCTACTAGAGACACATCCCGATTGCGATTCTTTCCTTTCACCTTATATGAAAAAGCCCAAGAATGGTATGACAAACTCCCTTCTGAATCTATTTTCACATGGGAGCAACTCATATCCAAGTTCTATGAGAAGTTCTTCCCACCTGGAAAAACCTCAGCACTTAGAGATAGGATCCTCCATTTCCGGAAGGGGAAGGATGAACCCTTCCATAAATCATGGACTAGATTCAAAGATTTAATAAGACAAGTTCCCCATCATGGCATTGAGCTTTGGCTCTTGGTCCAAATCTTCTACGAAAATATCTCCTCTAACGACCGAAATGGAATTAACCAATCTAGGAAAGGAAGATTGGCCAATCTTAGTGCCGAGGAAGGATGGGATAGGATTGAAGAATATGCTCAAGACCAGGATGACACTTGGGATGAACCTGAGTCGACTATCAGCATTTCTGAGATCACCTCGGATCGGTTGAGAAAAATTCACAAAAGAGTGGAATACCTAGCTGGATCGCAATCACCTAAACAGCTGTTGAATCCTTACTTGATCTGCGATTACTGTGGGGGCCCGCATGAGGTAGAAGAATGCAGAGGAGCAGCCACAGCCAAACATGCATGCTTGTCAGGAGGGGACATTTTTGCTGATCCCTCCCTTTTGCCTTTTTACCAAAATGACGATTACACCCTTTGGGGAAATCTGGTAAAGAGAAGAGAAGGGGATGAAGGCCCTGAATTCAAAATCAGGAGCACTTTTGAAGATGACCTTGGTCACTTCACTCAAGAAAAAGGCTTGCAAATAAAAGGTCTTAATGAGCTTTTTGACGAGCAGCAGGAGGATATTGGAGAATTTTTCAACAAGCTTAACTCAGCCCTCGATAATCTTGAAACGCCATCAGTAAGCGAAAAAGACCCCATGCTCGCGATAACCACTCGAGCTGGAACAACAACCAAGGACCCTCCTTACCCAAACTCGTCGCCCATCACTCCCGATCCAAACAAACCTGGGGAGGAGGAGGAGGATGTCGGCGGTAACACCCCCGACCAACCGCCCTTGACGACTCCTTCCCCATCAACCCTGCCTAACCAACCTGTGAGAATCCCGTTTCCGTCCCGATTAATGAACCAAAAAACTGAGAATGATAACAAGAGATTCGTGTCTTACCTAAAAGACTCAGTTGTCACCATACCTCTCCTTGATGCTTGCTATCACATGCCAAAGTATAGCACATACTTTAAAAAACTACTTGCTAACCGGAAGAAACTCGAGGGTATTGTGACCCTGGGGAAGGAATGCTCAGTGGTGACCCACCGAGGGCTACCAAAAAAGGTAGACAATCCAGGCAGCTTCACCCTGCCTTGCTCCATAGGACCTCTATCAATCAAGAATGCTCTTGCCGATTTGGGGGCAAGTATCAATCTCATGCCTGACTCTATGTTCCGTAAACTTGGATACTCTGGATTGAAGTCTACCCGTATGAACATCCAACTAGCCGATAGATCGGTCAAGTACCCCATAGGGATATGCGAGAATATGCTAGTCAAAGTTGGGAAATTCAAATTCCCGGTCGACTTCGTGATCCTGGATATGGAGGAGGATGACTTGGTACCCATCATCTTAGGTAGACCATTTCTTGCTACCGCTCGTGCAGTCATCGATGTCTACGATGGCAAGTTAACCTTACGAGTGGGAGACGATAGCACAACCTTCGACATTAAGGATTCTATGGACCTCTCCCTCGAAGTAGCCAACCGGCTCTATTTTATCGGGGAAGTAGATGAACTCACAGATGTCATTGATAGTTGTGTCGATGAACAGGTCGATGAAGGCTGGCTACGGGACGAGAGTTTTCTGCCTTTGCTAGAGGTAGAAAAGACGGAGGATGTTAGTGTAGTCTCCTTCTACCCCAGACAAGAGGCAACGGAGCATCTCAAGCTCCGAAAGCCCGAAAACAAGCTCAAACCTTCTATTATCGAACCTCCTAACGTTGATCTTAAAGAGCTTCCTAACCATTTGGAGTATGCCTTCCTTCAGGGGGAGGACCAACTCCCGGTAATCATTAACTCTTCCTTGGAACATGAACAAAAAGGTAAACTCTTAGAGGTCCTAAAAAAATACAAGGGGGTACTCGCATGGAGTGTGGCCGACATTAAGGGGATTGACTCAACTTTTTGCACACATAAGATTCTCATGGAAGAAGATTATAAACCTACCGTGCAACCCCAGAGGCGCGTGAACCCTAACATTAAGAAAGTAGTAAAGAAAGAAGTTATCAAACTTTTGGATGCAGGACTGATTTACTCGATTTCGGATAGCCCATGGGTTAGTCCTGTGCAAGTTGTACCTAAGAAGGGTGGAATGACTGTAGTTAAGAATGACAAGGGTGAGATGGTGCCCCAAAGAATAGTCACTGGATGGCGGGTATGCATCGACTATCGAAAGCTCAATGATGCCACAAGGAAAGATCACTTTCCCTTACCATTCATTGATCAGATGTTAAAGAGATTATCTGGAAACGAGTACTATTGCTTCTTGGATGGATTCTCTGGATATTTTTAGATTCCCATAGCACCTGAGGACCAAGAAAAGACCACGTTTACCTGCCCTTATGGAACATTTGCCTACAAAAGGATGCCTTATGTAATGCCCCCGCCACTTTCCAGCTGTGCATGACCGCAATCTTTCACGAACTCATGGAAGACAGCATGGAAGTGTTCATGGATGACTTTTCGGTCTTCGGGAACTCCTTCGACCGCTGTCTTGCTAATCTAGAAAAGATGCTTAAACGGTGTGAGGAAACCAACTTGGTGCTAAACTGGGAAAAATGTCATTTTAAGGTGAAGGAAGGGATTGTGTTAGGACATAAGATCTCAGGGAACGGAATTGAGGTGGATCAAGCTAAAGTTGAAGCTATATCTAAGTTACCATACCCCACAACTGTTAAAGCAATACGCAGTTTCTTGGGGCATGCCGGGTTTTATCGAAGGTTCATCAAAGACTTCTCCAAAATCGCTTGGCCAATGACCCAACTACTTGTGAAGGATGCTCCGTTTGATTTTTCCCAAGAATGAAAGGATGCATTCGATCTTTTAAAAAAAGAACTCACACAAGCTCCCATCATGATCACACCTAACTGGGAGTTACCATTTGAAATCATGTGTGACGCTAGCGACTTCGCTGTCGGGGCTGTATTGGGCCAACGGCGTGATAAGCTTTTTCAACCCATCTACTATGCGAGCAAAACCATGAATCCCGCTCAAGAGAATTACTCCACCACCGAGAAAGAATTATTCGCCGTGGTGTTCACGTTTGACAAATTCTGACAATATCTTGTCCTTTCAAAAACAGTCGTCTTCACTGACCACTCGGCTCTTCGATATCTTTTTGTGAAGCAGGATGCTAAGCCACGACTAATTCGGTGGATCCTGTTGCTACAGGAATTCGATGTTGAGATTCGTGATAAGAGAGGGGCAGAAAATCTGGCCGCAGATCATCTATCTCGTCTCGAAAACCCCTTGGATGAGCACGATATAAGTGAGATTAGGGATTCATTTCTTGACGAACAACTCATGTTAATGAGTAACTCGGAGCCATGGTACGCCGATTTTGCTAGTTACCTCGCAAGCAGAGTCGCTCCTGAACACCTGACTAAGTACGAAAGGAAGAGGTTCTTTTCTCAGCTAAAGTACTACTTTTGGGATGAACCCTTTTTATTCTGAAGGTGTCCTGACCAAATTATAAGGCGTTGTATTTCGGAAAATGAGGCGGTGAAGATTATGAGGGAATGTCACTCTGGTCCCTCTGGGGGGCATCATGGGATAAACGTTACCGCCCGAAAGATTCTCGATACGGGATTCTATTGGCCCACAATTTTCCGTGATGTAAAAGAAATGGTGCAGGCGTGCGATGCATATCAACGAGCCAGAAATATATCACATAGGGATGAAGCACCTCAGAACTTTATACAAGTTTGTGAGGTCTTCGATGTTTGGGGGATTGACTTCATGGGACCCTTTCCATCTTCAGGGGGGAACGAGTACATATTAGTCGCTATTGACTATGTTTCAAAATGGGTTGAGGTACAAGCCCTTAGGACCAATGACGCCAGAGTAGTTATTCATTTCCTGAAGAAGCTTTTTGCGAGATTCGGGATTCCTAAAGCTCTCATCAGTGATAGGGGAACTCATTTTTGGAATGCACAAATAGAAAAGGTCATGAAGAGATATGGAGTACCCCATCGGTTCTCCACCGCCTATCATCCACAAACCAATGGCCAAGTCGAAAACACCAATAGGGCTATTAAAAGAATACTTGAAAAAACGGTTAGTCAAAACAGAAAGGACTGGTCATTTAAACTCGACGAAGCCTTATGGGCATTCCGAACCGCCTACAAAACACCTATTGGAACGACCCCGTTTCGCATGGTGTATGGTAAAGCATGTCATTTACCAGTGGAATTGGAGCATAAGGCTTATTGGGCGCTTAAGACATGCAACTTAGATTACACGACTGCTGGAAATAATAGGTTCTTGCAATTACATGAGCTTGATGAGCTTAGGCTAGAAGCCTACGAATCCTCCATCACATATAAAGAGAGAGCTAAAAGGTGGCATGACCAGAGAATTAAGAAACCCAAAGAATTTTTAGAGGGAGAAAAGGTCCTATTATACAATTCTCGATTGAGGTTATTTCCGGGAAAACTTAAGTCTAGATTGTATGGACCGTTCACGGTAAAGAATTCCTCTAAAATTGGAGCCGTGGTGTTATTAGACGATGAAGGTAGGGAATTTACTGTTAACATACAACGTGTAAAACACTACCAAGAGAATAGCAATGAAATGATTAGTGAGGAGGATGTGACGTTTGATGATGAAGTAACGTAGTAACCCATGACCTTGAGTCTAGCTACAAGACTCGTAAATAAAGAAAAGTGCTTCTTGGGAGGCAACCCATGTTTTGTGTGATTTTATTTGTTTGTCTGTTATTTGCTTCCGTATGCATGCTTAATTTTTATTGTTGGTAGATCATGTTTCTAAACTAAATAGTGGAAATACTTTACTTTGTTGTTTTGGCCTAGTCTTAACTCCACCTAAAAGTATTTTTGCAAAAGATAAGTGTAAGGGGAAACCCCAAATATGTTTTTAAGAAACAAACCGATCATGATTCTCCACAATATTAAATGAACATGTGTATTCGTATTTGTTAGAGTCAAATGCTTGTATTGAGTCATAATGAAGTTTTGCAGGATTTTCAAGGAAGTAGGACCAAGTTTTTCCAGAAATTTTCCGGAAACTTAACATAAGGATTTCTGCAGGTCAATTCCGATGGCGTCAGGAGTTTACTCTTGACGGCGTCAGGTGTAAAAATCTGGAAATTTTACCGGTTTTGTTTTTCTAACGGAGTCTTATGGTTTTTGTGAATTATTAAGTTTTATAATCTCCAGGAGATCTGCAAACTTCATTCCACAAGCATTATATCTTATCTTGTTTTCTAGGATTTAGTAACTTATATAGAATGCCGCCGATTTTACGTGAGGTTGTCTTGTCTATTTTATCAGGTTTTACAGGTTATGTATGACAAGAAGATGATTTACATTCTGGAAGGGAAGCTTTGATTGTTCATTTTCTTGGAGGAAGATTTAACCTGGCCACCCTATTATCCATACCGAGCGAATCAGGGGAGTATTTGATTTTATTCTCTTTACTTTTTCACTTTTACATTCTTTACTTGAACATTGGGGACAATGTTCATCTTAAGTGTAAAGGGAGGGTAAAAAGATGATACCTTACATATGCATTTTCGCTTGAGTTTGTTTTGTTTGATGGTAGATGTGTAATAAAACTATGAGAAATACTTGTTAGTGCAATTTTAGCGCCAAATTTAAAATTTTTTACAACATTTAGGAGTGAAACTTTAGCCATAGCAAGCGTGTCATGGATAGGAGATTGTATGACTAGCACAAAACCGTATATTCAGAAAAATTTTCCACCCAAATATGTGAGGTTCGCCTTTAGATTTGATAGGAAAAGCATTTACTATTAGTGCTTATGAGTGTACCGGTAACATTTAGATTCTAGAAGTTGCGTTAGTGATGCATCCCGAGACCGCTAGTGAGACTACATTCGTGTGGTAGGATTTACTACATGATAAGAGGCATTAGGATCACCCTTGTGTTAAACCCGTATTATAATTACTTGACCATTTAAGTCATATTACTTGGCTAGTTAAGTCAACTAATTTTTCCCACACCCTTAGCGTTGTACTCATTTTTAGTACACGAAACCCCTAGTACACCCCTCCGAGCCTATCTTTTCGTTTCTAACTTTAAGCATTTTACTTAAAGGAAGAATTTGTTACACCCCACTCAAATGTACAACCAAATCGCCTTAGCCTTCCGTGTATGCGCTCATTTTTAGTGCATTATTGTTATTTGTTAAACCCTAAGTTAACTTTCTAATTGTTACATGGTTGCTAAGTCGAGTCATATCCTTGTACATATTGTTTTGGGACGATTGGGACTCATGGGTAAAGTACTTATTTTATGGAGTAATGGGGAAGAACATCACATATTACCCCCATATGTGCGATAATCTTAAAAGTGCTCCAAGTGTTTTAATTTTCTTAATTCGAGTCATTAGATTAGTTTAATGTAAAGTATGTAAAGATTCAAGTGTAAGGGGAACATTCATTCCCTATGATGTATTATTTTGGATGGTAGGGTAAGAGTGTATGCAAAAAAAAAAAAAAAAAAAAAAAAAAAAAAATCGAAAAAATCAAGAAAAAGAAAAAAAAATAGAAAAAGGAAAAGAGAAAATACATACGGACTACCATCCCTTTTTATTCTATGTTCATTTTATGTTTTTGTTATTTTTCATTTATTAGCTTAAGTCGAGTCTAGTCTTGGCTTAGCAACGCCACATTGTACATGTAATTAACTAAGATTGTTAACTCGCCACCAGTAAAACTTCCTTTATCCAACAAAACCGTGTATTTCATATCCCTACACCTAACGTTACAACCCTTTAAAAGACCTCTTTGATAGTTTATCCTAGGTGCATACGCCATGTGGTGGAGGTTTGATCATTTCCCAAGCCTATGGTAATCTATTTTGCTATGACAGGTAGTGAGAGATATCTTCCGTTTCCATATTGTAATTTACACTTTATTACACCCGAGAGATGTGAGTATCTAAACACTATTTGTGAGGTGCTAGTATATGACCTCCGTGCTTGTCTATTGGTCTTTAGTGGAACGATTATTTGTTGTAATTACTTTTATATTAGTGTTAAATGACCCCTAACTTGTCTTTTGAATAGAATAAAAGCGCATTTGCTTGAGGACAAGCAAATCTCAAGTGTAAGGGTATATGATGAGGCGAAAAATGATCCGTTTTTAGGGGGTCATTTAAGCCCGAATCCGAATTTATTTGATCAAATATTGCCCTAAATCGTTCCTTTTGTGATTTTAGGTACTTTGGGAGAGAAATCTGGAAAAGGAAGCAATTCGGACGTTTTTCGAGCATAAAAGTGAAGAAAATGCCAAATTCTTAATTTTCCATGCTGGGAACAGTAGGTGACGGCGTCAAGAGCAATTCTTTGACGGCGTCAAGAGCAGAAGTCCATGACGACCCAGTACAGATTTGACGGCGTCACGAGGGTAGGGCGTCAAGAGTAAAAGTCATGACGGCCTGGAAATGATTTGGTCTTGACGGCGTCAAATGTAGATCAAGGCAGTCCGAGAATGGTTTTGGCGGCGAGGTGACGGCGTCACAATCTTTGTCTTGACGCCGTCAGACCTATTTTTCTATATATAGTTTTCTAATTTTCACACATTGAAAAAAAGAAGTTTTGGGAGAAACCCTAAGTACGATTTTGGTGCAACTTTTACAGGTTTTTCAAGGGTTCCAAACCCTTGATACCTTGCATTGTAATTGAGATAAGTGTTCCTTTAATTCAATCAATATGTCTATGTGTTGGTTGTCTATATCTTGTTCTTATCTTAATTCCATTATGCTAGGCTAGATCTATCTTGTGTTTGCTTAGATCTAATGAAACCTAGATGTTAATTATGTGTTGATTACTTGTTTATTCTTGTCTTGGATGAATGATTTATATGTTAGGCTTAAGAAAACTGGCAGATCTCCATTTGGTAACATGCTTGAACGTCTTAAGAAACAAGAACCGAGGCGCACTAGGTCTTTATTGGTTGTATTTAATGCATGAGCCACTGTTTACAATCCCTATAGTTGTGTTGGGCATGGTGTAGGAGGAGAAAAGAGCTCATAGAATTGGGGAGTTATGTGTGCCACCCCATGAATGGTATTAAGGAATACGATCCGTCATCAATGCAATTATAACAAGTAATTAACGTGTAAAAGATGTCTAGGGAGTAGTGAAATCTAAGTAAACACATTTTCTCCAATTACTGCTCACAACCTTAGTATAATTAGTTTATTTTCATTTCTAGTATTTTATTTTGATTGCATCTTAGTATTGGGTTAGTTGATTAGCAACTAATTCCGCCCAAATCCTTCAAACCCCGAGATTTTACTTGCTTTCATAAAAAATATAAAAATACAAAAATAATCATCCCTCACCCTTAGAACTAGTATTTAGGCTTTCTAATCCTAGCGACACTATTCCTAAGCTGAACGATCAATCCCCCGGTACTTGTCACTATACTATACTACAACGATCAGGTACACTGCCTGGTGGGGGTTGTAAGCTTCTCGAGATCCCTCAAGAGGTAAAGCCTGTTGCGATTCCCACGCATCAAGTACTTATTAACTGCTTATCTCTGTATTGTTGTGCTTATTTCGTATATTTTAGTTATATTCTTGCTTAAAATAGCTTCCTTGTTCAAGAAAAATCATTGTTGCTTCAAATCTCATTTTCACTGTCATAGTAGCATCATATTGATTCATAGGTATTTGATGTTTAGGGTGTTGTTTATGTGCTTCATTTGACTTATTATATCATACTAAGCAGTCATAAATCAGTTACATGGTCTCAACTAGTCATTTGTTTTGAAAATTGATATAGTCGTTTTAGTATAGGTATATATTTTACCGAAGAAATACTCGTGAAAGTATTTCCCGGGTCGTTCTCCCAACGAAGGTAGAATGGAATCTCGAATAATCGATTTGTAAATCGTGTTGTGAATATAAGAAAATATGAGATTTTGGTTAATTATAACTACGAGAAAACAAATTTATACTAGAAATCAACAAATTAAGCATAAAAAGTAATTACTTAAAGAAAAATTAAGCTAAAACGCGATCTAATCTAAAAAAACGTGTGAACTAATTAAAAATTACGTACGTGCACAACTTTGAAAGTGAACTTTAAGCTAGACTAATCCTACGTATGAGAAAATGATTTTTCTATGTTTGTCAAAATTTTGGGAAAAAGAAAAATATTTTTTCAACTTTTTATTTATTTATAATGATTAAAATTCAAAAATTAAGAAAATAATTCGAGAAAAATAGTAAATGAAAAGTGAAAATTTCTAAAAATTTTCTAAAAGTCTATTGTGATAACAGAAACATGGGAAAATTATAAAAAATGGGAAAAGCTAAATAATAAGCTGAAAATAAGCTAAACAGTTTATTAAAGCTTAATATAACTAGAAAATAACTAATACTATAAGAATAAAATTGTGCAAACACTTAATGAGAAAACACCCTAGGCAGTTGGTTATGAGTATGGAGTGTGAGGTGTTGGGAGCAGAGGGTCCAGGGTTCGAATCCTGGCATCTCCCTTTTTGCAAGCTTTTTATTTTTGGAATTTTCTTTATGAAAACTTATTCAATTACTAAAAACACATAAATTTTGATGAAAATAGTTTTTAGGAAAATGAACAACAAACTCAGAAATAAGCTTTAGGTTCAACAAATTTGAAATGAACAAGCTTTTAAAAGAAAAACAGAAACATCCAAAAACTATATGCAACCCTATCTTAGGGCTACTAAATAAGCACAAAACAGAAAAATAAGCTGAAGCAGCTGCTGAACTAACTTCTAACTATCATTACAACCAAGATCTAAACCTAAATCTATCTATATCATAACTAAATGATGAATTAAAAGGCTGTGAACAAAAGCAATGGTGCAGGCCTGAAGGTTCAATAAGAAGACAGAAAATAAGCTGACAATTAAACTCTAAAGACTAAAGCAAACACAGACCCAACAAGCCTAAACTATAAGCCAGCCAAAGAATCAAAAATCGCACAATAAACTAAACTAGGAAAGCAGTTATGAGCTTGTGATCATGGGCTGATGGGACAGCTTACTGGCGTGCAGAGTAGATACATGAGCAAATAGTTCTCTTTGAACATATTTTTCATTAAGCAAATTGATTCCAAAATAAGTACTTCTTTTTTATTATGAATCTCAAGCAACTAATTAACATATAAAACCAAGTTTTATGAATTTTGAAATCTGTTTGAGCACTTAAATTGGATCAGGTGTATAAGCTAAGAAAAATACATTCTAACCTACTAACTAATTGCAAAACAAAAATGAAAACCTTAAACCTACTTGAGCTTATTTGAAATGTTACAATATATATGGCTACAAACAAATAATAACCTGAAATCGTGATTTAGAGCTAAAACTTAAGCTAGAGTACCTATAAACTGATAAGCAATTAAAGCATACAATAGAAACAAAAAGGTTAAACAAGCTCAGTGATGCAAATACTAAGTACAACACTAATGCTTTATTTTAAGTCCTATACTTAAGCTGGAATGCAATTCCTATTATGCAACACTTCTTATCAATCTACATGAACTGGATTAATGCTAAAACTAACAACTACATGTAACAAATATTGATTATGATATATCTATGATCAAAAACTGTTTAATTAAGGAATGCCTGAAATAATGATGTAAATGTTAGAAATCTACTAGGAACTGCTGGAAATCAACCCTAAACAACTCAGATGATCAAATTACAGCTGAATCAAATTGATTATAAAGTCAAAACAGTCCTAAGCTATCCACAACCATAATGCCAAACACTCCTAACTGTCTAACTATTTTTGAGTTACAATGATTAATACTTATTCTAACTATACTACTGATGCATACATTTAATTTAAGCTATATGAGTCTAATGCAGGCTAAAATGAACATCAAATAAGTGTAACAATAAGCTAAAACAGTAATAAACAAATCTATAATCAAAAATCACAATTCTAACAATAATGCCATCTATGTAGTGAAATCAAGTAAACAAGCTTCAATCAAACTCTAATAAACATATCAAGCATGAAAACATCATCAAACAACAAATCTAAACGGACAATATCAGAATGCATAAATTGAAAATTATGAGAAACTTACAAATTTAGGACCTTAACTGAAATAAGGAACAATTCCAACCCAAGCCTATCTTTAGATAGGCTCAAAATACACTTCTGCAACCAAATTAACCCCTGATCACCCAAATTCATCAAATACCCTCTCCTTTGACTTTAGTTGACCTGAAGAAATTTAGATAGAATTAAACTAAACAACTCACTACAAGCTACTGATTAGGCTAGAATGAACTTATGAAAACATGTAAATGAAGATTAGAAATAGTTTTGGAACATTGAATTGTTAATAATTAAAATGGAAAACTAAACTTTTATTGAAGAAAACTTGAAATTAGTACAAATTGAAAGCTGAAAGAGTTACAATAAGCTAAAATACGTAAACTTAGGCTAAAAATTACACTAAAGCTAATATACTACCCTACTCCTACTCCTAGTCTAACCAAACGAATTGTGAGGTGAGGAGCTTCTATTTATAGCTTTGTGAGGAGAGGATTAGGTCTTCTCAGGAAGTTTCTTGATCTCTAATCTCAGCCTTCAATTTATTCCCAATCATTGATCACTTATATTAGCCCTTGGATTGAATGGGTGAGGTGTCTCAACCAATGAGGAAGCTCCATTATGCCACTTTGGCAATCCCAATGATGCAACCTTCTGACACGTTTGTCAGGCTTCTAGAAGCTCACTTAGTGTACGGGTAAATAATGAAGGGAGTTGGGTAATTTGTGTGGGGAAGATAAACAGTAACTGGGGGTTTATTTTATTGTTTGTTTGACTTGTGTGAAAAAGGGATTTGACCGGGTTATGATAAAAGGGTGGTGGATCCGGGTTTGATGGATTGGGTTACAAAGCAAATGGGCTTTTGGTATTTGTAGGATATGGACTTTTGGTATTGGATTATTTTCTTGGACTAGGCTTAATTACTTTCAGCTTTTATGTTTGAAATATACAAAAGACCATATATGTAAAATCTGAAACTGCATGGGCCAAATCTTTCATCTTTGCAAAATAACTTCCAAGGACTAATCTTGACTATTTAGCATAAATGTGATCCAATTTGGTAAATTTCTCCCCGGCTTCTACTCTTTAACACTCTTTCTATTTCCCGTGCTCGTGTTGTCGGGTTTCTTTGATTTTCGTCTAAATTCACAATATCCTTACCTGCACATTCAAAAACACAACATATTTGGCAATTTTGGTCGGTTTTTGGTCACTTAAGTCCGTCAAATAAGGTCAAAGGTATGTGTAAAATGACACATACCAAAATCCCCCAGACTAAGGTATTGCCGTGTCCTCACGCAATGTGATCAATTCACGCTTTTGGGATAAATAATTTCATAACTCTTCCTACTGACTTTGTAAAGTAGCAAGGAGGTTCAAAAGAGGTTACAAAATCATTTATTCCCGCAAACACTCCGTTTTTCAAAAATTTCCCTTTATTCCACTTTCACTTCTATTTTTGGACTTTTCATACTTCATACTTGTGACGGTTTGTTGAACTTTCATTATTTTGCAATAATTTTTAGGGTCAACGAGTAGAAACACTTCTATTTAAAAAGTGACCATACGGATAAAAATCGTCATCCTTGATTTTTCACGAGTCCCCAAACTAAGCGTACAAACGAGATCACAACTTATCTACAAATTAGATGCTAACACTACTCATAAATAGTTACTTGTGGAAACTCCTTACTCCCATGTCCTGAGTTTTTGTATCTCAATATTTTATTTTTGTTGAGAAATGAATTGCTTCATATTTTCTCGTTTCAATAATTTTTTAGTCCGATAGTGACACCTAAGTTTAAACGATAAGTAGTTATTCATTTTCTCTTAAGAACCACTGCAATAGAAATTCGGTCCACATCAAGGAATTTTGGTACATACAATATCATAAATATAAGTTGCGGAGTACTACACGTGCACCTCATGTGTTTAATTCAGAATCACACACATGCACCTCACGCGCCAACAACTTATTTACATTCAAGCTCTTATTCAACATAACTTTCAACTTTCACTTTTTCATTTTTCACTTTTTTCACTTTTCTCATATTTTTCATACTTTTCATTTTTTTTCTTTCTTGACTTTTCTCATAACATCAATGGAAGCTTATCGGGTAGCTCCAAAACCACATAGATAATCAACTTTTGACTTTTGATTTTTCACTTTTTGCTCTTAATTTTGATGTTCCTTGATATGTACCCAACTTCTAAAGCAAAAATTCTCTTAAGAAAACAAAGAACTAAATATTATCCAAACCGAAATACCACTAATTAACCTAGAACATCTATTATATATGGGTGACGTATTTTATGGGTGTAAAAAGCCACAAGTACCTCTCATGAGCTCTAAAGAGAACCACTACTCCACGTTTAGCATCTAACTTCTAAATAAACTCTATCATTTCTCGCTCTTCGCAATTTAAGATTCCAAATAATGAAACCCGTGAATACTTAGTTGATAATCAGCCACACATATATAAAGTCAGTTACGGAAACTTGCAAATTCTAGAAGAAGAATTCACGTTTTCTAGCTCCTGATGTAAAAGACTAGCGAAAGCTTCTAAGTTGCGCATGTATAAAGTCAAGTACGGGAACTTGCAGATTCTTAAGAAAGAATTCGCATTTTATAACTCCTGGTGTACAAAACTAGCACAAGCTTATATGATTATCATTGGTTAAGGGAACAAGCTAGGGCTTAACACGCCCGGTCAAGTCAAAATATTTATTCCTACTCTCGCCAGCTGGAAAATCAACAAGGTGTCAAAACACTTATTCAAACTTTATTATATTTTTGCACAAAATTTTTTTCAACTTTTTCTCATCTTTTTGTGCTTTTCCATTCATTTTTCTTCAAAATTTTTCATTTTTTTTTAATTTTTTATGAAAAACGGAGTTACAAGAGTTCACGGCAAAGTGCAAGGCAAGAATCAGATCGAATGATCACCCCCCAGACTAAAACAAAACATTGTCCTCAATGTTTTAAAAGGTAAGGGTTCTCCTACATAAATCGAAGGCCGTTTATTAATTATTCCAAAAGATAAATGTTAGTCGATAAGATTAGGATATATGGATAAGCAACGAATGATGAAACTCGAGTGGAGAAAAGCAAAACCACGAGCACGAGAGTCTTCATTATTCGGGTAAATCCTGTACACTCACAAACAACCACGAAACACAAGATATGGAAGATGTATCCCTCCTCACGTCACATTAGAAAGAAAATAGAAATTTAAGAAGATGAAAAGGATAAGCATGGGGTGCCTCCCACGAAGCGCTTGTTTTTGATCACCGAGTCACATGAGCTTGACTCGATCCCTGAATTAATTCGTCCTTGGGGAGAGCAGATGAAACGGACACCCGACATGATAAACGAAGATGTCGGGGTCAAAGACGATATCCTCACTCCCGATGGAGTGGAAAAGTGAAGAAATGATGGGATAAAGATAGAAAGGGTGAAACACACGGATGGTAAAAGCATAAACATCATTAGAATCATAGGTGGGTAAAATATCAAGCACGGGATCATCAAGATCATAATTCTCGTCCACCACTCCAAAAATATTATCATTCGTTTCGGATTCACAATCTATATCGGGTGGTTTCGCGGGTGGACGAGAAGAAGATACATCGGAAAGAATATTTCTTTGAACGTCATTCTCAATACCTGGTAGTATCGAGTCATCCGCAGCAAGAAATAAATTGACATCCTCTAAAAGAGGATCACGTGACAGATTATCGGAAATAGTACTCAAAATAAGCTCAAAGGCAATCTCAAAGTCAAAAAGCTCATAATCCGGAAGAGAGATAGCATGAATAGTGGGACTGCCACTACTCGTCTCTTCAAATCGAAAAATTTCAAACTCGGGTAAGAAATCACTATCCATATCGGGGATAGGAGAAGAAGTCGGAGGATCATTTAATGCCTCGATCTTAGAAATGAGAAGATTGATATTCAATAATTTTACACGAAGAGCTTCATCTTGGATTTCCGTTTCAATATCTTCATCATTCTCTTCTTCTAAGCTGACGAGCTCAGAAGGGAACTCTTCAATATATTCGATGTCTCCACAAGATAAAGAATTATCATCGTCAGAATCGGAGAACATCTCATCAGGATCAATCGAATTGTCAAGAGGAGGTAACTCACACTCCTCAGCCGTATCATGTTTCACAAAATTAGGTAAAGAATCCTTGAGCTCGGGCTCCAAAGGATTTGACGGCTTATCAATATCATCAACCTTGGTCGAAATAGAATCATCAAGAGAAATATCGACATCTTCCATAACGGGGTCGCTTCCCTCAACCGGTGTGAGATAAGGATGGAAAGAGTCGGGGATGATAGATTCAAAAGACGGAGTGGGATTGCCACTTGAAGAATCGATGCCATGTTTACAAAATAATGCTCTTATAATCTGCCTATGCCCCTCCAAGAACAATTCTTCCATGCTTTTGCTTCCATCATCTTCAACGGTTGGAATATTATAAAACTTCCCACGATGATAAAATGAAGACATAAATGAGAATTAGATAGATAGAGGGTGTGAGAAGAAGAATTATACCGATAAGAAGATAAGAAGATTATTTTTGTTTTTTTGTATCTTTACTACTTATAAAAGAAAAATGGTCAAAGTGGAATGTGAAAAACTGAACTTTCGGTCAATCCCGATTTTGCCCCTGCTAAATTTATGGCAGCTGGAAATTAACATTGAAACTGATATTCATATTCATGGAAACAAATGGAATGGCTGAATCTATCTAAAGAAAGTATTGAATCAATAATAAACCAATTCAAAAACGATTAATCAGTTACAATTATGCAATTTATTCAACACATTTGATCCGCACCCACTGATTCAAAAACACCGTTCCTATTATCAAAGATTTAAAAATACCACACATATCATAATCGTTCTATGAGATCATCCGATTCATGTGCACTGCATAATCGTTTTATGGCATGGAGAATTGGTAAGTAGCGATTCTATTATAGTTTTTTATTACTTACATATTACAATTGATTTGAATTGTTTATGGTTTACAATTATTAGTCCCATATAACAATTATTATGTTTTGATTCAGTTATAAGATATTTTCATTGATTATGTTCAATTTAATTTTCTTCTACCAATCCCTAGAAATTTATCACGACAAACAAGAACTGAGTTGTAAGTTTTGATCATGTAATAGGTTTACTTTTTATGACTATTTGGATACGATTTGTAATTGTAGACTTATTTCATGTTATAAATCTCTTATGTTGTGTTTTGTGATTATCTGGTCTAAAACATAGGCAATTTAAAAAGATTCGCAAGGGGTTTTGGTAATTGGGTGCAAGATGTTTGATAAAAAGTCTGTGAAGGGTACTAATAGATAGCTGTTATTAGTAATATTTATTGTTATTAGATATCATTTTATTTTTATTGCAATATTTTACACTTTCATTTCCTTTTAATATCAATTTTGATTGGTTGTAGACTTGTAGTGTAACGTTTCAGTAAGCTTTCAAATATACTATCAACTCATCTGGTAAGAAAATTATTGATTGACGTATCCTATTGTATTTGTTGGATCAACACATGAATGAGCAGAACGTATTAAATGCCGTTTGCATAGAGAAAGATGTTGATGGATTCCATCCTTTGAATATTGGTCGGCTAGCTATGTGGGGAAGAGACCCATTGTTCATTCCATGCACACCTAAAGGATGCATAGAGTTGTTGGCTTGTTGCATAGATATGATATTCCCATCAAAGGGACGAGAGCAGTGGTTATTGAAATAAGTAACATCGTTGGAATGCCTGCTGCTCTCTTACTTCAAGTAAGATTATGCGTTTTTAATTTGAATATGGGTCAACTTGACTTATGTTTTATTGCTTACTAGTTAATAATTTGTTTTAGCTAAAAAGTAATGCATCAAACCACGTAAAAGCAATTATGACATAATTAAGTTTTTACACTTTACAACCTTCTTGAGTTCCTATTTCACAAGATTGTAAATTTGTTTAATATATTGCGGTAACTAAAATTAAGTTTCCGTTGACTCAACTCGATCAGATATGCCCATTTGCCACTAGGCATATCCTAATTAGCTTTACCTTGTTGTGATTACTTAACAAGCATTCTGAAAACATTATATGCTTTTATCACTGTAGAGAGAAGATGCTACTGTCAATATTGTTCACTCAAGAACAAAGAATCCAGATATAACTAGACAAGCTGATATGATCATATTAGTAGGGCAAGCAAATATGGTTAGGGGTCGCTGGGTGAAACCTGGTGCACTTTTAATTGATGTTAGAATCAATCCTGTTGAGGTTAGTTAATAAGCTCATCACAGTTTTTATCTCTATTTTATTCAAGTAGTTGAATAGCTTTCATTGATATCGACAATTCTAAACAATGGGTTTGATATAATATTGCTTCCTTTTTGCCCCACCAGGATGCCGAGTCCCTAAGAGAATATAGCAAAATTACATGTGGACACCACCACCATATTTCGTGTAGTAGAATATGTTGGCCGCAAGATCCAGGTTAAGCTTCTTTGTTTTGCAGCCATCATCATTCAACAAGAAAAGCGGGGTTAACCATAAGTCTACGATGTCCAAACCATAAGTCTTTGATTTAGTTTTATTTAATTCATGGTTTTGGAAAGCCTTCACTACCAGTTTTTCATTCTATGGCAGGAATAGTGAAAAAAATAAGGAAGCCAAAGCCATGGCAGTTTCCACGGCCAGTTAGATGGAACCAGTCGGTACATATGCGTGATGTGTTCTTTTATACAACTCCTCACCATGGTAGAAATAAAGGTAAAAGCACTTCTTTTGACCTCAAATTGGTTGATGTTATTATGTTTTTATCTCATGAGCCAAATAAGTTAGCTTAAAATGAATTCTTCCTCGATTTGAAACTGGAAGTACTGGCACCTATATGTTGCATTTTCATTTAAACCTAAAATACTTTTTGTAATGTATCATATTAATTGTGTCCCTATCAAACGATCTTTTTTGGTTTTTATGCTTTAATTGTTGCACGAAAAACATCAAAAAATTCTATCGGAATATTGTTGTATCTAAAGAATTTGGCAGTTTGATTTTTTTTGTTGGAATATTGCTTCATCGCGGCATGAAATGTATTTCTACGTGTTTGTTTTCGGAAAGCGCAAGTGCTGCTACTTTCAAGAATTCGTCTACTTCTAAAATGGTTGCAGACAAAGGGTTCTATTAGTTTGAAACTCTTCTGTTCAAGTACTTTTCTCATCCTTCACTGTAAGAACTTTAAATTGCCAACTCACAGGCCACTACAAATTGCCATCTTATTTTAATGTGGATTGAAGCATCAACCATTTGATTTATGCACAGCTGCAACCATTTTAGAAAGAAACTGAAGAAGCAAGTACGTAGATGTCCTTACTAAAAATTTGAAGGCTGAAAGGCACTAATGGAATACAAATTCGTTATAAAGAAGGAGGGCTTCAGAGGTGGTTAGCTACTCCATTTATTAATTAATTTTTAGGGTTTATATTATTTGTAGGTAAATACCAAACTGATAAATTGTTTCTTTTTTGTGTATATACATTTTTGCAGATATTGAGTCAAGGATTTATATAGCTAAAGAACTTGATACGACAAGTGGTCGATCAGGTGGTAATATTTTTATTTGCAGTACGAGGCTATTGACAAGGTACGTTACACACAATTTTTGGTTGTAATGATCTTTTGGGCATGTTGTTTAGTGGTGCAAAACGATGCGAGGTTTCGTGATTCGGTTTCGGTAATTATCATATACCCAAAAATTAAATTAGTCAAATGCATCCGTATTTTGTAGCTGATGCAGTATTTGAACTCATCTTCTATGTTGTTATACGTCGTGTCTAAAAAGTGTATAATTTATGGTATAGAAAAGGTGTAGTTAGAGATGTCACGGGTTGTGGTCATGGTTGCTGACTTTATACAGTCATGAGCGTTGTCAATAAGCTGTGTGTGAGCACTGATTTTACACGTTTCTACAAGCTGTAGGGAAATTATAGCCATAAATGCTATCTCATAAGTACTTGGTGACGTAAAATGGCAACGTGTTTTGTGGGCCACTAAGATGTTTGAGCCAAAGTCCCAATAGTTTTATTATTTGGAACCGCTGTTATCAATTTGGGTTACATCGATTACGTCAGGTGTTAGGTTCATAAAATGATAATCTTTTAAGAGTTTGGTAATGGTGGTGAAGAGAACATATATATTGCCCTAAAAGCTTTTGTTTGATATGTTGGCCTGATTTTCGAACCTCAAAAGTAGGACTAATACTGTTAGCGTGCCTACGATGAGAGTATAGATAATTCTGCTTCTTAATTGGTTGTTGATTCAATAAATTTGACTTTAGACATAGCAAATTGTTTCGTAAGTTATAGACAGAAAATAAATGATGCAGGTATGGATGAACGTAGGAACTACAAATATGTAGCAGTTGGTATCACCAGGATGGTGATTGAAGAACTTTGGCGACGCTGGATTCAGGTGCAGGTACCGATCGTGAACCCCTTTTGACCTGAACAACTAAAGAGTGTAACGAGAATTGGCTGTAATATGTTGACGTTTATTGAGCTTCATGTTATTGTTGCCCAAATGCAAACATGTTGACTATCATGGGTAACGGTTCAAAATGGCTTAAGATTGCTTATTAGACTGCTTATCTAATAAGAAAATAAGTAACTACTTACTTTTTAAAGTTCAAA
The DNA here is from genome assembly GCA_030686995.1 of Artemisia argyi. Taxonomy (NCBI): domain Eukaryota; kingdom Viridiplantae; phylum Streptophyta; class Magnoliopsida; order Asterales; family Asteraceae; genus Artemisia; species Artemisia argyi. Next base: position 118,878,015 of record CM060702.1, read on the forward strand.
GATTTACTACGATCATCAAATGAAGCATTAGCAGACTTATAAGAAACCGGAAAATATTGTTCAAAAAAGGTCTCTAAGTATCTTTGCACTGGAAGTGACCAAATCAAAATATAATTTTCCAAAAAGATAGAAACAGGGTTAGGCAAGCATACTTTCTATTATCACTTCCATGTATTCACAAGTAAATATCTTACCGTTTTAGGGTTATTTTACCACACTATACATTATAAATGTTAAGCTTTAGCCTTGGAAATTACTTTTTCGTTGAAGGCCAAAAGGGTCATTTTTTTATCTAATAGGTCTTTGTCGATGTGGAAAAAGTCGTCATCTTAGTTTAGCGAACTATCTTCGACCTGATATCAAATGAAGCAGAAGAATAAGTAAAGCAAAGCTTACTCGGTAACAAGTAATGAAGTAATGAACTACTTCACTATCTCTATTTTTGCTGTTACGGCACGGTATGTTTGAAAGTAATTTCTACAATTTAGACAAACTTTCCATGCATTAAGATCTTTTAACATTTATCAATGTAACTTATTATTGTTATAGTTAAATAGTATCTTCAAAAGTTACCAACTTATCATGCAAAATGTTGGAGGCTATTTTTTTTTTTAAACTAGGCAAGTACCCGTGTATTGCAACGGAATTCCTAGCGACAGATAATTAACGATTTGTGATATTGTGGTGAGTGTTTTGTATAGCGCATATTGTTAATTGTCTGCAACTAGGAATTTCCGTTGCTATGCACGGGTACTCGCCTAGTTATAAAAACAAATCAAAATAAAAGTGAAAATCAAATATGAAAAAGAAAAAACATATTTTTTTATTTTTATTTTTTTATTGAAAAACAAATCTCAAACTTTTATTTTCTTATATTTTCTTTTAACAAAACGTTACGTTAATCGTAATCGTTTCCTTCAAAACTACTTGCGACGAAACGAGAGAAAAGAATTTTCCCGCTTAATCAGTTATTGAATTGAATTAATCCGATAAACAACTAATTTCATATTTTTCTTATGTTGTAAGGCTTATTTGGTTTACAACGCCCTCCCTTCCATGGGAGAGTCGAAGCTGTAACTTTATTATTTTTTTTTTGTATTTTTGTAAACACTTTAGGAAAAGTGTTTTGAATTTTTAAATTTTTATAGAAATATATACAAAGTAGAGGAAGGTTTAACAAAACACGATTTTTCAAAACAATTATTCAAAAGCTCACTTCGACCATCCCCAGCAACGGCGCCATTTTGATATAGTCGTTTTAGTATAGGTATATATTTTACCGAAGAAATACTCGTGAAAGTATTTCCCGGATCGTTTTCCCAACGAAGGTAGAATGGAATCTTGAATAATCGATTTGTAAATCGTGTTGTGAATAGAAGAAAATATGAGATTTTGGGTAATTATAACTACGAGAAAACAAATTTATACTAGAAATCAATAAATTAAGCATAAAAAGTAATTACTTAAAGGAAAATTAAGCTAAAACGCGATCTAATCTAAAAAACGTGTGAACTAATTAAAAATTACGTACGTGCACAACTTTGAAAGTGAAATTTAAGCTAGACTAATCCTACGGATGAGAAAATGATTTTTCTATGTTTCTAAAGATAAAAGAAAATTTTGGGAAAAAGAAAAATATTTTTTCAACTTTTTATTTATTTATAATGATTAAAATTCTAAAATTAAGAAAATAATTCGAGAAAAATAATAAATGAAAAGTGAAAAATTCTAAAAATTTTCTAAAAGTCTATTGTGTTAACAGAAACATGGGAAAATTATAAAAAATGGGAAAAGCTAAATAATAAGTTGAAAATAAGCTAAACAGTTTATTAAAGCTATAACTTGAAAATAACTAATACTATAAGAATAAAATTGTGCAAACACTTAATGAGAAAAGACCCTAGGCAGTTGGTTATGAGTATGGAGTGTGAGGTGTTGGGAGCAGAGGGTCCAGGGTTCGAATCCTGGCATCTCCCTTTTTGCAAGCTTTTTATTTTTGGAATTTTCTTTATGCAAATTTATTCAATTACTAAAAACACATAAATTTTGATGAAAATAGTTTTTAGGAAAATGAACAACAAACTCAAAAATAAGCTTTAGGTTCAACCGATTTGAAATGAACAAGCTTTTAAAAGAAAAACAGAAACATCCAAAAACTATATGCAGCCCTATCTTAGGGCTACTAAATAAGCACAAAACAGAAAAATAAGCTGAAGCAGCTGCTGAACTAACTTCTAACTATCAGTACAACCAAGATCTAAACCTAAATCTATCTATATCATAACTAAATGATGAATTAAAAGGCTGTAAACAAAAGCAATGGTGCAGGCCTGAAGGTTCAATAAGAAGACATAAAATAAGCCGACAATTAAACTCTGAATACTAAAGCAAACACAGACCCAACAAGCCTAAACTATAAGCTATCCAAAGAATCAAAAATCACACAATAAACTAAACTAGGCAAGCAGTTATAAGCTTGTGATCATGGGCTGATGGGACAGCTTACTGGCGTGCAGAGCAGATACATGAGCAAACAGTTCTCTTTGAACATATTTTTTATTAAGCAAATTGATTCCAAAATAAGTACTTCTTTTTGTTTATGAATCTCAAGCAACTAATTAACATATAAAACCAAGTTTTATGAATTTTGAAATATGTTTGAGCACTTAAATTGGATCAGGTGTATAAGCAAAGAAAAATACATTCTAACCTACTAACTAATTGCAAAACAAAAATGAAAACCTTAAACCTACTTTAACTTATTTGAAATGTGACAATATATATGGCTCCAAACAAATACCAACCTGAAATTGTGATTTAGAGCTAAAACTTAAGCTAGAGTACCTATAAACTAATAAGCAATTAAAGCATACAACATAAACAAAAAGGTTAAACAAGCTCAGTGATGCAAATACTAAGTACAGCCCTAATGCTTTATTTTTAGTCCTATACTTAAGCTGGAATGCAATTCCAATTATGCAACACTTCTTATCAATCTACATGAACTGGATTAACGCTAAAACTAACAACTACATGTAACAAATATTGATTATGCTATATCTAGGATCAAAAACTGTTTAATTAAGGAATGCCTGAAATAGTGATGTAAATGTTAGAAATCTACTAGGAACTGCTGGAAATCAACCCTAAACAACTCAGATGATCAAATTACAGCTGAATCAAATTGATTATAAAGTCAAAACAGTCCTAAGCTATCCGAAACCCATAATGCCAAACACTCCTAACTGTCTAACTATTTTTGAGTTACAACAATTAATACTTATTCTAACTATACTACTGATGCATACATTTAATCTAAGCTATATGAGTCTAATGCAGGCTAAAATGAACATCAAATAAGTGTAACAATAAGCTAAACAGTAATAAACAAATCTATAATAAAAAATCAAAATTCTAACAATAATGCTATCTATGTAGTGAAATCAAGTAAACAAGCTTCAATCAAACTCTAATAAACATATCAAGCATGAAAACATCATCAAACAGCAAATCAAAATGGACAATATCAGAATGCATATATTGAAAATTATGAGAAACTTACAAATTCAAGACCTTAACTGAAATAAGGAACAATCCCAACCCAAGCCTATCTTTAGATAGGCTCAAAATACACTTCTGCAACCAAATTAACCCCTGATCACCCAAATTCATCAAATACCCTCTCCTTTAACTTTAGTTGACCAGAAGAAATTTAGATACAATGCAACTAAACAACTCACTACAAGCTACTGACCAGGCTAGAATGAACTTATGAAAACATGTAAATGAAGGTTAGAAATAGATTTGGAACATTGAATTGTTAAGAATTAAAATTGAAAACTAAACTTTTATTGAAGAAAACTTGAAATTAGTACAAATTGAAAGCTGAAAGAGTTACAATAAGCTAAAATACGTAAACTTAGGCTAAAAATTACACTAAAGCTAATATACTACCCTACTCCTACTCCTAGTCTAACCAAACGAATTGTGAGGTGAGGAGCTTCTATTTATAGCCTTGTGAGGAGAGGATTAGGTCTTCTCTGGAAGTTTCTCGATCTCTAATCTTAGCCTTCAATTTATTCCCAATCATTGATCACTCATATTAGCCCTTGGATTGAATGGGTGAGGTGTCTCAACCAATGAGGAAGCTCCATTCTGCCACTTTGGCAATCCCAATGATGCAACCTTCTGACACGTTTGTCAGGCTTCTAGAAGCCCACTTAGTGTACGGGTAAATAATGAAGGGAGTTGGGTAATTTGTGTGGGGAAGATAAACAGTAACTAGGGGTTTATTTTATTGTTTGTTTGACTTGTGTGAAAAAGGGATTTGACCGGGTTATGATAAAAGGGTGGTGGATCCGGGTTTGATGGATTGGGTTACAAAGCAAATGGGCTTTTGGTATTTGTAGGATATGGACTTTTGGTATTGGATTATTTTCTTGGACTAGGCTTAATTACTTTCAGCTTTTATGTTTGAAATATACAAAAGACCATATATGTAAAATCTGAAACTGCATGGGCCAAATCTGTCATCTTTGCAAAATAACTTCCAAGGACTAATCTTGACTATTTAACATAAATGTGATCCAATTTGGTAAATTTCTCCCCGGCTTCGACTCTTTAACACTCTTTCTATTTCCCGTGCTCGTGTTGTCGGATTTCTTTGATTTTTGTCCAAATTCACAATATTCTTACCTGCACATTCAAAAACACAAAAACACAACATATTTGGCAATTTTGGTCGGTTTTTGGTCACTTAAGTCCGTTAAATAAGGTCAAAGGTATGTGTAAAATGACACATACCAAAATTCTCATTTCAGTCCATTTTAAGGTGTGTTTGGCTTAACTTGTTTCTCTCTGTTAAGGCCTGTTATTGTTTTTAGTTTTGGTTCTTACATCTCATACTAGGTCGTATTAGCATATTCAACTCATAAAAAACCAGTGTTATTAGCAAGAAAGTCAACAATCACTTTAAATCTCTTGATTTTTGTTCACTGTTAAGGAGTTGGGGCCAATAATCATTCATCTCGGTCCATTAGTTGTTAGATTTGCTTAAATCAATTTCAAAATAGCTTATAATAACTTATTTAGTCAGTAGGGATCATTAGAAATCCACATAAGTCAACTTAGGTTCATAATTTCAAAAGTAAAAATTCCAAGTCTAAGAAAATGGGATGAAATACATGGTCATGCACAAGACTCATTAGGGATTGGAAATTATTGATTCTTGTTGTTTTGTAATATTTGATAGCTTGTGAATCTTTTTCAAAAAGAAAATCTCATTTTGAAAGCCATTTGCTTATTAATAAGCTCACTCAAAGTTGCATGTTTGAACCTAAACCTCCCCTGCACCAGGCTTGTATGCCTGATTTCATAAGCTTACTGAGAGCTTATTTGTAAGCCTTAGGCCTTTGATGAGTGTGTAAATTCTCATCATTTTTGTCGTATCTGAACTGCCAAAACATCCAAAAACACTCAAATATGCATCAAAGTACTGAAAATATCCCAGGATTGTGTTTTATATGTTTCAGATGCAAAATGATTGAAAACAGATGAAAGATGAACAAATTTTGCATAATTGGCAGTTTCAGTCCCTCAACTTTTAAAACTTATCAAAATTAGACCCTGAGCATTTATTTTGGAAGAAAAGTCACCAAAGGTCCTTTTGAAATCACAAGTTATCATAATTAATCCTTTGGTAAAAAATTTCAAAAGTTTACAAAATTGGTCCATGCACTTTCAAAATTGTCAAAAATGGTCCCTGGGATTAAAATTTTGGAAAATATCAATCATGGTCATTGTATTATTGAACTATGGCAAAAACAGTCCTTGGGAGAAAAGTTTAGAGTAATTACATGATTGGTCCCTGAAGTTTCACAAATTGGCAGTTTTGGTCCCTCGAATTTCAAACATGAAAAAAATCAATTATGGTCCTTGTACTATTCATCTTTGGCAAATATGGTACTTGGGTGAAAAGTTTAGAAAAATTACATGATTGGTCCCTGAAGTTTCACAAATTGGCAGATTTAGTACCTGGAGGTGTAAAAATGGAAATTATCAATTGAGATCCTTCTACTATTGAAGCTTGGAAAAATTCACCCTTGGAATAACTTTGGGAAGTTGGCATAATAGGTCCCTCAATTTTTAGAATATTACATTTTTGGTCCTTTTTGTTATTACTAAAACCAATCGGATCCCTTTTGATATTATCCAACCCAAACACAACACTCTTACCACAAGCATGATCCAGTCCAACCCTTGGCCCAAATTCCATTTCCCTGGCCCAAACACACCCTGGTAATATTACCAGGGTCAAACCCAGTTTGACCACAGTCAAAGCTTCACCACCTCCCATATCCATCACCTCCACTTGCACCCAGCTACCCATCCCATCACCTCTCCCACCATCTCCACCACCCAAACCACTCATCCCACCATACACCTATCAAGCCAAATGCAATAAATGCTGCCACCCCCGTTGCTATATAACAGAGGCAATTTTCAATTTCTTTTTGGCGCCAAAAATAGTTTAAAGGCTAGGATCATCCCAATCTCATCCAATGGACAAGATTGTAGCTGGGAAAGCTCAAGTGGACCCCACAAGACCCTAAAAGCTCCTATATAAAGAAGAAGAAGAAGAAGCAGAGGTCCAGAGTAGTTTTTTAGCAAAAATTAGTTAATGTCTAACTTATGTAATCTAGTATTTGTAGTAATAAATTTAGCTTGAAACTTGTACTTTTTAAGTTAATGTAAGTTTTCAGTGTTTAAATTTGAATGTTGTGACATTTTCAGTTTGAATGAAATAAATTTAAAGCTTTTAGTAAAAATCCTTGTTATTGCTCAGTTCTTGTTTGAAATAATTTCATAAGCTCATTTAGGTTCTAGAATTCATAAGAAACATAAAAAAAAAAAAGAAATAAAATCAGAAAAGAAATAACACAGGGAACCTATGCATGTGACTGGAGGCTTTTGGAAGTACCAAGTATTGGAATTGGTAGAAGGACTTTACCTGGCTTGTTTATAACAAGCGAGGAGCTTGAAGCAGCTTCAAGAAGCCCTAGTATAGCTAGTGGTTAAGGTTCTTTTGTATTGTTTCTAATTTTCAAGTTTTTAGTATAATTTTTGCTTAATCTATGATTGTTAGTTGTAATTGTTATTTGTGGAATGTTTCTATTTATTTTGGCTTAATCTAGCTTGTTAGATATGTTCTAGTTCCTGATTCATAGTTTGGATAGCATTGCATCACATTTTTTCCTTAACTGCCTATTATAAGCATAAATTGTTAGAGTGGTCATTTGGTGTTAAGATTAGAGTTTATGAGTTCATTTCAGTTAATTATGTCATGTTATGTAATTATCAATCAATATCATGGTCCATCTCAGTCTTATGGATCCCACAAGATACCACAGTGGGCCCACTTAGTGTTTCTTGGTTCTTTGGACTCCCCAGCTGGCCCTCTACCAATTTCAAGCTTTTGCCGAACCTTAAACTTCCTGGGACCCACATATTTTGGCCATCAAAGTCTTTCCCATTTTCTGTGTGCAAACAAGATTTCAAGTGCTTATTTGCTTATCAGCGGTACTCTCTTGTTGTTTCTTTCTTATTTCTGTCCACTTAGCTATTTTAAACCATAATCCACCTCTGTGGACCCCACAGAAGCTCTTTTCTAGCAAAAGTTAACAAAAGTCAACTGTGAGAGCTTTTTGTGTCCATTTTGCTTATTTTTAAGATTGGGAAAATTTGTTTTCACAAAAGTTCTTAGTTTTTAGATATAAAATAATTTTCCAAAAGAAAAACCAGAAAAATCCAAAATAAATTTAAGTGATAGCTTCTATTTAATATTATTTATCTTTTTAATTTTCATTTTTAGCTTTTTATTAAGTAATTTGCATTTTTATATTTTTTTAATTTTCTTTTATATTAAAGTATTTTTAGTAATTTTTTCAGAATTTTATATTGTCATTTAGTATTTATTAGTTTTATTGATTATTAATTAATATTTAAGTATTAAATAGCAAAATTAGTTTTTATTAAGCACTACCTAGTTTTTATATTTTTCCTAGATTTTATATAATATAAATTATTTTTAGGCATTTTTCCATAATTTTTGCTGTTCATCTTCTATTTTTTATAATTTAATTAGTTTAAGTAGTAATTAATTAATAATTGGGATAATAATTAGTAAAATAATTTAAAAATACATAATATAAACTTTTTATAATTTTTTAGGATTACTGTGATGGTTAATTAGTTTTATAAAAAATTTTATAATTATCTAAGTCATTTTAGTATTTTTAGTAATTTAAATTAGTTTAATTAATATAATTACTAATTAATTAGTATTAAATCCAAAAAAAGACAAAAATATATATTTTTAGTTTCTAAATTTGTTTTAAATCATTTTATAATTTTAAAAATTATATTTGCAATTTTCTAGTTTAATTTTGTATTATAAGGCTTTTTAGTATAAGGTAATTAGTTTTAATTAAATAATTAAATAGCTTTTATTTAAATAATTAAAAATAAATAATAAAATAATCAAAAAAATATTTTTCTTTTTAATTTAGTTTTCTTTTAATATTAAGTTAATAAAAGTTTCATTTTTACCCCCTGTAGTTGTAAATTGTTTAAAACTCACCTTTTTCCTAACACGCATACGTATTTGTTTAAAATTTAGTTTACGTGTATACATATCTGTTTTCTGTGCTTGTTATATAATGTTATCCAAATAATTCTAGTAGTGTAATTCAAATCCAAATCATCTTTGGTTACTGTCCTCAGTATCACTCATTCCTATAAACGTTTCAAAACACCATTTCAATCTCGCTGGGACATAACGACCCTGGGAAACTCTGTACTATCCGGAAGCATTGATCTAGGTTGTTTGACAATATTGACCACATCTGTGGTTGACTTTAGTTGACCTGTTTAGGCTCAATCAATTTTTGGCGCCGCTGCCGGGGAGGTTGTTGCGTGTTTCAAACGTTTTTAGGCTTAGTGGTTTTCAAAACCCTCCTTGTACAAATTTCACCACTTTTGTAAAAAGTTTTTGTAAAAATCTTAATCATATCAAAAAGTTCATCAACACTTTTCCTAAAGTGTTAACAACACCAAAAAAATCAAAAACAACAAAACAAATCGTGAAGTTAAATTACTTCGATTTCTTTAAGATTACAACCTACACAGGTGGAATACGGAAGTTCTGACATTAAATTGCGAACTGAAGAGAGATCCATTCTTCTCTCCCGCCACCCTGCGAGTAATTTTAAAGAAAACGATTTCGGTTAACGAATCGATACCAAAAATATTTTCCAAAAGTTTTTGCAGACACACCCAAAAACCCAAAAACATTCGTCTTTTTCTTGTGAATAATAATTACATAAAATATTACCACCGAAAACCAAGGCAGAACACCTACCAACTGGGGGTGTGAACATTAATAAGTTCCCAAACAAAAGATTAAAATTTTCCATTGTATCCTTGTGAGTACTGTACCGTTTCTAAAGAAGCCATTCATTTGAGATTATTGGTTTAAGTTCACTGTGGTTTTGCCTCGATCTTGTTTTGAAAAATTGTTTTTAGTGCATGCGCACTCGTTCACAAACAAAGCGTAAAAGTCAGAAAAACATACCCGAGTTACGTACGGTTATTGAAGAACCCAAAACAGAAATGGACGACGGACCACCACCTGACCCTCCCAAGGATGAGGCAGCTCCCGATCTCCGAACGATGGAGGAGTTGTGTCAGCCTATCATGCAAGGGAGAGGTGGACCTATTGCCCCTCTCAACATCACGGCTACGGATTTTGGACTCAAACATCACATGATCCAGCAAGTCCAGAATTCGTGACAATTTCACGGTTAACCTGGTGACGATGCCAACAAGAATCTTGACAAATAACTTACCGTCACCCGATGCATGAAACAAAACGGTGTCTCCGATGATGCCCTTCGTCTATATCTCTTCCCCTATTCTCTCACCCATCATGCCACTGCTTGGTTTGACCGACTCCCCAAGAATTCGATTCATACCTTTGATGAAATGGTAACCAAGTTTTTAGCCAAATATTTTCCACCTTCCATGGTTACCAAGTTACGTAATGATATCAGCAACTTCCGTCAGCGTCCTAATGAGTCTTTGTTTGAGGCTTGGGAACGCTATAAGCTCGCAATTGATCGATACGCTAACCACAACATGTTACAAGTCACCATAATAGACACCTTCTATAATGGTCTAAAATTGAGGCACCGAGATATTCTCAATGCTGCTGGTGGTGGGACCTTTATGAAAAGATGTCCCGAAGAGTGCTATGATCTGATTGAAAACATGACTGCCCATCATACCTTTTGGGATTCCTCTACAGAGAGGGATGAGTCATGTAAAGCTGTCACTCCTTCATCTCCTGACATTGTGGCTCTCACTAAAAAGATGGAAGATATCGCTACGGCTATGTTGAGGATGAACCAAACCATCTAAAATCAACAAGTGAAAGCCGTTGCCCGAAGTTGTGAAACTTGTGGAGGCCCACATCTTTATTCCGAGTGTGCAGCCACCGCTGGTTACACTCAAGAGAATGTTTATACTGCTCAAGGTTCCTACAATATGGGGGTAACTCTTACCAACCACAGGGGGACCGTAATCTCTTAAGCTATCGTTCCAACGATTTTCTTGGACCACCCGATTTCAATCAAAATCAAAATGTCCAAAACCGTAACCAAAATCAAAATCAAAATCGAGGAGATTTTAACCAAGGTCAAAACCCGAATTTTGAAAATCAGAACCAAAATCAAGGTCATTTTAATCAAAACAATTTTCAAAATGGCAATCAAAACCAAGGTTTTCAAGGAAATTTTGAAAGAAATCAAGGTCAAGGGAATTACAATCAAGGTAATTTCAATCAGAGAAACAATTTCCAGGGTAACAACAACCAAAACCAAGGAAATTTTCAAAACAACCGTGTTCAAAATTTTCCTAACCAAAATCAAAATGTTGTTCAAACCCAGTCTTCCTCCGATGAAGTGTTAAAACAATTCATGAAAGCACAAGAGGAAACCAATCGGTTACTGGTCAGCAAGATCTCTGAACTTCAGAAGTCTTTAAATGATCGACCCTCGGGCTCAGGTACACTACCGAGCAACACGATCGCTAACCTGAGGGGCGATGTTATGGCGATCACAACCCGAAGTGGATTTTCTTACAAAGGACCCACGGCTCCTACTACCTCTTCTCCTGTTCAGGTAGAGGAACGTGAAACTGAGGACATAACGGATATGGTACTTCCTACTAATAACGGAGGTACCAATGACATCCCTCCTCCAGTTATCCCGGTCCTGACACGCAAAACAAGGGTTGTATTTGAACCTCCCGAGACTCCTGCTAAAAATTCAAAACCAAACCCGAAACCTTCAATTCCATACCCATCACGTTTCCAAGATCAAAAGCTCCGTGAAAAAGCAAACCTTCAAATGGAAAACTTTTTTCAAATCTTTCAAGATCTTCACTTTGATATCAGCTTCGCGGATGCTATCCTCTTAATGCCTAAATTTGCATCCACAATCAAAAATTTGTTAAATAACTAGAAAAAACTGTTCGAGATGGCAAAAACTCCCCTCAATGAAAACTGCTCTGCGGTTTTGTTGAAACAACTTCCTGAAAAGCTGGGAGATCCCAGGAAATTTCTCATTCCATGTATATTCCCGGGAATGGTTGAATGCTATGCCTTGGCTCATTTTGGTGATAGCATCAACCTGATGCCTCACTCAGTATGGAAGAAACTCTCTCTTCCAGAACTTACTCCCACCTGCATGACTCTCGAGCTTGCAGATCGTTCGATATCTTGTCCCCTCGGTATCGCCGAGGATGTATTTGTCAAAGTGGGAAAGTTCCATTTTCCGGCAGACTTCGTGATTGTTGATTTTAATGCGGATCTTGGAAGAGGATTCCTCAGGACGGGCCGTGCTCTAATCGATGTTTTCGATGAGGAAATCATGTTACGTGTTGGTTCCGAAGCCATAACCTTCAACCTTGTTCAAACCTCGAGATACTCCTCGAATTATGATTCCAAATCTGTTAACCGCATCGATGTCATCGATGTTGCTACAGAGGAGTATTCTAAAGAAATTCTTGGTTTCGCTGATGATTCTTCGAGTGGCAATCCCACTCCCTCCTCTCATCCCATAATTGCTAATTCTACTCCTTCCTTCACTCCGTTTGAGGGAAGTGACTTCGTCTTGGAGGAAATAGAGGCCTTTCTCTGAAGTAACTCAATTCCTAAAGGAATTGATAACCAGGAGATTGACCCGGACAGGGATATACTTCTCCTTGAGAAGCTACTTAATCAAGATCCCTCCCACCCTCCCGTTTTTTCACATTCACTTCATAAAGAGGAAATCAAAAATGTTGAGAAAACTGAAGATTTCCCTGAGGTCGAGCTTAAGGACTTACCTCCCCATCTTGAATACGCATTCCTTGAGGGTAATGGTAAATTATCCGTCATTATTGCAAAAGATTTAAAAGATGAGGAGAAGGTAGCTCTCATAAAGGTCTTGAAATCTCACAAGCAAGCAATTGCTTGGAAACTCTCCGACATCAAGGGTATAAACCCTGAATTCTGTACTCACAAAATCTTAATGGAGGATGATTTCAAACCAGCAGTCCAACAACAGAGACGGGTTAATCGCAAAATTCATGAAGTTATTAAACAGGAAGTTCTCAAATTCTTGATGCCGGATTGATTTACCCCATCTCTGACAGTCATTGGGTTTGCCCAATTCATTGCGTTCCGAAAAAGGGTGGCATAACTGTTGTCACAAACGAAGAAAATGAGTTGATTCCAACTCGGCTGGTTACCGGGTGGCGAGTATGCATTGACTATCGTAAGTTAAATGATGCCACCTATAAAGACCATTTTCCTCTACCCTTTATGGACAAGATGCTCGAGAGATTAGCAGGGAACGAGTACTATTGTTTCCTCGATGGTTTCTCGGGATACTTTCAGATTCCCATTGATCCGCAGGATCAAGAAAAGACCACTTTCACGTGCCCCTACGGAACCATTGCCTATAGACGTATGCCATTCGGCTTATGTAATGCTCCAGGCACGTTCCAAAGGTGCATGATGGCCATATTTCACGACATGATTGGGAAAACTATGGACGTCTTTATGGATGACTTCTCGGTCATTGTGGATTCTTTCAAATCCTGTCTCCCCCACTTAGAGAACATGCTGAAATGTTGCAAAGAAACGAATTTATGTCTCAACTGGGAGAAGAGTCACTTTATGGTCAAAGAGGGCATTGTCCTGGGCCATAAGATTTCAAAAAGTAGGATCGAGGTTGATAGAGCCAAAGTTGATGTAATAGCTAAACTGCCTCCTCCCACTACTATCAAAGGTGTTAGAAGCTTTCTGGGTCATGCCGGTTTTTATCGTCGATTCATACAAGATTTTTCAAAAATTTCCTGGCCTATGACCCACCTTCTTGAAAACGATGCTCCTTTCATCTTCTCACCAGAGTGCATCGAAGCTTTTCAAACATTGAAAAAGAAGCTTACTGAGGCAACGATTCTTGTTGCCCCCGATTGGGACATGCCCTTTGAACTTATGTGCGATGCAAGACTTTGCAATAGGTGCGGTCCTGGGGTAACGAAAAACTAAACACTTCCAGCCTATACATTATGCCAGCAAAACTATGACCGAAGCTCAGAGTCATTATACTACAACAGAGAAGGAACTCTTAGCCGTTGTATATGCCTTCGAAAAATTTCGGCCGTACCTAATTCTTACCAAGTGCATAGTGTATACGGACCACTCGGCTTTAAAATACCTCTTTGCTAAACAAGACGCAAAGTCGAGGTTGCTCCGTTGGGTTTGCTCCTACAAGAGTTTGATATAATCATACGAGATAAAAAAGGAGCTGAAAACCTGGCTGTTGATCACCTCTCCCGACTGGAAAACCCCCATCAAGATGTTTCTAAGAATAAGGAAATTAATGAAACCTTCCCTCTCGAGACACTTAACACGGTTTCCTTTCGTGGAGACTCTGATACCTCATGGTTTGCCGATTTTGCAAATTACCATGCGGGTAATTTCGTTGTTAAGGGGATGACGTCCCAACAGAAGAAAAAGTTCTTCAAAGACGCCAATCACTACTTCTGGGACCATCCCTATCTTTCTAAAATATGCGTGGATCAAGTCATCCGGCGGTGTGTCCATGGCCAAGAAGCCATGAAATTCTCAAAGCTTGTCATGATAGACCCACGGGGGGGACATCATAGTCCAAACTACACCACTAAGAAGGTGTTTGATTCCGGGTTCTACTGGCCTACCATCTATAAAGATGCCCACGACTTTGTCAAAGCCTGTGATACTTGTCAGCGTCACGGAAATATTTCCAAAAAGAATGAAATGCCTCAAAACGTAATTCAAGTATGTGAAATCTTTGACATCTAGGGCATCGACTTTATGGGCCCATTCCCCTCATCTCGAGGAAACAAATACATACTCGTGGCTGTCGACTATCTGTCAAAATGGGTTGAAGCAAAAGCTTTACCCACTAATGATGCCCGAGTAGTTGTAAAATTTTTGAAGTCTCTCTTTGCTAGATTCGGCACTCCTCGTGCCATAATCAGTGATCATGGCACACACTTCTGCAATGATCGATTTGCAAGAGTGATGCAGAAATACGGTGTAACTCACCGTCTTTCCACTGAATACCACCCCCAAACTAGTGGGCAGGTGGAAATCTCGAATCGGGGTATAAAGAGAATTCTTGAGAGGACAATTGGTGAAAACCGTGCCTCTTAGTCGGATAAGCTAGATGAAGCACTCTGCGCTTTCCGCACAGCTTACAAAACACACATCGGGTGTACTCCATACAGGCTGGTGTACGGGAAAGCGAGCCATCTCCCGATTGAGTTAGAGCATAAAGCCTAATAGGCCTTAAAACATGCAAATTCCGACCTCCAGACTGCGGGTGATCACCACAAGGTTCAACTAAACGAATTAAACGAACTTCGTAATCAAGCTTATGAGAATTCTTTGATTTACAAAGAAAAGACTAAGAAGATACACGACTCAAAGATCAAAAACCGCGTTTTCAACGTCAGTGACAGAGTCCTTCTCTTCAATTCAAGATTAAATATATTCTCGGGAAAGCTAAAAACCCGCTGGTCTGGGCCATTCACCGTTACAAAACTGTTTCCATATGGGACTGTTGAGTTATCTCAACCCGACGGTCCTAACTTCAAAGTGATCGGTTATCGGTTGAAACATTATTTTGGAGAGGACATACCATCCATGGTTGTTCCGGATCTCCAAACTTTCCCCATGGACAAATGAATTCGGGGATTGAGTCAAGCGAGTGACTCGGTGAACAAAAATTAGCAAAACATGGGTTTTCACCCATATCTCTGACTTCTTTCTCTTTTCTAAAAAACTAGTGTGGGGGAGTTGCCCATGCTGTTGTATATAAAGTAATCTAAAAAAAATGTTATTCCCACACTTGCCCAAGTCTAAAAATTTTCAAATTTAAAGCTTTTCAAAATATCGGCATAATAGCCGGTACTTTTAATATTGAGGGCAATATTCAATTCTAGTGGGGGGGGGGGGGGGGGGGAATTCTAGCGAATTTGATCACATTTTGTACCTTTTAGTGCCATAATACCCCCGTTTTGGCCAAAAAAAATTTTTTAGTGGAAGTGCTTCGCACTAAACACAACAAATGGTAATCAGTCCACCATGTCTAAATCACATAAGGACTGGCTAATCCAAGAGCAAACGGCTCTTAGTAAAGATAACTCAAAACCGTTAATGGCTGACAATTTGCCAAAAATTGTATGGGATTCAACTCACCATATCTTTAATCGTGAAGAGTTGGCTAGTCCATAAGCAAATGGCTTTTGGTAAAGACAAATCAAATCCGTTGACAGCTGATGGTTTGCTCAAAATCATTTGGTTATCAGTGTACCAAAGTATCACATACTGAAACATTTGGCTACTCCAGAAGTAATGGCTTTTGGTAAAGACACATCAAATCCATTAAATTTTCATAAAAGATTGCTAAGGACTAGCAATATTTTAGTGTGGGGGATTGATGAGTGTGTAAATACTCATCATTTTTGTCGTATCTGAACTGCCAAACCATCCAAAAACACTCAAATATGCATCAAAATACTGAAAATATCCCAGGATTGTGTTTTATATGTTTTAGATGCAAAATGATTGAAAACAGATTAAAAATGAACAAAGTTTGCATAATTGGCAGTTTCAGTCCCTCAACTTTCAAAACTTGTCAAAATTAGTCACTGAGAATTTATTTTGTAAGAAAAGTCACCAAAGGTCCTTTCGAAATCACAAGTTATCATAATTAGTCCTCTGGTGTAAAATTTCATAAGTTTACAAAATTGGTCCCTGCACTTTCAAAATTGTCAAAAATGGTCCCTGGGATTAAAATTTTGGAAAATATCAATCATGGTCATTGTATTATTGAACTATGAAAAAAATAGTCCTTGGGAGAAAAGTTTGGAGTAATTACATGATTGGTCCCTGAAGTTTCACAAATTTGCAGTTTTGGTCCCTGGAATTTCAAACATGAAAAAAATCAATTATGGTCCTTGTACTATTCATCTTTGGCAAATATGGTACTTGGGTGCAAAGTTTGGAAAAATTACATGATTGTTCCTTAAAGTTTCACAAATTTGCAGATTTAGTCCCTAGAGGTGTAAAAATGGAAATTATCAATTGAGATCCTTTTACTATTGAAGCTTAGCAAAATTCACCTTTGGAATAACTTTGGGAAGTTGTCATAACAGGTCCCTCAATTTTCAGAATATTACATTTTTGGTCCTTGTTGTTATTACTAAAACCAATCGGATCCCTTTCGATATTATCCAACCCAAACACAAGCAAGATGCAGTCCAATCCTTGGCCCAAATTGCATTTCCCTGTCCCAAACACACCCTGGTAATAATACCAGGGTCAAACTCAGTTTGACCACAGTCACGGCTATGGATTTTGGACTCAAACATCACATGATCCAGCAAGTCCAGAATTCGTGACAATTTCACGGTTTAACTGGTGACGATGCCAACAAGCATCTTGACAAATAACTTACCGTCACCCAAAGCATGAAACAGAAGGGAGTCTTCGATGATGCCCTTCGTCTATATCTCTTCCCCTATTCTCTCACTCATCATGCCACTGCTTGGTTTGACCGACTCCTCAAGAATTCGATTCATACCTTTGATGAAATGGTAACCAAGTTTTTAGCCAAATATTTTCCACCTTCCATGGTTACCAAGTTACGTAATGATATCAGCAACTTTCGTCAGCATCCTGATGAGTCTTTGTTTGAGGCTTGGGAACGCTATAAGCTTGTAATTGATCGATGCCCTAACTACAACATGTTACAAGTCACCATAATAGACACCTTCTATAATGGTCTAACATTGAGGCACCGAGATATTCTCAATGCTGCTGCTTGTGGGACCTTTATAAAAAGACATCCCGAAGAGTGCTATGATCTGATTGAAAACATGAGTGCCCACTATAACTTTTGGGATTCCTCTGCAGAGATGGATGAGTCATGTAAATATGTCACTCCTTCATCTCCTGACATTGCGGCTCTCACTAAAAAGATGGAAGATTTCGCTACGACTATGTTGAGGATGAACCAAACCATCCAAAATCAACAAGGGAAAGCTGTTGCCCGAAGTTGTGAAACTTGTGGAGGCCCACATCTTTATTCCATGTGTGCAGCCACCGCTGGTTACACTCAAGAGAACGTTTATGCTGCTCAAGGTTCCTACAATATGGGGGTAACTCTTACCAACCACAGGGGGACCGTAATCTCTTAAGCTATCGTTCTAACAATTTTTTTTGACTACCCGGTGTCAGTCAAAATCAAAATGTCCAAAACCGTAACCCGAATCAAAATCAGAATCGAGGAGATTTTAACCAAGGTCAAAACCCGAATTTCGAAAATCAGAACCAAAATCAAGGTCATTTTAATCAAAACAATTTTCAAAATGGCAATCAAAATCAAGGTTTTCAAGGAAATTTTGAAAGAAATCAAGGTCAAAGGAATTACAATCAGGGTAATTTCAATCAGAGAAACAATTTTCAGGGTACCAACAACCAAAACCAAGGAAATTTTCTAAACAACCGTGTTCAAAATTTTCCTAACCAAAATCAAAATGTTGTTTAAACCCAGTCTTCCTCCGATGAAGTGTTAAAACAATTCATGAAAGCACAAGAGGAAACCAATCGGTTACTGGTCAGCAAGATCTCTGAACTTCAGAAGTCTTTAAATGATTGACCCTTGGGCTCAGGTACACTACCGAGCAACACGATCGCTAACCCGAGGTGCGATGTTAAGGCGATCACAACCCGAAGTGGATTTTCTTACAAAGGACCCACGGCTCCTACTACCTCTTCTCCTGTTCAGGTAGAGGGGCATGAAACTGAGGACACAACGGATACGGTACTTCCTACTAATAACGGAGGTACCACTGACATCCCTCCTCCAGTTATCCCGATCCCGACCCACAAAACAAGGGTTGTATTTGAACTTCCCTAGACTCCTGCTGAAAATTCAAAACCAAACCCGAAACCTTCAATTCCATACCCATCACATTTACAAGATCAAAAGCTCCGTGAAAAAGCAAACCTTCAAATGGAAAACTTTTTTCAAATCTTTCAAGATCTTCACTTTGATATCAGCTTCGCGGATGCTATCCTCTTAATGCCTAAATTTGCATCCACAATCAAAAATCTGTTAAATAACAAGGAAAAACTATTCGAGATGGCAAAAAACTCCCCTCAATGAAAACTGCTCTGCGGTTTTGTTGAAACAGCTTCTCGAAAAGCTGGGAGATCCCAGGAAATTTCTCATTCCATGTATATTCCCGGGAATGGTTGAATGCTATTCCTTGGCTGATCTTGGTGCTAGCATCATCCTGATGCCTCACTCAGTATGGAAGAAACTCTCTCTTCCAGAACTTACTCCCACCTTCATGACTCTCAAGCTTGCAGATCGTTCAATATCTCGTCCCCTCGGTATTGCCGAGGATGTATTTGTCAAAGTTGGAAAGTTCCATTTTCCGGCAGACTTCGTGATTGTTGATTTTGATGCAGATCCAAGGGTTCCTCTCATTCTTGGAAGAGGATTCCTCAGGACGGGCAGTGCTCTAATCGATGTTTTCGATGAGGAAATCACGTTACATGTTGGTTCCGAAGCCATAACCTTCAACCTTGATCAAACCTCGAGATACTCCTCGAATTATCATTCCAAATCTGTTAACCGCATCGATGTCATCGATGTTGCTACAGAGGAGTATTCTAAAGAAATTCTTGGTTTCGCTGATGATTCTTCGAGTGGCAATCCCACTCCCTCCTCTCATCCCATAATTGCTAATTCTACTCCTTCCTTTACTCCGTTTGAGGGAAGTGACTTTGTCTTGGAGGAAATAGAGGCCTTTCTTCGAAGTGACTCAATTCCCGAAGGAATTGATAACCAGGAGATTGACCCGGACAGGGATATACTTCACCTTGAGAAGCTACTTAATCAAGATCCCTCCCACACTCCCGTTCTTTCACATTCACTTCATAAAGAGGAAATCAAAAATGTTGAGAAAACTGAAGATTTCCCTGAGGTCGAGCTTAAGGACTTACCTCCCCATCTTGAATACGCATTCCTTGAGGGTAATGATTGATGCGTGGGAATTGCACCAGGCTTAACCTCTCGAGGGATCTCGAGAAGCTTACAACCCCCACCAGGCAGTGTACCTGATCGTTGTAGTATAGTATAGTGACAAGTACCGGGGGATTGATCGTTCAACTCAGGAATAGTGTCGCTAGGATTAGAAAGCCTAAGAACTAGGTCTAGAGGTGAGGGATGATTCTTTTTGTATTTTTATATTTTTATTAAAGCAAGTAAAAATCTCGGGTTTTTGAAAGAGTGGGCGGAATTAGTTGCTAGTCAACTAACCCAATAACTACAGATGCAATCAAAATAAAATAACAAAAATGTAAATTAAGCTAATTACTAATATGGTATGAACAATAGATGGGAGAATTGTGTTTACTTAGATTTCACTACTCCCTAGATATCTTTTACAGGTTAATTATTTGTTACAGTTGCATGGATGATGGGTTATATTCCTTAATACCAATCATGGGGTGGCGTACTTACTTCCCCAATTCTATAAGCTCCTACTTCACTCCTATGTTGAGCCTGTAAGAAGCTCCTAACATGGGATCACTAGAATTTGCTCATGCATTAAATAAAACCATAAAAACCTAGTACACATCGGTTCATGTTTCTTAAGACGTTCAAGCAAGTTACACAACGGAGATCTGCCAGTTTTCTTAAGCCTAACATTGAAATCATTCATCCATTACAACTATAAACAAACAATCAACCTATAATCAACATCTAGGTTTCATTACATCTAAGCAAACACACGAAAGATCTAGACTAGCATGTTAAAATCAAGACAAGTGTAAGATATATTCAAACAACACATAGACATATTGAATGAATTGAAAGGATACTTATCTCAATTGAACATGAAGGGTTTCAAAGGGTGAAAACCCTTGAAAATACTGTAAAAGTTGTGTTAGGGTTTATTAGGTTCGACCCTAAAATTCTCCTCCCAAGTTACACTTTTAATGAATGAAAATTAGAAAAGTATATATAGATTTCATGAGGTGACGACATCAAGAGGGAAGTTCTGACGCCGTCATCTCGCCGCCAACAAAATTCTCGGACTGCCTAGATCCAGATCTGACGCCGTCATGTGTATTTCTGCTCTGGGCCGTCACCACTTTTACTCTTGACGGCCTTGATCTGACGCCGTCACGTTTTCTCTGGGTCGTCACCTGATGAGGCGAAAAATGATCCGTTTTTAGGGGGTCATTTAAGCCCGAATCCGACTTTATTTGATCAAATATTGCCCTAAATTGTTCCTTTTGTGATTTTAGGTGTTTGGAGAGTGAATTCTGGAAAAGAGGCTATTTTGGACGTTTTTGGAGCATAAAGTGAAGAAAACGACAAAGTACCAAAAATCCAAGCTGAAGATACAAGGTGACGGCGTCAAGACCAAAAGCTTGACGGCGTCAGACATGAAGAATTAAATATCGAAGGTGGTGACGGCGTCAGATGTAGAGGTGACGGCGTCAAAGTGGCCAAGAATAAAATACCGAGGGTGGTGACGGCGTCACATAGGCCGTCACAAGTGGATCTAGGGCGTCCGAGGAAGTTTATGGCGGCGAGGTGACGGCGTCAGATTTAACTCTTGACGCTGTCAGAACGATTTTCCTATATATAGTTTTCTAGTTTTTTCATTAGAAAGAGAAGTTTTGGTGAAACCCTAAAGACGATTTTGGTGCCTCTTTCACAGGTTTTTCAAGGGTTCCAAACCCTTGAGACCTTGCATTGTATTTGAGATAAGTGTACTTTCAATTCAATCAATATGTCTATGTGTTGGTTGTTTATCTTTTGTTCTTGTCTCAATTCTACTATGCTAGGCTAGATCTCTCCTGTGTTTGCTTAGATCTAATGAAACCTAGATATTGATTATGTGTTGATTACTTGTCTATTCTTGTTTTGAATGAATGATTTATATGTTAGGCTTAAGAAAACTGGCAGATCTCCAAATGGTAACATGCTTGAACGTCTTAAGAAACATGAACCGAGGCGTACTAGGTCTTTATTGGTTGTATTTAATGCATGAGCCACTGTTTACAATCCCTATAGTTGTGCTGGGTCATGGTGTAGGAGGAGATAAGAGCTCATAGAGTTGGGGAGTTATGTATGCCACCCCACGAATGGTATTAAGGAATATAACCCGTCATTCATACAAGTGTAACAAGTAATTAACATGTAAAAGATATCTAGGGAGTAGTGAAGTCTAAGTAAACACAATTTCTCCAATTACTGCTCACAACATTAGTTTAATTTCGTTTTTATTATTTTATTTTGATTGCATCTTAGCTTTGGGTTAGTTGAATAGCAACTAATTCCGCCCACTCCTTCAAAACCCGAGATTTTATTTGCTTTAATAAAAATATAAAAATACAAAAATAATCATCTTTCACCTCTAGAACTATTAATTAGGTTTTCTAATCCTAGCGACACTATTCCTAAGCTGAACGATCAATCCCCCGGTACTTGTCACTATACTATACTACAACGATCAGGTACACTGCCTGGTGGGGGTTGTAAGCCTCGCGAGATCCCTCGAGAGGTAAAGCAAGGTGCGATTCCCACGCATCAAGTTTTTGGCGCCGCAGCCTGGGGAATAGTTATTGTCTAGGTTAGGATTTCTTTTTATTAGGTCTACTTGCTAGATTCCTTTCTAGTAAGATTTTTTTATTTTTATTTTTAGGTCTTCTTTAGTCTATCTTATTTCTTCGTGCCTTTGTTCATAACTCTTTACCATCCGACATCATGGAAGGTGGTAACATCTTTGAACCCATCATCCCACCACAACAAAACCCACCATTAGAACCCCTTAGGCCCCGAACCTTAGGAGAGTATTCCCGACCTAGCCACCAAGGCTACCGAAACACCATTGAGCTCACCGGAGCCAATGTGACCCCCTTGCGATCCGACACCATCCGGTTGGTGCAAAGCGAATGTGCATTCCATGGACTTCGTTCCGAAGATCCAAACCAACACCTTAAGGACTTCCTCAAAATCGTAGATTCCTAGACCTAGGTGTTGAAACTAGAGAGACTACCCGTTTACGCCTATTCCAATTCTCTCTACGGGATCAAGCTAGTCAATGGCTTGAGCGTTTACCCGCGGGATCCATCACCACATGGGATGATCTCACCACTCGTTTCCTTGCTCAATTTTTCCCACCGGGGAGAACTACTAAACTTAGGAATGACATCTTGATGTTTCAACAACGTCAAAATGAATCTCTTTATGAAGCATGGACTCGTTTCAAGGACTTACTCCAAAAAGTCCCTCATCATGGCATAGATCTTTGGCTCCAAGTCCAAATCTTCTATGACCATATCGACATCTCCACGAGGCGAACCATTGACCAATCGGCCGGTGGTAAGCTACGTGATCTTAGTGCGGAACAATCATGGGAACTCATAGAAGATCTTGCTCTCTATGACAACGAAAGTTGGAATGATCCCCTTGATTTGAACAAAACGGTCAAGGCAATATCTTTGCCTTCAAATAATTCAAGCACTCCCGACCGTAGGATCATGGAACTTGAAGGTCGAGTCAAGTCTCTTATGAAATCTTACGGAGCTCATAAGCCTTCAAGCCAAGTAAGCAGAATCGCTTCTACATGCAAACTGTGCAATGGCCCTCATGAGACCTACAACTGCATGGAACTTCCAAAATGTGCTTATAACAAATTCACATCATCACACGTAGGGCAGGGCCCTCGAACTTTTGCCGAAGCATATGAGGCATGGAAGGATAAACCTAATTTTAGAGGGTATCAAACACGAAGTGTATCATTCAATGACTCCTCACCACTCATTTGGTCCGAACATTTTCCATCGCAAAGTACCCCTAGGCGAAGCTGTGAAGATGATTTAAAAAAATTCATTCTTTCTCAAGAACTGCAGCTCACTACACTCGAGACAAAATTCAAACAACAGCAGGCTGACGCGAACAACAAGATTTGTAATCTGTTGACGGCTATCAAAGAGCATTTTGGCAATAAGCCCATTCACGTTCATGAGGTTAAGTCTGCTACCGTCATGAGTCCGCCAGCATCCCCTATAAAAATAAAAAGTCCTAGTAAGCTATTCAAACATCTATCTCCTAACGAAGAAGGACCTATCAACCCCCCTGGACCAATCCACTTCGTAAACACCATCACCACAATATCAGCTGCAGCATCCGATCCAACCCAACAACAAGCTGACCAACTCAGTCAGACAGCGAAGGATGAGATCTCAAAGGTTGACCACGCTTCTGCAAGGAAACTTACCAACTCACCCGAGCAATGCACCGCGCAGAAATCCGACAAACCGGATGAAATGAGTGAGACATCGGAGGAACAGGAGAAAGGCCCAACCATCTTGAGTAAATCCGTTATAGAAGAAGCCGGAATAGAGGATGTTATTAGTATAGGTAGCAATCAAACCGAGGAGAGCGGCTCTAAACTTTTCAAAATCTCCTGTACCATTGAGGGAAAGGTCTTAATTGATAGTCATATAGATCCTAGCTTCCCAGTCAATGTAATCCCACTTTCCCTATATCACAAGGCTTTCCCAGAACACACTGTGTGCAAAAGGGTATTAGAGAATTTGTCAATTAAGATTGGAGAGTTTGTTTACAAAACTGACCTCACCGTGGTTGATGACGTGGACCCCCTCGCCAATCAAACAATAACCAACCTTGTCCTTGGGATGCCATTCATCAATGAATTGGGAGCAATCCTTGACGAGAAAGATGGTAGTATATTACTCACCAATGGTGTTAGGACGGTGATTTTTCGTAGGAATGGTAAGGAGGTTTATGAGTATCGTCCCTCCCTTGAGGGGAATCTATATGGGTCAAAGGATGGAGAGTTGAGAAAGATCAAACGACGTGATCCGAATAACCTAAAAATCCCTTGCATGATCGGTCATAAGTACTTCGAAAACATATACATTAATGTATTCTTGCCAAAGAATTTCATGTCATTGTTTCATTATAACAATATCTGCAGATGGGGGATGATTTACAAGGGAGAGAAGGTGGTTGGTAAGGATCATGAAATCCAAGTGTTCGTAGGAAATATGGCATTCCCTATGGAGTTCACGATTGTGGACAACATAGAGGACTTTGTTGACCCTAGGCTATCGCAAGTCGTCTTTGGAGCACCCTTTTGTGAAATCACTAAGTTGATAGTGGATGACTTGAACGGAATCATGACTTTCACTGACGGGATTAGGAGGATTTCATACCAAACGCCATACAAAAGAAGAGACCTTAGGGAAATAGATTGCGACGGGCTCGATGTGATGAGCTCCCAACTTGTCTTGTGTGATGATGATGTTAGGAGAGGGTGTAGAAATATTTCTGATTTATCTTGTGGGTTCTTTAAGGATGTTGGAAAGCTTGGCTCTAAGTATCGACGGGATGTTTTCGAATTCGAAGATCCGAAGTACTTACACTATGAAAGCGATACTAGTTTAGAAGACGACCTAGAGAGTGGAACCAATGATGAAATCACGTAGTAACCCACGACTTTGAGTCTAGCTACAAGACTCGTAAATAAAGAAAAGCGCTTCTTGGGAGGCAACCCATGTTTTGTGTGATTTTTATTTGTTTGATTGTTATTTGCTTCCGTATGCATGTTTTATTTTTATTGTTGGTTGATCATGTTTCTCTACTAAAAATGTGAAATACTTTATTATGTTGTTTAGTCTAGTCTTAACTTCAACCTAAAGGTATTTTTACAAAAGATAAGTGTAAGGGGAAACCCCAAATATGTTTTTAAGAAACAAACCGATCATGATTATCCACAATATTTAATGAACATGTATATTCGTATTTGTTAGAGTCAAATGCTTGTATTGAGTCATAATGAAGTTTTGCAGGATTTTCCAGGAAGTAGGACAAAGTTTTTCCAGAAATTTTCCGGAAACTTAACATAAGAATTTCTGCAGGTTCATTCTGACGGTGTCAGGGCATTACTCTTGACGGCGTCAGGAGTCAAAAATCTGGAAATTTTACCGATTTTGTTTTTCTAACGGAGTCTTATGGTTTTTGTGAATTATTAAGTTTTATAATCTCCAGGAAATCTGCAAACTTCATTCCACAAGCATTATATCTTACTTTGTTTTCTAGGATTTAGTAACTTATATAGGATGCCGCCGATTTTACGCGAGGTTGCCTTGTCTACTTTTGTCAGGATTTACAGGTTATTTGTGACAAGAAGATGATTTATATTCTGGAAGGGAAGCTTTGATTGTTCGTTTTCTTGGAAGAAGATTTAACCTGGTCAACTAAAATCCATACCGAGCGAATCAGGGGAGTATTTGATTTCATTCTTTTTACTTTTTAACTTTTACATTCTTTACTTGAACATTGGGGACAATGTTCATCTTAAGTGTAAGGGGAGGGTAAAAAGATGATACCTTACATATGCACTTTCGCTTGAGTTTGTTTTGTTTGATAGTAGATGTGTAATAAAACTATGAGAAATACTTGTTAGTGTAATTTTAGCGCCAAATTTAAAATTTTTTACAGCATTTAGGAGTGAAACTTTAGCCATAGCAAGCGTCTCATGGATAGGAGGTTGTATGACTAGCACATAACCGTATATTCAGAAAAATTTTCCACCCAAAAATGTGAGGTTCGCCTTTAGATTTGATAGGAAAAGCATTCATTATTAGTGCTTATGAGTGTACCGGTAGCATTTAGATTCTAGAACTTGCGTTAGTGATGCATCCCGAGACCGCTAGTGAGACTACATTCGTGTAGTAGGATTTACTACATGATAAGAGGCATTAGGATCACCCTTGTGTTAAACCCGTATCATAATTACTTGACCATTTAAGTCATATTACTTGGCTAGTTAAGTCAACTAATTTTTCCCACACCTTTAGCGTTGTACTCATTTTTAGTACATGATACCCCTAGTACACCCCTCCGAGCCTATCTTTTCGTTTCTAACTTTAAGCATTTTGCTTAAAGGAAGAATTTGTTACACCCCACTTAAATGTACAACCAAATCGCCTTAGCCTTCCGTGTATGCGCTCATTTTTAGTGCATTATTGTTATTTGTTAAACCCTAAGTTAACTTTCTAATTGATTACATGGTTGCTAAGTCGAGTCATATCATTGTACATATTGTTTTGGGACGATTGGGACTCATGGGTAAGTACTTATTTTATGGAGTAATGGGGAAGAACATCACTTATTACCCCCATATGTACGTTAATCTTAAAAGTGCTCCAAGTGTTTTAATTTTCTTAATTCGAGTCATTAGATTAGTTTAATGTAAACTATGTAAAGATTCAAGTGTAAGGGGATTCTCAACCCCTATGATGTATTATTTTGGATGGTAGGGTAAGAGTGTATGCAAAAAAAAAAAAAAAAAAAAAGAAAATAGAAAAGAAAAAAAATAAAAGAAAAAAAAAACATACGGACTACCATCCCGTTTTTATTCTATGTTCATTTTATGTTTTTGTTATTTTTCATTTATTAGCTTAAGTCGAGTCTAGTCTTGGCTTAGCAACGCCATCTTGTACATGTAATTAACTAAGATTGTTAACTCGCCACCAGTAAAACTTCCTTTATCCAATAAAACCGTGTAATTCATATCCCTACACCTAACGTTATAACCCTTTAAAAGACCTCTTTGATAGTTTATCCTAGGTGCTTACGCCATGTGGTGGAGGTTTGATCCTTTCCCAAGCCTATGGTAATCTATTTTGCTATGACAGGTAGTGAGAGATATCTTCCATTTCCATAATGTTATATTACTTTATTACACCCGAGAGATGTGAGTATCTAAACACTATTTGTGAGGTGCTTGTGTATGATCTCCGTGCTTGTCTATTGGTCTTTAGTGGAACGATTATTTGTTGTAATTACTTTTATATTAGTGTTAAATGACCCCTAACTTGTCTTTTGAGTAGAATAAAAGCTCATTTGCTTGAGGACAAGCAAATCTCAAGTGTAAGGGTATATGATGAGGCGAAAAATGATCCGTTTTTAGGGGGTCATTTAAGCCCGAATCCGACTTTATTTGATCAAATATTGCCCTAAATCGTTCCTTTTGTGATTTTAGGTGTTTGGAGAGTGAATTCTGGAAAAGAGGCTATTTTGGACGTTTTTGGAGCATAAAGTGAAGAAAACGACAAAGTACCAAAAATCCAAGCTGAAGATACAAGGTGACGGCGTCAAGACCAAAAGCTTGACGGCGTCAGACATGAAGAATTAAATATCGAAGGTGGTGACGGCGTCAGATGTAGAGGTGACGGTGTCAAAGTGGCCAAGAATAAAATACCGAAGGTGGTGACGGCGTCACATAGGCCGTCACAAGTGGATCTAGGGCGTCCGAGGAAGTTTATGGCGGCGAGGTGACGGCGTCAGATTTAACTCTTGACGCCGTCAGAACGATTTTCCTATATATAGTTTTCTAGTTTTTTCATTAGAAAGAGAAGTTTTGGTGAAACCCTAAAGACGATTTTGGTGCCTCTATCACAGGTTTTTCAAGGGTTCCAAACCCTTGAGACCTTGCATTGTAATTGAGATAAGTGTACTTTCAATTCAATCAATATGTCTATGTGTTGGTTGTTTATCTTTTGTTCTTGTCTCAATTCTACTATGCTAGGCTAGATCTCTCCTGTGTTTGCTTAGATCTAATGAAACCTAGATATTGATTATGTGTTGATTACTTGTCTATTCTTGTTTTGAATGAATGATTTATATGTTAGGCTTAAGAAAACTGGCAGATCTCCAAATGGTAACATGCTTGAACGTCTTAAGAAACATGAACCGAGGCGTACTAGGTCTTTATTGGTTGTATTTAATGCATGAGCCACTGTTTACAATCCCTATAGTTGTGCTGGGTCATGGTGTAGGAGGAGATAAGAGCTCATAGAGTTGGGGAGTTATGTATGCCACCCCACGAATGGTATTAAGGAATATAACCCGTCATTCATACAAGTGTAACAAGTAATTAACATGTAAAAGATATCTAGGGAGTAGTGAAGTCTAAGTAAACACAATTTCTCCAATTACTGCTCACAACATTAGTTTAATTTCGTTTTTATTATTTTATTTTGATTGCATCTTAGCTTTGGGTTACTTGAATAGCAACTAATTCCGCCCACTCCTTCAAAACCCGAGATTTTATTTGCTTTAATAAAAATATAAAAATACAAAAATAATCATCTTTCACCTCTAGAACTATTAATTAGGTTTTCTAATCCTAGCGACACTATTCCTAAGCTGAACGATCAATCCCCCGGTACTTGTCACTATACTATACTACAACGATCAGGTACACTGCCTGGTGGGGGTTGTAAGCCTCGCGAGATCCCTCGAGAGGTAAAGCAAGGTGCGATTCCCACGCATCATCACCAAAATTGCTCTTGACGCCGTCATCAAAACCATCTTGACGCCGTCAGGTACTGTTCCTAGCAAGGAAAATTAAGACTTTGCCGTTTCCTTCACTTTTATGCTCCAAAAACGTCCAAAATGCTTCCTTTTCCAGAATTCACTCCCGAAGTACCTAAAATCACAAAAGGAACGATTTAGGGCAATATTTGATCAAATAAATTCCAATTCCGGCTTAAATGGCCCCCTAAAAACGGATCATTTTTCGCCTCATCATATACCCTTACACTTGAGATTTGCTTTTCCTTAAGCAATTGCGCTTTTATTCTAGTCAAAATACAAGTTAGGGGTCATTTAACACTAATATAAAAGTAATTACAACAAATAATCGTTCCACTAAAGACCAAAGACAAGCACGGAGGTCATACACTAGCACCTCACAAATAGTGTTTAGATACTCACATCTCTCGGGTGTAATAAAGTATATATCACAATATGGAAATGGAAAACATCTCTCACTACCTGTCATAGCAAAATAGATTACCATAGGCTTGGGAAAGGATTAAACCTCCACCACATGGCGTAAGCACCTAGGATAAACTATCAAAGAGGTCTTTTAAAGGGTTATAACGTTAGGTGTAGGGATATAGAATACACGGTTTTGTTGGATATAGGCAATCTTTACTGGTGGCGAGTTAATCATCTTGGTTAATTACATGTACAATATGGTGTTGCTAAGCCAAACTAGACTCGACTTAAGCTAATAAATGAAAAATAACAAAAACATAAAATAAACATAGAATAAAACGGGATGGTAGTCCGTATGTTTTTTTTTTTATTTTTTTATTTTTTTTATTTTTTATTTTTTTGCATACACTCTTACCCTACCATCCAAAATAATACATCATAGGGAATGAACATTCCCCTTAAACTTGAATTTTTACATACTTTACAATAAACTAATCTAATGACTCGAATTAAGATAATCAAAACACTTGGAGTACTTTTAAGATTAACGTACATATGGGGGTAATAATATGATGTTCTTACCCATTACTCCATAACATAAGTACTTTACCCATGAGTCCCAATCATCCCAAAACAATATGTACAAGGATATGACTCGACTTAGCAACCATGTAATCAATTAGATAATTACCTAAGGGTTTAAACAAATAACAATAATGCACTAAAGATGAGTGCATACACGGAAGGCTAAGGCGATTTGGTTGTACATTTAAGTGGGGTGTAACAAATTCTTCCTTTAAGTAAGATGCTTAATGTTGATGCATAATCTGGCGCGGACTTATTCAACGACTCTCCCTGGGCCGTTAGTCATCTTCTCGAGCCCTAAGTAGACCTGTCAACAAAGAGAACCCGTTAGGAGTGGACCCGAGGCCGTAGCCCCGAGATCCACCTCCGACGGTCAAGTTAGTATTGATGCGCGGTAGCATATAATAGTTAGGTTTAGGGTAACCTGTTGTATTGTCTAAGAAGAGAACCCCAGCCATATATTTATAAGGCATGGATTAGGGTTTAGGCGTAGAGTGGGCCCCTGTCTGCCGGGCCTGGCCCATGTAGGATCCAGTCCAGACTATACGTCCATAAGCCCCCCAAGTTTAGTATGACATAGTGCGTAGCTATGTTATGCTAGACTTAAGTTCTGTTTATAGCCGTGTAGGCCCAATCAACCATGTCAACATGGCCCGTGTGTGCGCAACTTGTGTGCACATGGGACGGACCATACTGGGCAGCCCACATGCGATAGTGCGCACTAGGATTGCGATTGGGATTGTGATTGTCTCACAATGGTGAAGGTGGATCTCGTATGCTGCATCATGTGTAAGGGCGTACCTTTTGTACCAGTAGCGATGCAACATGGTGCGACAAAAGACGTGCTTCTGTGGTAGAAGTGCACGCTGCGCGCGAAAAGGATGCGCATTGTGCGCGACAAGGATGTACGCTGTGCGCGAACATTACATTCATCTTTACAACCGACAAAGGACGTCTCCCCTGCGGCAAGATGGTGCGAATATTTAAATCCGTCTTTGTACTGGGCTTGCAATACCTATTACGTACGATCTGCTTCCAAATATGCCTGCGTGACTTGTACGGAAACAATGGTATTCTATACCCTGGTAGCCCCTCAAGTTTGATGGTGCTGCTAGTGTAGGAGAATTAAACTTAGTTATTCAAATCCTGAAAAACACTTATTGCAAATATTAGAAGTATATGCCGCGAATCGCAACATATAAAACCTAATGAAATAAAAGATTAGCGTGAAGCAATATATAGCACATAGCATATATAATTAATACATAAGAGAAGTAGCACGTAGCAATCTGCGAACGCAGTACGCTCATGTCGATTTATTGATCTTTTTCTTTTTTATTATAATAAAAACAATGGCGCGGATGGACGTACCATGACCGCGACTAATAGTTTCTGTTGCACGCACAGATGCAGATAGATTTATCATGACCGCATAGACTCTAACGTTTTGTGGATGATTGCAGAGGACCACGGCTTTCGTCCAGTGCGCTCATGGCGATTGACTAGCATCGTGGTGCCTATACGTGATAGTGCGCTCATGGCGCCAATCTGCGAAGATGTCCGAACGCATGGCCTAACGCGGGTAGATTTATCGCGACTGCGCTGTTCGCGGCTAAAAGATGTGCACGAATTAATTCGCGGTGAAAAGATAGAGTAGGTCCGATCGTGCGGACTTAGTACGTTATAGGTAAAATCGTGTTTACCAAGTTTAAAAGATTTACGTAAAATCAATATAAAATGGTTATTCCAAGGTTCCAGTCGAGCCAAAGATACATTAAAATATAGTGACAAAGCAGCATAAGACTATTAGTCGAGAATACAAGTTATCACCATCATTATTTTATGCGATTAGGTGTATGATTTCATACGTTCAAGTATATCAATTTAGCAATATACTTTAATATATATGGTGCAACGTGTAGTTAATATTAAATAGCTTTAAAGTTACCGCATAGTTATATATCGATGCAACGTGTAGTTGTATATCGATGGTTGCTTTCTAGTGATGTGAGAGCACGACACTTGTCGTAGCCATGTCCCACGGATGGCGCCAGTTGTTGATGCATAATCTGGCGCGGACTTATTCAACGACTCTCCCTGGGCCGTTAGTCGTCTTCTCGAGCCCTAAGTAGACCCGTCAACAAAGAGAACCCGTTAGGAGTGGACCCGAGGCCGTAGCCCCGGGATCCACCTCCGACGGTCAAGTTAGTATTGATGCGTAGTAGCATATAATAGTTAGGTTTAGGGTAACCTGTTGTATTGTCTAAGAAGAGAACCCCAGCCCTATATTTATAAGGCATGGATTAGGGTTTAGGCGTAGAGTGGGCCGCTGTCTGCCGGGCCTGGCCCATGTAGGATCCAGTCCAGACTATACGTCCACACTTAAAGTTAGAAACGAAAAGATAGGCTCGGAGGGGTGTACTAGGGGTTTCGTGTACTAAAAATGAGTACAATGCTAATGTGTTGGAAAAATTAATTGACTTTACTAGCCAAGAAATATGACTTAAATGGTCAAGTAATTATGATACGGGTTTAACACAAGGGTGATCCTAATGCCTCTTATCATGTAGTAAATCCTACTACACGAATGTAGTCTCACAAGCGGTCTCGGGATGCATCACTAACGCAAGTTCTAGAATCTAAATGCTACCGGTACACTCATAAGCACTAATAGTAAATGCTTTTCCTATCAAATCTAAAGGCGAACCTCACATATTTGGGTGGAAAATTTTTCTGAATGATACGGTTTTGTGCTAGTCATACGACTCCTATCCATGAGACGCTTGCTAAGGCTAAAGTTTCACTCCTAAATGTTGTAAAAAATTTTAAATTTGGCGCTAAAATTACACTAACAAGTATTTCTCATAGTTTTATTACATACCTACCATCAAACAAACAAACTCAAGCGAAAGTGTATCCTATGAGGTATCATAATTTTACCCTCCCCTTTCACTTAGGATGAACATTGTCCCCAATGTTCAATTAAAGATTGTAAAAGTAAAACAGGTAAAAGAATGAAATCAAATACTCCCCTGATTCGCTCGGTATGGATAGTATGGTAACATGGCTAGATCTTCCTCCAAGAAAATGAACAATCAAAGCTTCCCTTCCAGAAATATAAATCATCTTCTTGTCAAACATAACCTGTTAAACCTAAGAAAACAAACAAGGTAACCTCGCGTAAAATCGGCGGCAATCTATATATAATAATAAATCCTAGAAAATAAAGTAAGATATAATGCTTGTGGAATGATGTTTGCAGATTCCCTAGAGTTTATAAAACTAAAGATTCAACAAAAACTTTAAAACTCCGTTAGAAAAACAAAACTAGCAAAATTTCCAGAATTTTACACGTGACGCCGTCAGAAGTGACCTGCAGAAATCCTTATGTTTAGTTTCCGGAAAATTTCTGGAAAAACTTTGTCCTACTTCCTGGAAAATCCTGCAAAACATCATTATGACTCGATACAAGCATTTGACTCTAACAAATATGAATATACATGTTCATTTAATATTGTGGAGAATCATGATCAATTTTGTTTCTTAAAAACATATTTGGGGTTTCCCCTTACACTTATCTTTTGCGAAATACACTTGGATGAAGTTAAGACTAAGCCAAACGACAAAATAAAGTATTTTCACCATTTTAGTATTGAAACATGATCTACCAACAATAAAAATAAAGCATGCATACGGAAACAAATAACAATCAAACAAAATAAAAATCACACAAAACATGGGTTGCCTCCCAAGAAGCGCTTTTCTTTATTTACGAGTCTTGTAGCTAGACTCAAGGTCATGGGTTACTACGTGACCTCATCGTTGGTTTCACTCTCTAGGTCATCCCCTATATTAGTTTTGTATTCCGGACATAGTTGCAAGCATTCTTTGTAGAAACCAAGTATCCTATTCATCACATACTCTACTCCTCTACGTCTATCCTCATCATTCCTATAGTAAACCGCTTGTTTGTGTTCCTTTTCTATGTTTGATAGGAGGCGGTATTGTTCAACCTTATAAGGCATTTGGTAGGCAATATCATCATTATCTTCCTTGAACCTAACTATCCCTAGATTCGGATCATAACTCATCTTAGTGGCCTCAACGAACGGTTTTCCGAACACTACTTGACTTAGGCAATCATCTATCACCGGATGAGTATCCTCCACTATCATAAAATCGGTTTCATAAGTGAAATTTCCAACAATCACATGCAATCCTTTCACTCTACCTACAAAATTACTATGCAAGTTCTTGTTGGGCATTATCCTATAACCAAGTTGCTTCTTCATTACCCAATTATAATAAGTCCTAGTCATGATGTTTATAGGAGAGCTAGGATCGATATAAGCTTTCCATACATGTGTATGCCCAATGTTGCATGGTATGTTGATGTTAGAGGGATCACCTACTTTAATCAGGGGTGAACCAAGGATATATGATGTCTCGGGATCATTGAATAAATCCTTGTGATATTCCCGTTCTTCCTTGGTGGGCAACTTATCAAAGTATTCTTCTACAGTTTCTACTTCCTCTAACTTTTCTCCCTTATTAACCTCAACTTCCTTAATTTCATCCCTAGTCTCGGTTTCTACTCCAACTTCATCCTTGTCACTTTCTTCTATATCCTTATCTATTGGCTTAATGGTGACAACATTGACAAAGTGGACGTGTTTGGATGACGAGGGGTCCTTAGTTTGGATTCCGCTAATGGCGTCCCTAGTGTCCTTCCTAGGTGTAGTTAACGCTTGGTTGTTGAGGGCTTTCAACAAGTTGTCAATCTTACTGGTCATCTCTGTTTGTTGTTGGTTGAATTCGGTTTCAAACTTAGCTATGCGAGCTTCTTGAGATGCCATAAACTTGGACATCAATCCTTCAAGATTGTTGGTACTAACATAGTTATTAGAAGGATTGTTGTTGAAAGTACGGTTGGAGGGTGGACCGTTTGGTTGGTAGCAATTAGGCGGATTGGAAGAGTTGTTTTGGTTTTGCTTCCACCTATGGTTTGGGTGATTTTTCCAAGAAGGGTTGTAGGAATCACCGTAAGGGTTTGGCTCGGGTTTGAAAGTGTACCACTTATCTCCCGCTTCGTCGGTACGCGAGGACGCGTAGTCCGCAAAAGCTGTTCCGGGGAGTTCCATGCAATCACGAGTGTCGTGGGGACCACTACATAATTCGCATAAAGAAGTGATTTTGTTCACTTGGCTTGAAGGCTTAGGAGCTTCGTAAGATTTCATGAGAAACTTGACTTGGTCCTCAAGTTCCATGATCCTACGGTCGGGAGTGCTAGAATTGTTCGAAGGCAAAGATATTGCCTTGACCGTTTTGTTCAAATCATGGGGATCATTCCAACTTTCGTTGTCATAGAGAGCAAGATCTTCTATGAGTTCCCATGATTCTTCCGCACTTAGATCACATAGCTTACCACCGGACGATTGGTCAATGGTTTGCCTTGTGGAGAGATCGATATGGTCATAGAAGATTTGGACTTGGAGCCAAAGATCTATGCCATGATGAGGGACTTTTTAGAGTAAGTCCTTGAAACGAGTCCATGCTTCATATAGAGTTTCACCTTGACGTTGTTGGAACATCAAGATATCATTTCTAAGCTTGGTAGTTCTCCCCGGTGGGAAAAATTGAGCAAGGAAACGAGTGGTGAGATCATCCCATGAGGTGATAGATCCCGCGGGTAAACGTTCAAGCCATTAACTAGCTTAATCACGTAGAGAGAATTGGAATAGGCGTAATCGGGTTGACTATCTAGTTGTAACATCAAGGTCTATAGAATATACGATTTTAAGGAAGTCCTTGAGATGTTGATTAGGGTCTTCGGAACGAAGTCCATGGAATGTACATCCGCTTTGCACCAACCGGATGGTGTCGGATCGCAAAGGAGACACATTGGCTCCTTGGGTGAGCTCAATAGTGTTTCGATAGCCTTGGTGGCTAGGTCGAGAATACTCTCCTAGGGTTCGGGTCCTAAGAGATTGGTTAGCTAGTGGTGGGTTTTGTGAGTGGTCTTGTTGTGGTGGGTTGATGGGTTCAAAGATGTTACCACCTTCCATGATGTCGGATGGTAAAGGTTACAAACAAAAATACGAAGAAATAAGATAGACTAAAGAAAACTAAAAATAAAAACAAAATCTTACTAGAAAGGAATCTAGAAAGTAGACCTAATAAAAAGAAATCCTAACATAGACAATAACTATTCCCCGGGCTGCGGCGCCAAAAACTTGATGCGTGGGAATTGCACCAGGCTTTACCTCTCGAGGGATCTCGAGAAGCTTACAACCCCCACCAGGCAGTGTACCTGATCGTTGTAGTATAGTATAGTGACAAATACCGGGGGATTGATCATTCAACTCATAAATAGTGTCGCTAGGATTAGAAAGCCTAAGAACTAGGTCTAGAGGTGAGGGATGATTCTTTTTGTATTTAATATTTTTATGAAAGCAATTAAAAATCTCGGGTTTTTGAAAGAGTGGGCAGAATTAGTTGCTAGTCAACTAACCCAATAACTACAGATGCAATCAAAATAAAATAACAGAAATGTAAATTAAGCTAATTACTAATATGGTGTGAACAATAGATGGGATAATTGTGTTTACTTAGATTTCACTACTCCCTCGATATCTTTTACAATTTAATTATTTGTTACAGTTGCATGGATGACGGGTTATATTCCTTAATACTAATCATGGGGTGGCGTACTTACTTCCCCAATTCTATAAGCTCCTACTTCACTCCTATGTCGAGCCTGCAAGAAGCTCCTAATATGGGATCACTAGAATTCGCTCATGCATTAAATACAACCATAAAAACCTAGTACACATCGGTTCATGTTTCTTAAGACGTTCAAGCAAGTTACACAATGGAGATCTGCCAGTTTTCTTAAGCCTAACATTGAAATCATTCATCCATTACAACTATAAACAAACAATCAACCTATAATCAACATCTAGGTTTCATTACATCTAAGCAAACACACAAAAGATCTAGACTAGCATGTTAAAATCAAGACAAGCGTAAGATATATTCAAACAACACATAGACATATTGAATGAATTGAAAGGATACTTATCTCAATTGAATATGAAGGGTTTCAAAGGGTGAAAACCCTTGAAAATACTGTAAAAGTCGTGTTAGGGTTTATTAGGTTCGACCCTAAAATTCTCCTCCCAAGTTATACTTTTAATGAATGAAAATTAGAAAAGTATATATATATTTCATGAGGTGACGGCGTCAAGAGGAAAGTTCTGACGCCGTCATCTCGCTGCCAATAAAATTCTCAGATTGCCTAGATCCAGATCTGACGTCGTCATGTGTATTTCTGCTCTGGGCCGTCACCACTTTTACTCTTGACGGCCTTGATCTGATGCCGTCACGTTTTCTCTGGGTCATCACCAAAATTGCTCTTGACGCCGTCATCAAAACCTTCTTGACGCCGTCAGGTACTGTTCCCAGCAAGGAAAATTAAGACTTTGCCGTTTTCTTCACTTTTATGCTCCAAAAACGTCCAAAATGCTTCCTTTTCCAGAATTCACTCCCAAAGTACTTAAAATAACAAAAGGAACGATTTAGGGCAATATTTGATCAAATAAATTCCAATTCTGGCTTAATTGACCCCCTAAAAACAGATCATTTTTCGCCTTATCAATGATAAATTACCCATCATTATTGCAAAATATTTAAAAGATGAGGAGAAGGTTGCTCTCATAAAGGTCTTGAAATCTCACAAGCAAGCAATTGCTTGGAAACTCTCCGACATCAAGGGTATAAACCCTGAATTCTGTACTCACAAAATCTTAATGGAGGATGATTTCAAACCAGCAGTCCAACAACAGAGACGGGTTAATCGCAAAATTCATGAAGTTATTAAACAGGAAGTTCTCAAACTTCTTGATGTCGGATTGATTTACCCCATCTCTGATAGTCCTTGGGTTAGCCCAATTCATTGCGTTCCAAAAAAGGGTGGCTTAACTGTTATCACAAACGAAGAAAACGAGTTGATTCCAACTCGGCTGGTTACGGGGGTGGCGAGTATGCATTGACTATCGTAAGTTAAATGATGCCACCCGTAAAGACCATTTTCCTCTACCCTTTATGGACCAGATGCTCGAGAGATTAGTAGGGAACGAGTACTTTGGTATCCTCGATGGTTTCTCGGGATACTTTCAGATTCCCATTGATCTTCAGGATCAAGAAAAGACCACTTTCACGTGCCCCTACGGAACCTTTACCTATAGACGTATGCCATTCGGCTTATGTAATGCTCCAAGCACATTCCAAAGGTGCATGATGGCCATATTTCACGACATGATCGGGAAAACTATGGAGGTCTTTATGGATGACTTCTCGGTCATTGGGGATTCTTTCAAATCCTATCTCTCCCACTTAGAGAACATGCTGAAACGTTGCAAAGAAACGAATTTATGTCTCAACTGGGAGAAGAGTCACTTTATGGTCAAAGAGGGCATTGGCCTGGGCCATAAGATTTAAAAAAGTGGGATCGAGGTTGACAGAGCCAAAGTTGATGTAATAGCTAAACTTCCTCCTCCCACTACTGTCAAAGGTGTTAGAAGCTTTCTGGGTCATGCCGGTTTTTATCGTCGATTCATACAAGACTTTTCAAAAATTTCCCGGCCTATGACCCAACTTCTTGAAAATGATGCTCCTTTCATCTTCTCACCAGAGTGCATCGAAGCTTTTCACACATTGAAAAAGAATCTTACTGAGGCAATGATTCTTGTTGCCCCCTATTGGGACATGCCCTTTGAACTTATGTGCGATGCAAGACTTTGCAATAGGTGCGGTCCTGGGGCAACGAAAAACTAAACACTTCCAGCCTATACATTATGCCAGCAAAACTATGACCGAAGCTCAAAGTCATTATACTACAACAGAGAAGGAACTCTTAGCCGTTGTATATGCCTTCGAAAAATTTCGGCCGTACCTAATTCTTACCAAGTGCATAGTGTATACGGACCACTCGGCTTTAAAATACCTCTTTGCTAAACAAGACGCAAAGCCGAGGTTGCTCCGTTGGGTTTTGCTCCTACAAGAGTTTGATATAATCATAAGAGATAAAAAAGGAGCTGAAACCTGGCTGCCGATCACCTCTCCCGACTGGAAAACCCCCATCAAGATGTTTCTAAGAATAAGGAAATTAATGAAACCTTCCCTCTCGAGACACTTAACGCGGTTTCCTTTCGTGGAGACTCTGATACCCCATGGTTTGCCAATTTTGCAAATTACCATGCACGTATTTTCGTTGTTAAGGGGATGACATCCCAACAGAAGAAAAAGTTCTTCGAAGACGTCAATCACTACTTCTGGGACGATCCCTATCTTTCTAAAATATGCGCGGATCAAGTCATCCGACGGTGTGTCCATGGCCAAGAAGCCATGGATATTCTCAAAGCTTGTCATGATAGACCCACGGGGGGACATCATAGTCCAAACTGCACCGCTTAAAAGGTGTTTCATTCCGGGTTCTACTGGCCTACCATCTATAAAGATGCCCACGACTTTGTCAAAGCCTGTGATGCTTGTCAGCGTCACAGAAATATTTCCAAAAAGAATGAAATGCCTCAAAACGCAATTCAAGTATGTGAAGTCTTTGACATCTGGGGCATCGACTTTATGGGCCCATGCCCCTCATCTCGAGGAAACAAATACATACTCGTGGCTATCGACTATCTGTCAAAATGGGTTGAAGCAAAAGCTTTACCCACTAATGATGCCCGAGTAGTGGTAAAATTTTTGAAGTCTCTCTTTGCTAGATTCGGGACTCCTCGTGCCATAATCAGTGATCGTGGCACACACTTCTGCAATGATCGATTTGCAAGAGTGATGCAGAAATACGGTGTAACTCATCGTCTTTCCACTGACTACCACCCCCAAACTAGTGGGAAGGTGGAAATCTCGAATCGGGGTATAAAGAGAATTCTTGAGAGGGCAATTGGTGAAAACCGTGCCTCTTGGTCGGATAAGCTAGATGACGCACTCTGGGCTTTCCACACAGCTTACAAAACACACATTGGGTGAACTCCATATAGGCTGGTGTACGGGAAAGCATGTCATCTCCCGATTGAGTTAGAGCATAAAGCCTAATAGGCCTTAAAACATGCAAACTTCGACCTCCAGACTGCGGGTGATCACCGCAAGGTTCAACTAATCGAATTAAACGAACTTCGTGATCAAGCTTACGAGAATTATTTGATTTCCAAAGAAACGACTAAGAAGATACACGATTCAAAGATCAAAAACCGCGTTTTCAACGTCAGTGATAGAGTCCTTCTCTTCAATTCAAGATTAAAGATATTCTCGGGAAAGCTAAAAACCTGCTGGTCTGGGCCATTCACCGTTACAAAAGTGTTTCCATATGGGACTGTTGAGTTATCTCAACCCGACGGTCCTAACTTCAAAGTGAACGGTCATCATTTGAAACATTATTTTGGAGAGGACATACCATCCATGGTTGTCCCGGATCTCCAAACTTCCCCCATGGACAAATAAATTCGGGGATCGAGTCAAGCTGGTGACTCGGTGAACAAAAATTAGCAAAACATGGGTTTTCACCCATATCTCTGACTTCTTTCTCTTTTCTAAAAAAACTAGTGTGGGGGAGTTTCCCATGCTGTTGTATATAAAGTAATCTAAAAAAAATGTTAATCCCATACTTGCCCAAGTCTAAAAATTTTCAAATCTAAAGCTTTTCAAAATATCGGCATAATAGCCGGTACTTTGAATATTGAGGGCAATATTCAATTCTAGTGTGTGGGGGGGGGGGGGGGGAATTCTAACGAATTTGATCACATTTTGTACCTTATAGTGCCATAATACCCCCGTTTTGGCCAAAAAAAAAAATTTTTAGTGGAAGTGCTTCGCACTAAACACAGCAAATGGTAATCAGTCCACCATGTCTAAATCACATAAGGACTGGCTAATCCAAGAGCAAACGGCTCTTGGTAAAGATAACTCAAAACCGTTGATGGCTGACAATTTGCCAAAAATTGTATGGGATTCAACCCACCATATCTTTAATCGTGAAGAGTTGGCTAGTCCAGAAGCAAACGGCTTTTGGTAAAGATAAATCAAATCCGTTGACAGC
The DNA here is from genome assembly GCA_030686995.1 of Artemisia argyi. NCBI lineage: Eukaryota > Viridiplantae > Streptophyta > Magnoliopsida > Asterales > Asteraceae > Artemisia > Artemisia argyi. Next base: position 118,919,214 of record CM060702.1, read on the forward strand.
TGATGGTTTGCTCAAAATCATTTGGTTATCAGTGTACCAAAGTATCACATACTGAAACATTTGGCTACTCCAGAAGTATTGGCTTTTGGTAAAGAGACATCAAATCCATTAAATTTTCATAAAAGATTGCTAGGGACTAGCAATATTTTAGTGTGGGGGATTGATGAATGTGTAAATACTCATCATTTTTGTTGTATCTGAACTGCCAAACCATCCAAAAACACTCAAATATGCATCAAAATACTGAAAATATCCCAGGATTGTGTTTTATATGTTTCAGATGCAAAATGATTGAAAACAGATGAAAAATGAACAAAGTTTGAATAATTGGCAGTTTCAGTCCTTCAACTTTCAAAACTTGTCAAAATTAGTCCCTGAGAATTTATTTTGTAAGAAAAGTCACCAAAGGTCCTTTTGAAATCACAAGTAATCATAATTAGTCCTTTGGTGAAAAATTTCAAAAGTTTACAAAATTGGTCCCTGCACTTTCAAAATTGTCAAAAATGGTCCCTAGGATTAAAATTTTGGAAAATATCAATCATGGTCATTGTATTATTGAACTATGAAAAAAATAGTCCTTGGGAGAAAAGTTTGGAGTAATTACATGATTGGTCCCTGAAGTTTCACAAATTTGCAGTTTTGGTCCCTGGAATTTCAAACATGAAAAAATTCAATTATGGTCCTTGTACTATTCATATTTGGCAAATATGGTACTTGGGTGAAAAGTTTGGAAAAATTACATGATTGGTCCCTGAAGTTTCACAAATTGGCAGATTTAGTCCCTAGAGGTGCAAAAATGGAAATTATCAATTGAGATCCTTCTACTATTGAAGCTTGGCAAAATTCACCCTTGGAATAACTTTGGGAAGTTGTCATAACAGGTCCCTTAATTTTCAGAATATTACATTTGTGGTCCTTGTTGTTATTACTAAAACCAATTGGATCCCTTTTGATATTATCCAACCCAAACACAACACCCTTACCACAAGCATGATCCAGTCCAACCCTTGGCCCAAATTCCATTTCCCTGGCTTAAACACACCCTGTTAATAATACCAGGGTCAAACCCAGTTTGACCACAGTCAAACCTACACCATCTCCCATCTCCATCACCTCCACTTGCACCCTGCTACCCATCACATCATCTCTCCCACCATCTCCACCGCCTAAACCACTCATCCCACCATACACCTAACAAGCCAAATGCAATAAATGCTGCCACCCCTTGCTATATAACAGAGGCAATTTGCAATTTCTTTTTGGCACCAAAAAAACAGTTTAAAGGCTAGGATCATCCCAATCTCATCCAATGGACAAGATTGTAGCTGGGAAAGCTCAAGTGGACCCCACAAGACCCTAGAAGCTCCTATATAAAGAAGAAGAAGAAGCAGAGGTCCAGAGTAGTTTTTTAGCAAAAATTACTTAATGTCTAACTTATGTAATCTAGTATTTGTAGTAATAAATTTAGCTTGAAACTTGTACTTTTTAAGTTAATGTAAGTTTTCAGGGTTTAATTTTGAATGTTGTGACATTTTTAGTTTGAATGAAAAAAAATTGAAGCTTTTAGTAAAAATCCTTGTTATTGCTCAGTTCTTGTTTGAAATAATTTCATAAGCCCATTTAAGTTCTAGAATTCATAAGGAAACATAAAAAAAGAAATAAAATCAGAAAAGAAATAACACATGGAACCTATGCATGTGACTGGAGGCTTTTGGAAGTACCAAGTATTGGAATTGGTAGAAGGACTTTACCTGGCTTGTTTATAACAAGCCAGGAGCTTGTAGCAGCTTCAAGAAGCCCTAGTATAGCTAGTGGTTAAGGTTCTTTTGTATTGTTTCTAATTTTCAAGTTTTTAGTATAATTTTTGCTTAATCCGTGATTGTTAGGTGTAGTTGTTATTTGTGGAATGTTTCTATTTATTTTTGGCTTAATCTAGCTTGTTAGATATGTTCTAGTTCTTGATTCATAGTTTGGATAGCATTGCATCACATTTTTACCTTAACTGCCTATTATAAGCATAAATTGTTAGAGTGGTCATTTGGTTTTAAGATTAGATTTTATGATTTCATTTCAGTTTATTATGTCATGTTATGTAATTATCAATCAATATCATGGTCTATCTCAGTCTTTTGTAGTGACAATTACCGGGGGATTGATCGTTCAATTCAGGAATAGTGTCGCTAGGATTAGAAAGCCTACTAAACTAGGTCTAGAGGTGAGGGATGATTCGTTTTGTATTTTTATATTTTATGGAAAGCAAGTAAAATTTTGGGTTTTGAAGGAGTGGGCAGAATTAGTTGCTAGCCAACTAACCTAATTAACTAAGATGCAATCAAAATAAAATAAAATAAATGAAAATTAAATTATCATATTAATGTGGTGGAAACAATAATGAGAAAAGTTGTGTTTACTTAGATTTCATTACTCCCTAGATATCTTTTACAGGTTGATTAGCTTGTTACAATTGCATGGATGACGGGTTATATTCCTTAATACCAGTCGTAGGGTCGTGTACAATATTCCCTAACTCTATAAGATCATACTTCACTCCTATGTCGAGCCGTTAGAAGCTCCTAACATGGGATCATTAGAATTATCTTACGCATTAAATACAACCAAAAATGGTAGTACACCTCCGATCATGTTTCTTAAGACGTTCAAGAAAGTTACCAATGGAAGTCTGCTAGTTTTCTTAAGCCTAACATCGAATACAATCATCCGTAACATTTATAAACAAACAATCAACCCATAATCAACATCTAGGTTTCACTAAATCTAAGCAAACACAATAAAAAAAAATACCTAGCCTAGCATGTTAAAGAGAAGACAAGCGTAAGATACAATCACACAACACATAGACATATTGAATGATTTTAATAAGTACTTATCTTCAATTGAACATGGAAGAATCAAGGGGTTGAAACCCTTGAAAAGGATGTAAAATTCGTCTAGGGTTTATGCCCTAATATCCCATACAAAGTTCCACACATTACAATGAAAAATTGGAAAAATATATATAGACTATGTATCCTGACGGCGTCATGTGTTAACCTCTGACGCCGTCAACTCGCTGCCAAGTTAAAATTCGTATTGCCTAGATCCACTTCTGACGCCGTCATGTAGGAATGAGCTCTGGGCCGTCACGTGTATTTGGACCCTGACGGCCTTGGTGACGCCATCATGCTAATAAGCCTAAAAACTTTCTGGATCGTTACGTTAAAATTTCCACATCCACCTCTTTTGTCACTCTTGACGCCGTCACATGTAAACTCTTGACATCGTCAGGTACTGTTCCAGCAAGAAATTTTAAGACTTTGTCGTTTTCTTCACTTTTATGCTCCAAAAACGTCCAAAATGCTTCCTTTTCCAGATTTCTCCCCAAAAGTACCTAAAATGACAAAAGGAACGATTTAGGGCAATATTTGATCAAATAATCTCAAATTCGGGCTTAAATGACCCCTTAAAAGCGGTACACTTTTCGCCTCATCAAATACCCTTACACTTGAGATTTGCTTGTCCTCAAGCAAATACGCTTTTATTCTAATCAAAATACAAGTTAGGGGTCATTTAACACTAATATAAAAGTAATTACAACAAGTAATCGTTCCACTAAAAACCAAAAACAAGCACGGAGGTCATACACTAGTACCTCACAAATAGTGTCTAGATACTCACATCTCTCGGGTGTAATAAAGTGTATATCACAATATGGAAATGGAAAACATCTCTCACTACCTGTCATAGCAAATAGATTACCATAGGCTTGGGAAAGGATCAAACCTCCACCACTTGGCGTAAGCACCTAGGATAAACTATCAAAGAGGTCTTTTAAAGGGTTATAACGTTAGGTGTAGGGATATGGAAAACACGGTTTTGTTGGATAAAGAGAATATTCACTGGTGGCGAGTTAATCATCTTGGTTAATTACATGTATAATATGGCGTTGCTAAGCCAAGAATAGACTCGACTTAAGCTAATAAATCAAAAATAACAAAAACATAAAACAAACATAGAATGAAACGGTGATGGTAGTCCGTATGTTTTTCTCTTTTTCTTTTTCTATATATTTTTATTTTCTTTTTTTTCGATTTTTTTTTTTTTTTTTTTTTGCATACACTCTTACCCTACCATCTAAAATAATATATCATAGGGAATGTACATTCCCCTTACACTTGAATTTTTACATACTTTACAATAAACTATTCTAATGACTCGAATCAAGATAATCAAAACACTTGGAGTATTTTTTTTTTTTTTTGTTTTTTTTTTTTTTTTTTTTTTTTTTTTAATGCACATATGGGGGTAATAATTTGATGTTATTCCCCATCACTCCCTAACACAAGTACTTTACCCATGATTCCCAATCGTCCCAAAACAATATGTAGAAGATATGACTCGACTTAGCAACCATGTAATCAATTAGATAACTAACTAAGGGTTTAAACAAATAACAATAATGCACTAAAGATGAGTGCATACAAGGAAGGCTAAGGAGATTTGGTTGCACATTTGGGTGGGTTGTAACAAATTCTTCCTTTAAGTAAAATGCTTAAAGTTAGAAACGAAAAGATAGGCTCGGAGGGGTGTACTAGGGGTATCGTGTACTAAAAATGAGAACAACGCTAAGCTGTGGGAAAATTAATTGACTTTACTAGTCAAGTAATATGACTTAAATGGTCAAGTAATTATGATACGGGTTTAAACACAAGGGTGATCCTAATGCCTCTTATAATATAGTAAATCCTACTACACGAATGTAGTCTCACTAGCGGTCTCGGGATGCATCACTAACGCAAGTTCTAGAATCTAAATGCTACCGGTACACTCATAAGAACTAATAATGAATGTTTTTCCTATCAAATCTAAAGGCGAACCTCACATATTTGGGTGGAAAATTTTTCTGAATGGTACGGTTTTGTGCTAGTCATACAACTCCTACCCATGAGACGCTTGTTAAGGCTAAAGTTTCACACCTAAATGTTGTAAAAAAATTTAAATTCGGCGCTAAAATTACACTAACAAGTATTTCTCTTAGTTTTATTACACACCTACCATCGAACAAACAAACTCAAGTGTAATTGTATCCTATAAGGTATCATCATTTACCCTCCCCTTACACTTAGGATGAACATTGTCCCCAATATTCAATTAAAGGATGTAAAAGTAAAATAGGTAAAAGAATGAAAACAAATATTCCCCTGATTCGTTCGGTGTGGATAGTGTGTCAACAAGGTTAGATCTTCCTCCAAGAAAATGAACGTTGAAAGCTTCCCTCCAGAAATATAAATCATCTAATTGTCATATATAACATGTTAAACCTGAGAAAACAATCAAGGCAACCCTCGCGTAAAATCGGTGGTAATCTATATATACTAACAAATCCTAGAAAGCAATTTAAGATATAATGCTTGTGGAATGAATGTTTGCAGATTTCCTGGAGTTTATAAAACTAAAGAATTAACAAAAACTTTTAAGACACCGTTAGAAAAACAAAACTTGCAAAATTTCCAGAATTTAACACGTGACGCCGTCAGAAGTGACCTGCAGAAATCTTTATGTTAAGTTTCTGGAAAATTTCTGAAAAAACTTATGTCCTATTTCCTGGAAAATCCTGCAAAACATCATTGTGACTCGAAACAAGCATTTGACTCTAACAATTACTAATATACATGTTGATTTAATATTGTGGCGAATCATGATCATTTTCGTTCTTATAAACAAATTTGGGGTTTCCCCTTACACTTAGCTTTTGCAAAATACTTTTATATGAAGTTAAGACGAAGTTAAACAACAAAATAAAGCATTTTCACAATTTAGTTTGAAACATGATCTACCAAAAATAAAAATAAGCCATGCATACGGAAACAAATAACATCAAACAAATAAAAATCAAACAAATAAATACACACAAAACATGGGTTGCCTCCCAAGAAGCGCTTTTCTTTATTTACGAGTCTTGTAGCTAGACTCAAGGTCATGGGCTATCGTGTGTCGCTTATGCTCACATACCCAACTGTGAGCCATCTAACAGTCGCCTCATCTTTCTTATAACTATCACTTAGCTCTAAACATCCGCGATAATACCTTTTATTCTTTTCATGAGGATATTTAAGCCCTTTCCTTTTATCATTCTCACTTAGCATTTCAAGGGGTGGATACTTATTACATTTCTCCATAGAAAAATCCTTGAACCTAGGGTGTGCACGGGGCATTGGTAAACAAATCTTCATCCCCATCCGAGAATGTAATTAACCTTTCCATAAGTCTTTCATCAAGGTTGGTTAACCTTTTGAAGGGTTTCCCAAACACAACTTGGGTTAATTTACTATCAATAAATTCTCCTAGATTCTACATAACCATGAACTCAACCAGATAAACAAAGCTTCCTACAAACACATGCAATGCCATTGCCCTAGCAACAATATTATCTCCTTTGTATTCTAACTCATCTACCATAATTTGATTGTATTCACTACGCGAGATTATGTTCATTGGTAGAGATGAGTTAAGGTAGGCATCAAAGCTCCTAAATCCAATTTTACAAGGAAATTGCATATTAAATGAGCTATCATTCTCAATCCTTGTTCTAGGGTCGACATACCTAAGAGGGTCCACTTCATCTTCCATCCTATCCTCATTAATTACGTCGCCATCATCTAGGTCCTCATTAGAGTCCGAATAGTAAAAAGGACTAGCCCTATGGTCATTATCATGGTCAGACTCCTCCATCTCAGAATTATTGTCAAAGTGATGGTTAGGCGAGAGGTTAGGTGGGTTCTCATTTTCCACTAAAGGGGGGTGGGCATTTGGAAATTCCTACGACGAAAAACATGAATAACAGGAATCAAACGATCAATGATGTTGTTATTCATCGAGATAGTTTACGAACAAAGGAAACAAAGAAATAAGATAGACTAAAGAAAACCTAAAAATAAAAATAAAACCTTACTAGAAAGGAATCTAGCAAGTAGACCTATTAAAAAGAAATCCTAACCTAGACAATAACTATTCCCTGGGCTGCGGCGCCAAAAACTTGATACGTGGGAATTGCGCCCTCGCAACAGGTTTTACCTCTCAAGGGATCTTGAGAAGCTTACAACCCCCACCAGGCAGTGTACCTGATCGTTGTAGTATAGTATAGTGACAAGTACCGGGGGATTGATCGTTCAACTCAGGAATAGTATCGCTAGGATTAGAAAGCCTACTAAACTAGGTCTAGAGGTGAGGGATGATTCTTTTTGTATTCTTATATCTTATGAAAAGCAAGGAAAAATCTCGGGTTTTGATGGAGTGGGCGGAATTAGTTGCTAGCCAACTAACCCAATTAACTACTAATGCAATCTAAAACAAAATAACAAAAATGAAAATGAAACTCTTATACTAATGTGGTGGAAAAAATAATGAGGAAAGTTGTGTTTACTTAGATTTCATTACTCCTTAGATATCTTTTACAGGTTGATTAGCTTGTTACTATTGCATGGATGACGGGTCATATTCCTTAATACTAGTCGTAGGGCCGTGTACAATATTCCCTAACTCTATAGGATCCTACTTCACTCCTATGTCGAGCCGTTAGAAGCTCATAACATGGGATCATTAGAATTCTCCTGCGCATTAAATACAACCAAAAATCGTAGTACACCTCCGATCATGTTTCTTAAGACGTTCAAGCAAGTTACCAATGGAAGTCTGCCAGTTTTCTTAAGCCTAACATCGAATACAATCATCCGTAACAATTATAAATAAACAATCAACCCATAATCAACATCTAGGTTTCACTACATCTGATGAGGCGAAAAATAAACCGTTTTTAGGGGGTCATTTAAGCCCGAATTTGAATTTATTTGATCAAATATTGCCCTAAATCGTTCCTTTTGTCATTTTAGGTACTTTTGGAGTGAATTCTGGAAAAAGTAGCATTTTGGACGTTTTTGGAGAATAAAAGTGTAGAAAACGGCAAAGTTTTAATTTTCCTTGCTGGAAACAGTACCTGACGGCGTCAAGAGTTTTCAAGTGACGGCGTCATGAGCAATGCAAGAGGTGGAAGTGGATAAAGTCTGTGACGATCCAGAATAGTTTTGTACTATGGAGATGACGGCGTCACCATAGGCCGTCAGGGTCCAAATGTTAGTGACGGCCCAGAGTAGGATTACACATGACGAAGTCAAAAGTGGATCTAGGCAATCCGATTTCATTATGGGCGGCGAGTTGATGGCGTCAGAATTTTCTTCTTGACGCCGTCACCCTGTAAAATCTATATATAGTTTTGCAATTTTCATTCATTAGAGTGTAACTTTTAGGGTATAGCTTTGGAGATAAACCCTAGTCCGAATATCACAGTTTTTTCAAGGGTTTTTACCCTTTGAAAACTTTCATGTTCAATTGAGATAAGTACTCTTTCAATTCATTCAATATGTCTATGTGTTACTTGAATATATCTTACACTTTTCTTCAATTTAACATGCTTGGCTAGATCTCTTGTGTGTTTTCTTAGATGTAGTGAAACCTAGATGTTAATTATGGGTTGATTGTTTGTTTATAGTTGTTACGGATGATTGTATTCGATGTTAGGCTTAAAAAAACTGGCAGACTTCCATTGGTAACATGCTTGAACGTCTTAAGAAACATGATCAGAGGTGTACTATGATTTTTGGTTGTATTTAATGCGTAGGAGAATTCTAATGATCCCATGTTAGGAGCTTCTAACGGCTCGACATAGGAGTGAAGTAGGATCCTATAGAGTTAGGGAATATTGTACACGGCCCTACGACTAGTATTAAGGAATACGACCCGTCATCCATGCAATTGTAACAAACTATCAACCTATAAAAGATATATAGGGAGTAATGAAACCTAAGTAAACACAACTTTCCCTATCGTTGTTCACACCACACTAGTTTAATTAGATTTCATTTCATTTTTGTTATTTTATTTTGATTGCATCTTTAGTAATTGGGTTAGTTGATTAGCAACTAATTCCGCCCACTCTTCCAAAAACCCGAGATTTTTAATTGCTTTCATAAAATATAAAAATACAAAAAGAATCATCCCTCACCTCTAGACCTAGTTTTTAGGCTTTCTAATCCTAGCGACACTATTCCTGAGTTGAACGATCAATCCCCCGGTACTTGTCACTAGACTATACTACAACGATCAGGTACACTGCCTGGTAGGGGTTGTAAGCTTCTCGAGATCCCTCGAGACGTAAAGCCTGGTGCGATTCCCACGTATCAAGTTTTTGGCGCCGTTGCCGGGGAATAGTTATTGCTTATTTTGGAATTTATTTTATTAGGTCTACTTATTAGATTCCTATCGAGTGAGATTTTATTTTTCTTTTTATTAGTTTTCTCGTAATCTATCATTTCTTTGTGTCTTTGTTCGTAAAAACCTTTCCATTGACTCTACCGTTCACCATTATGGAGAACGTGAATCCACCAAGTCCGACACTAGAGTTTTACCAGAAAAAATATAATTACACCAGTTTGGATATACCAAGATGGAGGAATGAAATGAGGAGGACATGATCTTATATTGATTTTATTGAGTACGTTGAGAAAAGAGGCCAAGTGCATAAGACTTTTAAAGAATTCACCTGCCATCAACCACTCAAAATGCCTCACTTAGTGAAACCTATGCACCATATGAGCCTTCACCTAGGATAGTTTCGTATGAGCCACCTAGCTGCATGTCATGGTTAGGCACTACCATAATACATGATGAACACATAGGTGACCTTGATGTGATGGAGGATTTAGCTGAACATGATCACATTGAACAAAAAGACCTAGGTTTTATGATCGATGATGATGAATCTCAAGAAACACATGATGAATCTTTTGGGCAATTTGAATATAGCAGTCAGAATATTGAGGATGATCCTTATGATTCGGATATAGAAGTTGAGATGCCTAGAGAAGCACTTGAGATACTTGGGAAAATGTTAGGGTTAGATTATAATAAAACACATGTTGAGGATATAGGTGTTCTTGGCACAAGGAATGATGAAGTAAATAAGATAAGCCCACCAAGTACCCCACAAGTCCTACCATCATTTGAGGCACACACACCGCCCGTGACTTACCCGAAAGAAGTAGAAGAGACTATAGGAACCCCAATAGAGGTAGAACCTTTGAACCAAACACAACTAGAGGATATAGGTTTGAATACTTATAATGATAACCTTACTCTTAGTTCTAGGGAAGTTCCTAGTTTTGATGAACCGGAGCCCCAACCAAAACCGTTACCTAATCTTCCATCCTTGGATGAAAATTTAGAAATTGAAATAGGTTCCGATCCACCCTTCAAACCATATAGTCCGGGTAGTCTTACGATAAAGGTAGTGGACTCTAAGCCTTGTAGAGAGGAAGCCAATATAGGAGTGGAAAATGACCTTACATGCTTACATCACCCATTTATGATTGATCACAAGAAACATTATGGGTTTAAACCGGGTTTATTAGGTCAAGATTGATCCTCAACTAGTAGTCTCTTGAAGTTGATAAGAAATGATCCCTTTCTAGGAGAAAATCATAATCTACCCATTAACCCGATTGAATTTGGTAAGGTTACGATGATAGCACACCCCTTTGAGCATATAATTCATCCACCGCACATTCCTCACGAGGCATATTTCCACCCTAAGGGTGTGTATCGCTACTTCCACCCGCACTTAATCCAAAGTGTATGGAAAACCTCCCCTATTTCCGTTAAATAAGGGTAGAGTCAGGCTCGTGACTCGAACAAAAACAAGCGCTTCTTGGGAGGCAACCCATGTTTTGTGTGTTTTTATTTGTTTGATTTTTATTTGTTTGATTGTTATTTGCTTCCGTATGCATTCTTTATTTTTATTGTTGGTAGATCATGTTTCAAACTAAATTGTGAAAATGCTTTATTTTGTCGTTTAACTTCGTCTTAACTTCATATAAAGGTATTTTGCAAAAAAAAAAGTGTAAGGGGAAACCCCAAATTTGTTTTTAAGAACGAAATTGATCATGATTCTCTACAATGTCAAATGGACATGTGTATTAGTATTTGTTAGAGTCAAATGCTTGTATCGAGTCATAATGATGTTTTGCAGGATTTTCCAGGATGTAGGACATAAGTTTTTCCAGAAATTTTCCGGAAACTTAACGTAAAGATTTCTGCAGGTCACTTCTGACGGCGTTAGGAGTTAGCTCCAGACGGCGTCATGTGTAAAATTCTGGAAATTTTGCAATTTTTTTTTTCTAACGGAGTCTCAAAGTTTTTGTTGATTCTTTAGTTTTATAAACTCGAGGAAATCTGCAAACATTCATTCCACAAGCATTATATCTTAATTTGCTTTCTAGGACTTGTTAGTATATATAGATTGCCGCCGATTTTACGCGAGGTTGCCTTGTTTGTTTTCTCAGGTTTAACAGGTTATGTATGACAAGAAGATGATTTATTTTTCTGGAAGGGAAGCTTTGAACGTTCATTTTCTTGGAGGAAGATCTAACCTTGTTGACACACTATCCACACCGAACAAATCAGGGGAGTATTTGTTTTCATTCTTTTACCTAATTTACTTTTACATCGTTTAATTGAACATTGGGGACAATGTTCATCCTAAGTGTAAGGGGAGGGTAAATGATGATACCTTATAGGATACTATTGCACTTGAGTTTCTTTGTTTGATGGTAGGTGTGTAATAAAACTAAGAGAAATACTTGTTAGTGTAATTTTAGCGCCAAATTTAAAATTTTTTACAACATTTAGGAGTGAAACTTTAGCCTTAGCAAGCATCTCATGGATAGGAGTCGTATGACTAGCACAAAACCGTATCATTCAGAAAAATTTTCCACCCAAATATGTGAGGTTCGCCTTTAGATTTGATAGGAAAAGTATTTGCTATTAGTGCTTATGAGTGTACCGGTAGCATTTAGATTCTAGAACTTGCGTTAGTGATGCATCCCGAGACCGCTAGTGAGACTACATTCGTGTAGTAGAATTTACTACATGATAAGAGGCATTAGGATCACCCTTGTGTTAAACCCGTATCATAATTACTTGACCATTTAAGTCATATTACTTGGCTAGTAAAGTCAACTCATTTTTCCCACACCTTAGCGTTGTACTCATTTTTAGTACACGAAACCCCTAGTACACCCCTCCGAGCCTATCTTTTTGTTTCTAACTTTAAGCATCTTACTTAAAGGAAGAACTTGTTACAACCCACTTAAATGTACACCCAAATCGCCTTAGCCTTCCGTGTATGCACTCATCTTTAGTGCATTATTGTTACATCTTTAAACCCTTAGTTAATTATCTAATTGATTACATGGTTGCTAAGTCGAGTCATATCTTGTACATATTGTTTTGGGACGATTGGGACTCATGGGTAAAGTACTTATGTTATGGAGTAATGGGGAAGAACATCATATATTACCCCATATGTGCGTTAATTTTAAAAGTACTCCAAGTGTTTCGATTATCTTGATTCGAGTCATTAGAGTAGTTTATTGTAAAGTATGTAAAAATTCAAGTGTAAGGGGAATGTTCATTCCCTATGATGTATTATTTTGGATGGTAGGGTAAGAGTGTATGAAAAAATAGTAATAATAATAAAAATAGAAAAAGAGAAAAAGAGAAAAGAGAAAAACATACGGACTACCATCCCGTTTCATTCTATGTTTATTTTATGTTTTTTTTTTTTTTTTTTTTATTAGCTTAAGTCGAGTCTAGTCTTGGCTTAGAAACGCCATATTGTACATGTAATTAACCAAGATGATTAACTCGCCACCAGTAAAGATTGCCTTTATCCAACAAAACCGTGAATTCCATATCTGTACACCTAACGTTATAACCCTTTGAAAGACCTCTTTGATAGTTTATCCTAGGTGCTTACGTCAAGTGGTGGAGGTTTGATCCTTTCCCAAGCCTGTGGAAATCTATTTTGCTATGACAGGTAGTGAGAGATGTTTTCCATTTCCATATTGTGATATATACTTTATTACACCCGAGAGATGTGAGTATCTAAACACTATTTGTGAGGTGCTAGTATATGACCTCCGTGCTTGTCTTTGGTCTTTAGTGGAACGATTATTTGTTGTAATTACTTTTATATTAGTGTTAAATGACCCCTAACTTGTATTTTAATTAGAATAAAAGCGCATTTGCTTAAGGACAAGCAAATCTCAAGTGTAAGGGTATTTGATGAGGCGAAAAATGAACCATTTTTAGGAGGTCATTTAAGCCCGGATTTGAATTTATTTGATCAAATATTGCCCTAAATCGTTCCTTTTGTCATTTTAGGTACTTTTGGAGTGAATTCTGGAAAATGAAGCATTTTGGGCATTTTTGGAGCATAAAAGTGAAGAAAACGACAAAGTCTTAATTTTCCTTGCCGGGAACAGTACCTGACAGCGTCATGAGCAATGCAAGAGGTGGAAGTAGATAAAGTTCGTGACGATCCAGAAGAGTTTTGTACTATGGAGATGACGGCGTCACCATAGGCCGTCATGGTCCAAATGTTAGTGACGGCCCAAAGTAGGATTACACATGACGGTGTCAAAAGTGGATCTAGGCAATCCGATTTCATTATGGGCGGCGAGTTGACGGCGTCAGAATTTTCTTCTTGACGCCATCACCCTGTAAAATCTATATATAGTTTTGCAATTTTCATTCATTAGAGTGTAACTTTTAGGGTATAACTTTGGAGAGAAAACCTAGTCCGAATAACACAGCTTTTTCAAGGGTTTTTACCCTTTGAAACCTTTCATGTTCAATTGAGATAAGTACTCTTTCAATTCATTCAATATGTCTATGTGTTTCTTGAATATATCTTACACTTGTCTTCAATTTAACATGCTTGGCTAGATCTCTTGTGTGTTTGCTTAGATGTAGTGAAACCTAGATGTTAATTATGGGTTGATTGTTTGTTTATAGTTGTTACAGATGATTGTATTCGATGTTAGGCTTAAGAAAACTGGCAGACTTCCATTGGTAACATGCTTGAACGTCTTAAGAAACATGATCAGAGGTGTACTATGATTTTTGGTTGTATTTAATGCGTAGGAGAATTCTAATGATCCCATGTTAGGAGCTTCTAACGGCTCGACATAGGAGTGAAGTAGGATCCTATAGAGTTAGGGAATATTGTACACGGCCCTACGACTAGTATTAAAGAATACGACCCGTCATCCATGCAATTGTAACAAACTATCAACCTGTAAAAGATATCTAGGGAGTAATGAAACCTAAGTAAACACAACTTTCCCTATCATTGTTCACACCACACTAGTTTAATTAGATTTCATTTCATTTTTGTTATTTTATTTTATTGCATCTTTAATAATTGGGTTAGTTGATTAGCAACTAATTCCGCCCACTCTTCCAAAAACCCGAGATTTTTAATTGCTTTCATAAAATATAAAAATCCAAAAAGAATCATCCCTCACCTCTAGACCTTGTTTTTAGGCTTTCTAATTCTAGCGACACTATTCCTGAGTTGAACGATCAATCCCCCGGTACTTGTCACTATACTATACTACAACGATCAGGTACACTGCCTGGTGGGGGTTGTAAGCTTCTCGAGATCCCTCGAGAGGTAAAGCCTGGTGCAATTCCCGCGTATCAACATCTAAGCAAACACAATAAAAAACCTAGCCTAGCATGTTAAAGAGAAGACAAGCGTAAGATATAATCACACAACACGTAGACATATTGAATGATTTTAATAAGTACTTATCTTCAATTGAACATGGAAGAATCAAGGGGTTGAAACCCTTGAAAAAGCTGTAAAATTCGTCTAGGGTTTATGCCCTAATATCCCACACAAAGTTCCACACATTACAGTGAAAAATTGGAAAAATATATATAGACTGTGCATCCTGACGGCGTCATGTGTTAATCTGTGATTGTTAGGTGTAGTTGTTATTTGTGGAATGTTTCTGTTTATTTTGGCTTAATCTAGCTTGTTAGATATGTTCTAGTTCTTGATTCATAGTTTGGATAGCATTGCATCACATTTTCACTTTAACTGCCAATTATAAGCATAAATTGTTAGAGTGGTCATTTGGTGTTAAGATTAGAGTTTATGAGTTCATTTCAGTTTATTATGTTATGTTATGTAATTATCAATAAATATCATGGTCTATGTCAGTCTCTTGTAGTGAAAATCACAAATTCATATTTGTAAAGGGGTGTTTGGATCATGTGAGTTACCTGAGCTTCAGATAGTTCTTGTTGTTGTTGTTGTTGGTTTAGACATACTCTAATAGGTTCATTTAGATCATTTAAGGTATAAAAACCAGCACTTATTAGTATAAAAGTCAATTTAGCTTTCAAACTTCAATTTAGCTTAACTGTTGGGGTTTTAGGAGGTCAAATCATCATTCTAGCTTTAAAACTTGTTAAGGTTGTTCAAA
Organism: Artemisia argyi; assembly: GCA_030686995.1. Lineage (NCBI taxonomy): Eukaryota > Viridiplantae > Streptophyta > Magnoliopsida > Asterales > Asteraceae > Artemisia > Artemisia argyi. The sequence continues at coordinate 118,934,600 of CM060702.1, forward strand.
TTAGTCTTAGTTTAGATCATAACAACATAATTTGTCATCTAGGATCAATCAAATCTGAGTTAAGTCAACTTAGAGGTAAAAAGTAAAAAAGTCAAAATTGCACCTTGTGTAGAAAATCCAAATCTTGGATGAATTTTCATGATTTTTAGGTTAAGAGTTAGACCTTGAAACTTTTACAAGTTGAAGTGTCCCACCTAGAATTTAGAACCCCACTATCAACTTATTTTTGGGATTTTTCTTAAGGACTTATTTGGTTTCTCAAAGTGGCTTGCAGGCCACTGCCCTCCCCTGCTGCACAGCAGCACCACCCAGCCGCCTCACTTTTGTGGGTCCCATAGGACACCACAGTGGGCCCCACTTAGTGTTTCTTGGTTCTTTGGACTCCTCAGCTGGCCCTCTACCCATTTCAAGCTTTTGCCGAACGTTAAACTTCCTGGGACCCACATATTTTGGCCACCAAAGTCTGTACCATTTTCTGTGTGCAAACAAGATTTCAAGTGCTTATTTTGTGCTTATTTGCTTATCAGTGGTACTCTCTTGTTGTTTCTTTCTTATTTCAGTCCACTTAGCTAGTTTAAACCATAATCCACCTCTGTGGACCCCACAGAAGCACTTTTCTAACAAAAGTCAACTGTGATATCTTTTTGTGTCCATTTTGCTTATTTTTAAGCTTGGGAACATTTGTTTTCACAAAAGTTCTTAGTTTTTAGGTATAAAATAGTTTTCCAAAAGAAAAACCAGAAAAATCCAAAATAACTTTAAGTGATAGCTTCTATTTAATATTATTTATCTTTTTAATTTTCCTTGTTAGCTTTTTATTAAGTAATTTGCATTTTTATATTTTTCTTAATTTTATTTTATATTAAAGTATTTTTAGTAATTTTTCCAGAACTTTATATTGTCATTTAGTATTTATTAGATTTAGTATTAGTTTTATTGATTATTAATTAATATTTAAGTATTAAATAGCAAAATTAGTTTTTATTAAGCACTACCTAGTTTTTATATTTTTCCTAGATTTTATATAATATAAATTATTTTTAGGCATTTTTTCATAATTTTTACTATTCATCTTCTATTTTTTATAATTTAATTAGTTTAAGTAGTAATTAATTAATAATTAGGATAATAATTAGTAAAATAATTTAAAATACATAATATAAACTTTTTATAATTTTTTAGGATTCCTGTGATGGTTAATTAGTTTTATAAATTTTTTTATAATTATCTAAGTCATTTTAGTACTTTTAGTAATTTAAATTAGTTTAATTAGTTTAATTAATATAATTAGCAATTAATTAGTATTTAATCCACAAAAAGACAAAAATATATATTTTTAGTTTCTAAATTTGTTTTAAGTTATTTTAGAATTTTAAAAATTAGATTTGCAATTTTCTAGTTTAATTTTGTATTATAAGGCTTTTTAGTACAAGTTAATTAATTTTAATTAAATAATTAAACAGTTTTTATTTAAATAATTAATAATAAATAATAAAATAATCAAAATAATAATTTAATTTTCTTTTAATATTAAGTTTATAGAAGTTTCATTTTTACCCCCTGTAGTTGTAAATTGTTTAAAACTCACATTTTTCCCAGCACGCATACGTACTTGTTTAAAATTTAGTTTACGTGTATACATATCTATTTTCTGTGCTTGTTATATATTGTTATCCAAATAATTCCAGTAGTGTAACTCAAATCCAACTCATCTTTGGTTACTTTCCTCAGTATCACTCATTCCCATAAACGTTTCAAAACACCATTTCAATCTCGCTGGGACATAACGACCCGGGGTAACTCTGTACTATCCGAAAGCATTGGTTTAGGTTGTTTGACTATATTGACCACATCTATGGTTGAGCCTTGGCTTTTTGGAAAGCTTGTTAACTCAGCTTTTTAGTTATGTTCTTATTTTGGATCTTGGAATCCTTACCCCTAACTTATTTTGGTCCATAAGTTGCCCTCACCACCTCAGTATACTTAGTCCTCAGTGGAGATTAAGCATTTTGATAAGCTCATTGTGAGCTTATTAGTGGGACCCAGGGTGTGATTCTTGGCTCATTAAGAAGCCCTCCAGGTCAGCTTTGTTGACATAAATAATGTCTAAAAACATTATTAACATATTATCAATATCTCTATGTTTTGATTATTACAAAATATAAACTCATAGAACTAAAACTTGTGACTTAAACAAGTATTTAGTGATTAACATTTTCTCTTTACATCCAAATCACTTAAGGTATGAATAAACAAAGTGTTTAGTGCAATTTATGATCAAAGGGAAATTTTATTAAGTATTACAAAGTTTATTTAATTATATAAACATATTATATATTTTTGAAAAACACTTTTGGTAATAAAGAAAAATGTTTTATTCATACTAAATATATGAATTCAAATTTTTAACCAAAATCAGTTAGTTTTTCACCAAATAAACTTTCCCCACTAGAAAACAAAAATTCTGGCCGTGATGCGTAGGGATTGCACCAGGCTTTACCTCTCGAGGGATCTCGAGAATCTTACAACCCCCACCAGGCAGTGTACCTGATCGATGTAGTATAGTATAATGACAAGTACCAGGGGATTGATCGTTCAGCTAGGAATAGTGTCGCTAGGATTAGAAAACCTAAAGACTAGGTCTAGAGATGAGGGATAATTCTTTTTGTATTTTTATATTTTTTAGGAAGCAAGTAAAAATCTCGGGTTTGAAGGAGTTGGCGGAATTAGTTGCTAGTCAACTAACCCAATACTAAAGATGCAATCAAAATAAAATACTAAAAATGAAAATAAAACTAATTTATACTAAAGTTGTGAGCAATATGTGGGAGAATTGTGTTTACTTAGATTTCACTACTCCCTAGATATCTTTTACACGTTAATTACTTGTTATAGTTGCATGGATGACGGATTGTATTCCTTAATACCATTCATGGGGTGGCGTACTTACTTCCCCAATCCTATGAGCGCCTACTTCACTCCTATGTCGAGCCGGCTAAGAAGCTCCTAACATGGGATCACTAGAATTTGCTCATGCATTAAATACAACAAATAAAACCTAGTACACATCGGTTCATGTTTCCTAAGACGTTCAAGCATGTTACACAATGGAGATCTGCCAGTTTTCTTAAGCCTAACATTGAAATCATTCATCCAATACAACCATAAACAAGTAATCAACACATAATTAACATCTAGGTTTCATTAGATCCAAGCAAACACAAGATAGATCTAGCCTAGCATGTTGAAATCAAGACAAGTAAAAGATATAATCAACCAACACATAGACATATTGATTGAATTAAGAGAAGACTTATCTCAATAGAACATGGAAGGATTCAAGGGGTGAAAACCTTGAAAGTACTGTAAAATATGAGCTAGGGTTTACAAAGTTCGACCCTAGTTTCTCCACACAAGTTCCTCTCTTTATGAATGAAAAATAGAAAACTATATATAGAGTTTGATAGGTGACGGTTTCAAGAACAAATGTCTGACACCGTCATCTCGCCGCCAAATAGTTCCTCGGACTGCCTAGATCTGGGTCTGACGCCGTCATGTGTTTCCCTTGTGCAGGCCGTCACCAAATTAACTCTTGACGCCCTTCTTGTGATGCCGTCAGGTTTGCACTGGGTCGTCATGGTTTTTACTCTTGACGCCGTCAAGATCTTCCTCTTGACGCCGTCAGGTACTGTTCTCAGTATGGAAAATTAAGTCTTTGGCGTTTTCTTCACTTTTATGCTCCAAAAAAGTCCGAATTGCTTCCTTTTCCAGATTTCACTCCCAGAGTACCTAAAATCACAAAAGAAACGATTTAGGGTAATATTTGATCAAATAAATTCAATTCCGGGCTTAAATGACCCCCTAAAAGTGGTTCATTTTTCGCCTCATCAGGCCGTTACAGTTGGGCGGCCCCCTTAATTATAAGGGGCGGTCCCCTTAATTTTAAGGGGGTCGGCCTTGATTTAAGGGGACCGGCCACCCTCCTTTGTCAGAATTTGTTGCCTATAAATACCACCTTAAATCTGAAATTTTTCTCACCTTTTGCACTCCTAAACTTTCTGTTCTAGATCTCCATTTCCAATCTCTAAATCCTTTGATCATACATTCCTAAATCTTTGTTTCAAAGTGTTCCAAAGATCATCCTATCAAGTGCAAGAGAAGAATACTTCTATCCCTCAAGACAAGAAGTATTACAACTTGTTGTGATCTCCACATCTAAGTTGTTTGAGCATCATCATTATATTCATCACATTGTGTGATTAGTTGTGAATATTTGTTAGAAAATAGTTTAGTTAGATATATATATAGTGTGATTGGTTAGTAGTTAGTTGTGAAGAAGAAAAGTTAGGAAGAAGATTAGTGTGTAGAAGATAGTTGTGAAGAAGATTGGTGTGTAGAAGATAGGTGTGAAGAAAATTGGTGTGTAGGAGATTGGTGTGAATAAGTGGTGTGATCAAGTAGTGAATAGGTGTGAAATAGTTGTGTAGAAGGTGTGAATAAGTTGTGACGTAGTTGTGGTGTGTAAATTGGTGTGTAAGGTTTTCTCCGCCATAAGGGAGCTTGTTGACATAGTGAAGAAAACTCTCGAGTTAGGTGCTCGGGGAGTGGAGTAGGGCAAGGAAGGTGACCTTGTAGCCAAACCACTATAAATCTCTTGTCTCTCAGTTCGATCTTTCCAACTCTTATCTATTTCTTTACTTACATTATTATTGATTTATTGTACTTATTTAGTGTTGTTCATATTGTGCATGACTTGATTTCATATAGCATGGAATCTATATTTTTGAAAACAAAGAAAACTTTCAAACAATCTTTTATAACAAATTAAAAAGACGTAAAACTATTCAACCCCCCCCCCCCCTTCTAGTTTCCCACAATTGGTATCAAGAGCCACGTCTAGCAAGATTTTTTAAAATATATTGTATTTTAAAACTTGTAACGATCTATAGAATCTTTAAAATATTTAGAAGGGCAATCTATGCAAAGACCACCACTATTTGAAAGTGATGGATTTTTATATTGGAAAAATAGATTTGAAACTTATGTGAAATCAAAAGATCTTGATCTTTGGCATATTATTACCTTTGGTGATTTTCCCCCTATTCAATATAATGTTGAAACTAAAATGGATGAAATTGTATCTTTTGAAAAACAAAATGATGATTTGAAAAAGAAACTAGCAAAAAATAATGAGGCTAAAATGGTCATTTATAATGCGTTACCACGCAAAGAATATGAAATAATTTTTATGTGTAAAACTGCAAAAGAAATTTGGGATTCTTTACTAATTACTCACCAAGGTAATAGTCAAGTTAAAGATAACAAAATAGATCTTCTTGTACAACAATATGAACAATTTACGATTCTGGAAGAGGAATCAATTGATAATGCTTTTGCTAAATTTAACACTATTATCACAAGTTTAAAAGCACTTGATGAGACATTTTCTAGTAAAAATTGTGTTAGGAAATTTCTTAGGGCATTGCATCCGAAATGGCGAGCTAAGGTCACAGCAATTGAAGAATCAAAGAACTTGATGTCGTTATCACTAGATGAACTTATTGGCAACTTGAAGGTCCATGAAGAAATTATAAGAAGAGATTCGGAAACGGTCAAAGTCAAGAAAGAACAAACCAAATCCATTGCTCTAAAAGCCAAAAAGGAACCTAGTGATGATGATGATTCAAGTGACGAAAGTGAAGACGAAGAATATGCAATGGCCGTAAGAGAATTCAAAAAATTCTTCAAGAGACGAGGAAGATTCACTAGATCATCACGAGACGAAAGAAAACCGTTCCAAAGAAATAAAAGCGACAACTACGAGAAAAGAAAGTGCTTTAGATGTGGAAGTCCAAATCATCTCATTCGCGAATGTCTAAAGCCACCGGGTTATGAAAATCAAGGCGCATTTGTTAGTGGAACATGGAGTGATAGTGACAAAGAAGAAGTAGAAAAGCCAAGAGATGAAAAGTGTTTTATGGCAAAAGGAACCGACGAAATATGTTTGGGAATTGACTTGGAGCCTGACGAGTGGATCAAGGATAGCGGATGTTCGAGGCACATGACGGGGAACCGCAAGCTATTCTCTATATACAAGGCATATAATGGAGGTAACGTTATTTTCGGTAGTGACTTACGTGAAAAATCCATTGGCAAAGGTACGATTTCTCAAGACTCACTTACTATTGAAAATGTAGAGCATGTAGATAATTTAACATATAACTTGCTTAGTATAGGACAAATATGTGATAATAAATGTAGAGTCACCTTTACTGAAGAGGATAGCGAAATAGTTAAGAATGGAAAAATTATAGGTAGAGGAATTAGGAAATGAGGCATATATGTTATGAAACTAGGAAACAAGCCTGAGGATAGAATATGCCTAACGAACCTAGATGAAAACTCCACATTGTGGCATAGGAGATTAGGACATGCTAACATGCAACAAATACAATCTTTGGCCTCTAAGGAATTAGTTAGAAATTTTCCTAATCTAAAATATGACAAACATTTTTGTGATGCATGTAAAATTGGAAAACAAGCTTATGCTAGTCACAAAGCTAAGAATATACTATCCACTACTAGGTGCCTAGAATTATTACATATGGATCTTTTTGGTCCATCCGCTGTGCGGAGCTATGGAGGAAACAAATATACCTTAGTTATAGTAGATGACTACTCACGATACACGTGGACTAGGTTTTTAAGTGACAAGACCCAAGCCTTTGAAAAATTCAAAATATTTAGTAAAATGATTCAAAATAAATTAGGATGCACAATAGTAGCCATTAGGACGGACCATGGTAGGGAATTTGACAATGAAGTACAATTCGGAAAATATTGTGATTTAAATGGAATATCTCACAATTTCTCCGCTCCTCGTACTCCTCAATCAAATGGCGTAGTAGAAAGAAAAAATAGGTCACTACAAGAAATGAGTAGAACAACGTTAAATGAACAATCCATCCCACAAAAATTTTGGTGTCACGCCGTAGATACTTCAACATATATTATTAATAGGGTATCAATTAGGAGAATTCTAGGAAAAACTCCTTATGAGTTACTAAGAGGTAGAAAACCAAACTTAAGCTACTTTAGGGTATTTGGAAGTAAATGTTATATTCTAAACACTAAGGATTACCTCACTAAGTTTGATCCAAAATCATATGAAGGAATATTTTTAGGATACTCACAAAATAGTAAAGCATATATAATACTTAACAAACACTCCATGAAAGTAGAAGAATCACTAAATGTAACATTTGATGAAACACCACCACCTCCTAAAACTTTACCTTTAGAAGATGATGACTTAGTTGAAGAAGAAGCTATTAAGGTTAGTAAAACAAAACCCATAGGAAATGATAATGAAGACATTAACTTAGGAAATAACGAAATTGTAAATGTTAAAGAATCTAGGTCACATCCACTAGATAATATAATAGGACATCTTAATCAAAGAACCCTTAGGTCACAAGCTCAAGATAAAAATAATTTCTTTTGTTTCCTCTCAGCAATAGAACCTAAGAATATTAATGAGGCTTTAAAAGATGAAAGTTGGGTTATAGCTATGCAAGAAGAATTAAATCAATTTAAGGTAAATGATGTTTGGGAATTATTCCCAAATCCAATGAATATGACCATCATAGGAACTAAATGGGTATATAGGAATAAATTAGATGAAAATGGAGTAGTTACTAGGAATAATGCTAGGTTAGTTGCCCAAGGTTATAATCAACAAGAAGGAATTGATTATGACGAAACTTATGCCCCCGTAGCTAGATTAGAATCAATTAGGATACTACTTGCCTATGCATGCGCCCTAGATTTTAAGTTATTCCAAATGGACGTGAAAAGTGCATTCCTTAACGGTTTTATCAATGAGGAGGTATATGTGGCACAACCTCCAGGATTCATTGACTTCGCAAAACCTGATTATGTTTATAAGTTAAAGAAAGCTTTGTATGGACTCAAACAAGCTCCCAAAGCTTGGTATGATCGATTAAAAGCTTTTCTTATTAAACATGATTATTCCATGGGAATGGTAGATAACACTCTTTTCACTAAAAGGAAAGACCCAAATCTCATCATTGTTCAAATATATGTTGATGACATTATATTTGGATCGACTTGTCAAGACATGTGTGATGAATTTGCCAAAATCATGCATGATGAGTTTGAGATGAGTATGATGGGTGAACTTAACTTCTTCCTAGGATTACAAATAAAACAATTAGAAGATGGAATATTTTTTAACCAGTCTAAGTACATTAAGGAAATGCTTAAGAAATTTGGCCTAGAAGACTCAAAACCCATGAAAACTCCCATGTCTACGGAAGTAAAGCTCACAAAGGATGATGAAGGTGAGTCCGTAGATAACACCAAGTATAGAGGAATGATAGGTAGTTTACAATACTTGATGGCAAGTAGACCCGATATCATGTTTAGTGTCTGCCTTTGATCCCGTTTTCAAGAGGATCCCAAAACCTCTCACCTAGAAGCGGTTAAGCGTATCTTCCGATACATTAAAGGCACTATACACATAGGATTATGGTATCCTAAGGGATCCAGCATAGAAACCATCGTCTATGCGGATTCGGATCATGCGGGAGACTACGTAGATAGAAAAAGCACTAGTGGTATTTGCACGTTTATGGGATGTTGTCTAACATCTTGGTTTTCGAAGAAGCAAACCACTCTTGCTATTTCTACCACCGAAGCCGAATATGTAAGCGCTGGAAAGGCATGTCAACAAGCACTATGGATGAAACAAGCTCTTATAGACTATGGAATTAGGTTAGAAAACGTTCCCATTATGTGCGATAACAAAGGTGCGATAGATTTAAGTAAAAATCTGGTGCAACACTCTAGGACTAAACATATAGAAATACGCCACCACTTTCTTAGGGATAATGTACAAAAAGGGAACATATCTATAGAAAAGGTTGCATCGGAAGATAACATAGCGGATATATTCACTAAACCCCTTAAGCGTGAATTATTCAACCACTTGCGTTTAAGATTAGGAATGATGGAACAAGTTGACTAAATTTTATTGCATTTAGACAATTTTTTGTTTTTCTTGCATAAGATTTTTTTTTCACTTCTCTATTTCTGAGTCTAGGAATCTATTTCGCACAAAATTAAAGATTTGGAAATTTTATTTTCTTTGCATAAACTCTTTTGTAAAACCCAATCAATTTTCTTTAAAATTATTCTCACATCTAGGAATCACATGAACATCATTTTCCTTGCATTGTTGACTAATGCTAAAAACATTTTCTTCCAAAATCATGCATAAATTCTCACATAAATTGTCAAGGTATATAATCTAATATATATCTTTGACATTAATGATCGAGCAAAAATCGAATCAAGGAGATTTTGGATTGTTTCTTAAGCAATTCTTTTTTGTTTTTTGTTTAGAAGTCGAAACAATCACAACTCCACATTTGTTGCATATAGGCACACACTAGGACAAAATCACTCATAACATTGTCATCTTGTTTCATCACTAGATTTTTGACTCACTAGTTGCCTTTGCCTTTGATCTAAGATAGTTGCCTTAGGAAGCTTAAGTGCTCTTGCCTTCATTTGTCTCTTTTAGCTTAATATGTGTTGCTTATTTGCTCTTTTGCTTAAGTGTTTTTGCATGCATGCTATATTTTGATTAGATTAGATGCTATATTGCCTAAAGGAATTGAACTTGCTTGAATCCAAATCCAAAAACACAACCTTTCTGCAAATTTTCTGCCAAAAACCCTTTTCTGGCAATCTGGGAACCATCAGATGGGCGGCCCCCTTAATTATGTAAGGCAGCCCCCTTAATTTTAAGGGGACCGCCCCCAAATTAAGGGGACCGTCCATCTGCTGGATGGATTTACAGAATCTTTTCTGCTTTTTAACCCATTTCAACCTAAATTTCCCATTTTTCACCAACACATTTTGTCCTAATCTCCCAAACAAACTTTATCCATCCATAAACACACAAATCTTACACTATAAATATCCCAAATCTTCCACACACTCCATTCATCCCTTCATGACTTCTCCAAACAAACCAAAACCAAAAGCCTCAAGGCTTGCAAGAATGACAGAAAAACCCGTTTGGCGAAGAAAAAGCCCTCGAAACAAATCCATCATAACCAATGAAGTTGGAAATCACTCAACACCTCCAACCACTTACTTCCCAAACTTTACACCAAATTCACAAGGACATTCATTTTATCCTCTTTACAAACCATACAACATTGGCCAAACACCTTCCTTCATGCCAAACCACTCATCTCATCCTCCAACCATTTATAATGATCCAAACAAGTTTGATCAACCATCCAACTACAATTCCAACAACACAAACCCAATTCATCCATATCAACACAATGACTCTCTCCGCATTGCTACGGAAAAGCAAAAGTTCCGTGATGAAATATCCCAAATCCATGTTCTTAGTGATCTCTCAATGCCATGCATCTTGCACAACGCAACAAAGGGCAACCTCCATCATCACCCTACAACAATTGCCTACCTCACTCTCTCAACTTGGATCAAGTTACAAACCACACTCACTATTGCCCTTGTTGCATCTTCCTTTAAAAACAAATCCTATACTTGAGTGAAGATATTTATTGGATTGAATATCTCCTCACTCGTCCTCATCCCATACCACCCTTAACACGATACAACATCGTAAGATCCACCTCTTCCGCTCCATACCCACTCCATATCCCTCTCCATCTAACAACTAAGCTTTACGCTTATGTTCTCCTTCAAGCAAATAAAACAATCAACCATGGGTTGCAAGCAAGTCCAAGTGCTCTCTTAGGAAATATAGGACTATGTCTTTTCTTTTGTTTTATTATAACCAATATGCTTTAAGCATATTGAATGTTGTAATGCTAATCATTTCTATGATGCTTGAATGAATCTATTTTTATTTGCATAATTATTGCTTTGCATGTATATGTGTCTTGTTCTCTTCAAATATTTTGTGTAGCCAAGATTTCCATAGCTCATTCCCTTGGTGCTCTCAAATGAGGGGGGAACATACATCAAGGGGGAGCATTCTACCTGTTTAATTTTCTTTCACGAAGCTTACTCGGCTTAACCTTTTTGATTTTACAAAAAGGGGGAGAAGAGAAATGTAAACTCTATAATACTTGTCTAGAAACAAATTTTAGAGTTATTGAGTTTAAGGTTTTGTAATAATCAAAAAGGGGGAGATTGTTGACATAAATAATGCCTAAAAACATTATTAACATATGATACGTGGGAATCGTACCAGGCTTTACTTCTCAAGGGATCTCGAGAAGCTTACAACCCCCACCAGGCAGTGTACCTGATCGTTGTAGTATAGTATAGTGACAAGTATCGGGGGATTGATCATTCAGCTAGGAATAGTGTCGCTAGGATTAGAAAACCTAATTACTAGTGCTAAAGATGATGGAAGATTATTTTTGTATTTTTATATTTTTTAGAAAGCAAGTAAAATCTCGGGTTTGAAGGATTTGGGCGGAATTAGTTGCTAGTCAACTAACCCAATACTAAAGATGCAAACAAATTAAAATCCTAAAAAATGAAAATAAACTAAATTATACTAAGGTTGTGAGCAATATGTGGAGAAAATGTGTTTACTTAGATTTCACTACTCCCTAGACATCTTTTACACGTTAATTACTTGTTATAGTTGCGTGGATGATGGATTGTATTCCTTAATACCATTCATGGGGTGGCGCACTTACTTCCCCAATCCTATGAGTGCCTACTTCACTCCTATGTCGAGCCATTAAAAACTCCTAACATGGGATCATTAGAAATTACTCATGCAGTAAATACAACCAATAAAACCTAGTGCACATCGGTTCATGTTTCTTAAGACGTTCAAGCATGTTACCAATTGGAGATCTGCCAGTTTTCTTAAGCCTAACATCGAAATCATTCATCCAATACAACCATAAATAAGTAATCAACACATAATTAACATCTAGGTTTCATTAGATCTAAGCAAACACAAGATAGATCTAGCCTAGCATGGTGGAATTAAGACAAGAACAAGATATAGACAACCAACACATAGACATATTGATTGAATTAAAAGAATACTTATCTCAATTACACATGAAAGGGATCAAGGGCAAAGAACCCTTGAAAAACCTGTAAAATTCGTACCAAGTTCGTACTTAGGGTTTCTCCAAAACTTCTCTCTTTTTAATGTGAAAATTAGAAAACTATATATAGGAAATAGGGTCTGACGGCGTCAAGACAAATCTTGTGACGCCGTCATCTCGCCGCCAAAATACTTCTCGGACTGCCTTGATCTACTTTTGACGCCGTCATGTGTTAGCATTTTCCAGGCCGTCAAATCTGTACTGGGTCGTCATGGAAAGTCATGGAATTTACTCTTGACGCCGTCAGAAATTCCTTCTTGACGCCGTCACCTACTGTTCCCAGCTTGGAAAATTGAGACTTTGCCGTTTTCTACACTTTTATGCTCCAAAAACGTCCAAAATGCCTTCTTTTCCAGATTTCACTCCCAAAGTATCTAAAATCACAAAAGGAACGATTTAGGGCAATATTTGATCAAATAAATTCAATTCCGGGCTTAAATGACCCCCTAAAAGTGGTTCATTTTTCGCCTCATCATATACCCTTACACTTGAGATTTGCTTGTCCTCAAGCAAATGCGCTTTTATTCTAGTCAAAATACAAGTTAGGGGTCATTTAACACTAATATAAAAGTAATTACAACAAATAATCATTCCACTAAAGACCAATAGACAAGCACGGAGGTCATACACAAGCACCTCACAAATAGTGTTTAGATACTCACATCTCTCGGGTGTAATAAAGTGTAAATTACAATATGGAAACGGAAGATATCTCTCACTACCTGTCATAGCAAAATAGATTACCATAGGCTTGGGAAAGGATCAAACCTCCACCACATGGCGTAAGCACCTAGGATAAACTATCAAAGAGGTCTTTTAAAGGGTTGTAACGTTAGGTGTAGGGATATCAAATACACGGTTTTGTTGGATAAAGGCAGTCTTTACTGGTGGCGAGTTAACAATCTTAGTCAATTACATGTACAACATGGCGTTGCTAAGCCAAGACTAGACTCGACTTAAGCTAATAAATGAAAAAATAACAAAAACATAAAATGAACATAGAATGAAAAGGGATGGTAGTCCGTATGTTTTTTCTCTTTTCTTTTTTTTTCTATTATTTTTTTTTCTTTTTCTTGATTTTCTCGATTTTTTTTTTTTTTTTTTTTTTTTTTTTTTTTTTTTTTTTTGCATACACTCTTACCCTACCATCCAAAATAATACATCATAGGGAATAAACATTCCCCTTACACTTGAATCTTTACATACTTTACAATAAACTAATCTAATGACTCGAGTTAAGATAATCAAAACACTTGGAGCACTTTTAAGATTAACGTACGTATGGGGGTAATAAATGATGTTCTTCCCCATTACTCCATAAAATAAGTACTTTACCCATGAGTCCCAATCGTCCCAAAACAATATGTACAAGGATATGACTCGACTTAGCAACCATGTAATCAATTAGATAGTTAACTTAGGGTTTAACAAATAACAATAATGCACTAAAAATGAGCACATACACGGAAGGCTAAGGCGATTTGGTTGTACATTTAAGTGGGGTGTAACAAATTCTTCCTTTAAGTAAGATGCTTAAAGTTAGAAATGAAAAGATAGGCTCGGAGGGGTGTACTAGGGGTTTCGTGTATTAAAATGAGTATAACGCTAAGGGTGTGGGAAAAATTAGTTGACTTAAGTAGTCAAGTAATATGACTTAAGTCGTCAAATAATTGTAATACGGGTTTAACACAAGGGTGATCCTAATGCCTCTTATCATGTAGTAAATCCTACTACACGAATGTAGTCTTACTAGCGGTCTCGCGATGCATCACTAACGCAAGTTCTAGAATCTAAATGCTACCGGTACACTCATAAGCACTAATAGTAAATGCTTTTCCTATCAAATCTAAAGGCGAACCTCACATATTTGGGTGGAAAATTTTTCTGAATATACGGTTATGTGCTAGTCATACAATCTCCTATCCATGAGACGCTTGCTGTGGCTAAAGTTTCACTCCTAAATGTTGTAAAAAAATTTAAATTTGGCGCTAAAATTGCACTAACAAGTATTTCTCATAGTTTTATTACACACCTACCATTGAACAAAGCAAACTCAAACGGAAGTGCATATGTAAGGTATCATCATTTTACCCTCCCCTTACACTTAGAATGAACATTGTCCCCAATGTTCAAGTAAAGAATGTAAAAGTGAAATAGTAAAACAAATGAAATCAAATACTCCCCTGATTCGCTCGGTATGGATAATAGGGTGGCCAGGTTAGATCTTCCTCCAATAAAATGAACAATCAAAGCTTCCCTTCCAGAATATAAATCATCTTCTTGTCATACATAACCTGTAAATCCTGAGAAAATAGACAAGACAACCTCGCATAAAATCGGCGGCATCCTATATAAGTTACTAAATCCTAGAAAACAAAGTAAGATACAATGCTTGTGGAATGAAGTTTGCAGATTTCCTGGAGATTATAAAACTTAATAATTCACAAAAACCATAAGACTCTGTTAGAAAAACAAAACTTGTAAAATTTCCAGATTTTTTTTTACCCGTGACGCTGTCAAGAGTAAACTTATGACGCCGTCAGGATTGACCTGCAGAAATTCTTATGTTAAGTTTCCGGAAAATTTCTGGAAAAACTTGGTTCTACTTCCTGGAAAATCCTGCAAAACTTCATTATGACTCAATACAAGTATTTGACTCTAACAAATACGAATACACATGTTCATTTAATATTGTGGAGAATCATGATCGAGTTGTTTCTTAAAAACATATTTGGGGTTTCCCCTTACACTTATCTTTTGCAAAAATACCTTTAGGTGGAGTTAAGACTAGGCCAAAACAACAAAGTAAAGTATTTCCACATTTTAATTGAGAAACATGATCTACCAACAATAAAAATAAAGTATGCATACGGAAGCAAATAACAAAACAAACAAACAAATAAAATGAAAATCACACAAAGCATGGGTTGCCTCCCAAGAAGCGCTTTTCTTTATTTACGAGTCTTGTAGCTAGACTCAAGGTCATGGGTTACTACGTGACCTCATCCCGTGAGATGATGTACCCCATATAGCTGTGATCATTACTATTATGATGGTAGTGCCTCAACCTGTCGACACTTGCAATCACCTCTCCTCCTACTTTACTTCTTAGGTTAGCCATCCCATCTTGGCTCACGCCTTCAATCGTGAAAGGCCCATACCACCAAGGACTTGGTTTATCGGGTGGTATTGTTATTTCCGAGTGTCTTAGGAGTACCAAGTTACCTTCCTCAAATGGTACATGACTTTTTTCTGGCTGAGTATGTTCGAATTCGACCTGAACCTTATTGCTTTTACTTCTTTCATACTTAGCCTCCTTGTAGCTTTTGATCCTTGCCTCCCATGCAAGAATTTTATTCTGAATGCGAATGGGTGTCATGTCAATGTTGTTTTTGAGCTTTCTCCAACTCACATTCTCATGCCCATTTCGGGGGGTCATGGAGAAGCTAATCTTTCTTTTCCCAGATTTAAGCTCAATTTTCCTCCCTTCATACTTAATGACAGCTCTAGCGGTGGCAAGGAATGGCGCCCCGAGGATTATTGGCATGCATCCATCTCCCTTATCGTCGATGATCATAAAATCAACAGGGTACATAAACCCTGCGACATTAACTAATACATCTTCTGCGATTCCTAGGGGATATACATATGAGTGTCCAGCGAGAGACAACCTAACACGAGTGGGGGCCGGCATTTTTGATGTTAGTTGGATACAAATAGTGAGGGGCATAAGATTTACTTCCGATCCTTGGTCGGCGAAAGCATTAAGATATTTCAAATCCCCGATGCTAGCTGGTATCTCAAAGTTCCCATACACCACCTGCTTAGTAACCACCTTTTGTACCAATAGTTTCTCGAATATTGGCCCCCCAGGTAACGTATCATATTCATCTTTTCCCCCTTCCTCGTTCTCTGAACCCTGTTTGGAAGGTAGGTTACGCCCGTCACCCTTTATCCAATTTGTTATGGTGTTTTCGTTTATATCATGTTTTAGGTAGTGACTCAAGGGTTGGGATCTTGGTGGCTCTTCCAAGGTCTGTTTAGTAGAGGTTTCTACCTTCTCGTCATCCTTGTGGACAATTGTGATGGAATTAACAAATTGGGTAGTGGGGGTGACGCTTTCTTTCCTTAGTAGCATTCTTTCGGGGATTTTCTGGTTGGCATACTCCTCCAATAGACTCATCATCTCATTCATCTTCTCTTGAATCTCCTCTTTTTGCTTATACACTGCTTCCTCGAATCTAGCAAGCTGATCAGAATGAGCTGCCATGTATTCTCTCATCCTAGCTTCAAACTCCGAGCTAAGCTCCTCGGGTGGGGAATAAGGTGGGGCATAGTTTTAAAAAGTCTCGATGTTTTCTCTAGAGGGTGATTCAGATAATGGTTTTGAAGTTGGTTTCGAAACGGAATTGACAGTAGCTCGTCATAGACTAAAAGGTTTCTGTTTCCTTTCCTCAAAATAGTCAACCTTTGCCTCGAGTTTGCATAGGATTTCATCGGGTAGCTCGGTGGGTCCTCCCGGTGTTGAGACTGCATTGATGGTCGCGTTAATTGCATGCTTAAATTCCCATACCTCTTGATTATCGGTGGCGAGCTCCTCAATAATTGCCCAGGACTCCTCGGCATTTTTATCACGCAGTTTCCCTCCTGTGGCCCTATCGATTATACGTTTAGTGTGATAGTCAACATGGTCGTAGAAAATCTGAACTAATAGCCAAAGGTTTATACCATGATGAGGGATCTTGTGGAGGAGATCCTTAAAGCGGGCCCATGCTTCGTAGAAAGTTTCACCCCGATGTTGTTCAAACATCAAAATGTCCCTTCTAAGCATTGCAGTCTTTTCCAGTGGGAAGAATTGGGTAAGGAAGCGATTGGCGAGATTATCCCATGTGGTGATGGATCCCGCGGGTAAACGCTCAAGCCATTGACTAGCTTGATCCCGTAGAGAGAATTGGAATAGGCGTAATCGGGTAGTCTCTCTAGTTTCAACACTTAGGTCTATAGAATCTACGATTTTAAGGAAGACCTTAAGATGTTGATTTGGATCTTCGTAATGAAGTCCATGGAATGCACATCCGCTTTGCACCAACCAGATGGTGTCGGATAGTAAGGGGGTCACATTGGCTCCGGTGAGCTCAATGGTGTTTCGATAGCCTTGGTGGCTAGGTTGGGAATACTCTCCTAAGGTTCGGGGCCTAAGGGGTTCTATAGTGGTGGGTTTTGTTGTGGTTGGATGACGGGTTCAAAGATGTTCCCGTTGTCCATGGTGTCGGGTGGTGAAGAGTTACGAACAAAGACACAAAGAAATAAGATAGACTAAAGAAAACCTAAAAAATAAAAATAAAATCTTACTAGAAAGGAATCTAGCAAGTAGACCTAATAAAAAGAGATTCTAACCTAGAAAATAACTATTCCCCTGGCTGCGGCGCCAAAAACTTGATACGTGGGAATCGCACCAGGCTTTACTTCTCAAGGGATCTCGAGAAGCTTACAACCCCTGTGGAAAACTAGAAGGGGGGGTTGAATAGTTTTACGTCTTTTTAATTTTATTATGAAAACTTAGTTTAGTTTTAAAACCTTGTTTGCTTTTAAAACTTTGATTCAATCTTATGTGAACTCAAATCTTGAACAATATGAACAAGTATATCTAAGTATGAACAATAATAATAATGTAAGCTAAGTATGTGAAATCAACACATGCATAATATAAACAATTATAGCTATATACGAGAGATAAGTACGTAATCGTTTATTTTATAATCCTTAGTTATATTTTGTATAAAAACTATACTTGATCAAAATGATCAATTATATGTATGTAACCTTTTTAGTTTGATTGTAAAAACTTTGTTTTGTGAATGAAACTTTCGTTTGATCTTTAAGTAAAATCAATACTAGCACTATATGAGCAACTATATATATACGTCTACGTCTACAAATGTAATAACGATATAAGCAAGATAATAAGTAAGATATGGAAAGATCTAACCGCGAGACAAAGGATTTATAGTGGTTCGGCTACAAGGACACCTTCCTTGCCCTACTCCACTCCTCGAGTCACCTACTCGAGAGTTTTCTTCACTATGTCAACAAGCTCCTTATGGCGGAGAAACCTTACACACCAATATACACACCACTTACACACCAAAGCTTCGTCACAACGAAATCACACCTTCTTCATAACTACTTCACACCAATCTACTACACACCTATCTTCACAACTACTTCACAGCAATCTACTACACACCTATCTTCACAACTACTTCACACCAATCTACTACACACCTATCTTCACAACTACTTCACACCAACTATCTTTACTACAATCTAGTTCACACCTATCTTCTACACACCAATTATCTTCACTACAATCTACTAGCCAATCACACAATCTATATTCCTAACACAACTATCTACAATCAAATATTCACAACACACTACACAAAGATATATGTAAATATTCTTGATGATGCACCAACAACTTGGATGTGGAGGTCACAACAAGTTGTAATACTTCTTGTCTTGGAGGATAGAAGTATTCTTCTCTTGCACTTGAGAGGATGATGTAAGAATCACTTTGAAACAAAGGATTATGTATTTATGATCAAAGGATTTAGAGAATAGAAATGGGGATCTAGAACAGAAAGTTTAGGAGTGCAAAAGGTGAGGAAAAAATCCAGGTTTAAGGTGGTATTTATAGGCAAAAGAATCTGACAGAGGAGCGTGGCCGGTCCCCTTAAATCATGGCCGGCCCCCTTAAAATTAAGGGGACCGCCCTTTATAATTAAGGGGGCCGCCCAGCTGAAACGGCCAGATTCTTTGTCTTTTAGTGGGGAAAGTTTATTTGGTGAAAAACTAACTGTCTTTGGTTAAAAATTTGAATTCATATATTTAGTATGAATAAAACATTTTTCTTTATTACCAAAAGTGTTTTTCAAAAATATATAATATGTTTATATAATTAAATAAACTTTGCATTAGTTAATTAAATACCCCTTTGATCATAAATTGCACTAAACACTTTGTTTATTCATACCTTAAGTGATTTGGATGTAAAGAGAAATATTAATCACTAAATACTTGTTTATGTCACAAGTTTTAGTTCTATGAGTTTATATTTTGTGATAATCAAAACATAGAGATATTGATAACATGTTAATAATGTTTTTAGGCATTAATTTATGTCAACAATCTCCCCCTTTTTGATTATTACAAAACCTTAAACTCAATATATCTAAAACTTGTTTTTAGACAAGTATTATAGAGTTTACATTTCTCTTCTCCCCCTTTTTGTAAAATCAAAAAGGTTAAGCCGAGTAAGCTTCGCGAGGGAAGTTTAAACGGGTAGAATGCTCCCCCTTGATGTATGCTCCCCCTCATTTGAGAGCACCAAGGGAACGAGCTATGGAGATCTTTGCTACAAAAATATTTTAAGAGAGCAAGATACACATATATGCAAGGCAACAATTATGCAACTAAACAAAGATTCATTCAAGCATTATAGAAATGAAAAGCATTACAACACTCAATATGCTTGAAGCATATTGATAAAAATAACACAAAGGAAAAGACATAGTCCTATATTGCCTAAGAGAGCACTTGGACTTGCTTGCAACCAAAGGTTGGTTGATTCGTATTTGAAAGTGAACATCATAAGCATATGGTATGCTTAGATGGTTGATGATGGAGTGTTTGGAATGAGGATGGTTGAGTTAGGGTAAGATTGTTGGATTAATGGAGGTTGTTGGATTAATGGAGGTATATGTTCGGGTCATGAATGTTGGATAGTTTGGTGGTGGAGAGTTTGTAGCGGAAGAGGTTGATTGAGGTTTTGGATGTTGTTCAAGTGAGGGTATTGGATGTGATCTAGTGAGAAGATATTCAATCCAAGTGAAGTGTTCATTGAATGCAATCGTTTTTAGGAGAAAGATGCAACAAGGTTAATTGTTGACATGCTTCTCAAGTTGATTTATGTTGTGTGGTGATGAGGGTGATCTAGATGAAGGTGGATCCAAATTGCGTTGAGCAAGATGTAAGACTAAAAGAGCACTAAGCTCATGGGCTTCTTTTAGCGCCTCAACGAACTTCAAGTGTTCGGAGGAAGGTGATGGTGGTGGAGCATGATAATTGTCTTGGGTGAGGGTTTGAACATGCAACATAGGAATGGCATGTGAAGTTGTAGGATGTGGTGGTGATACTCTTGGTGGTGGAGACATGTTTGAGCTTGGGTAATCATGAAAACATGATATGGGTGGAAGACATTCTTCATGAGTGGATGGTGTTTTTGTTGAATGAGCAACATGTAAAGTGTTGGTAATGAGGTTGGGATTATTGTTTTGGGATTGTGCATGCTCATCATAAGAAGGAACATTAGTCGAAGCACGAATGGATGATTTGTTGTTAAATGGATCATTTGTGTGAGAGTGAGGTTTAGGTGTTGGTTGATTATGAACAACATCGCTTGAGTTGTGAAAAGATTATGAGGTTTGAGTGTAATGGAGAAGGATATGGGTGAGTAAAGGTTTTTGATATGTAATGTTCGTGAGAAGGAGAGTGAGGTGTTAGGTAAGTAATGTTTGAAAACATAGGTGGAATTTGGTGTTGAATGTTTGACAACGTCATTTGGTTTGACGGATTTTTAAAGGAAGTTAGCCTTTCTTCTTCAAACAAGTTTCTTGGTGGTTTTGGTTTAATGGGAGAGGAAATGATGAGATGAGTGGAGATTGAGAGGAATGAGAGTGTTTATAATGTAGGATTGGTGGGATCAAGGATGGATAAACTTTGATGGAAGGTTTAGGATAGAATAGGTTTGTGAATTTTGGGAAGTGTAGGATGAAATGGGCTAAAAAATAGAAAAGGGAAACAACACATTCGACCATCAGATGGCCGGTCCCCTTAATTGGAGGCCGGTCCCCTTAATAATTAAGGGGCCGCCTTATGATTTAAGGGGGCCGCCCATCTGGTGATTCCCAGATTGCCAAAAAAGGGTTTTTGGTAGTGCATTGCAGAAAGGTTGTGTTTTTTTGTTTCAAACAAGTCCAACTCTTTGAGGCAATTAAACATAGACTAATTATGTAGGCAATTATGTAGCTAAAGCATGTTAACCAAAGAGATTAAGTAATCAAGCAATTTCATCTAGCATGCAAACATACTCATCTAGCAAGCAAAATATAAGTGCTAGGAAACAATAAGCAACATCAAGTATTTCATAACTACATAACTAGGAGGATTAATCCTAATGTGTATTATGATAGCATGGGTTTCTAGACTTGTTACAAACGAAGTCTTAATAGATAAACCATGGCCCTCTTGATTTGATTTAGTTCACTCATAAGTGTCATTTATATAAATATAGATGACAAATATGAGATCACCATGCATGATTTAAAGAGACGTTTTTAGCATTATTCAACAATGTTTGAAAGTAGG
The DNA here is from genome assembly GCA_030686995.1 of Artemisia argyi. Taxonomy (NCBI): domain Eukaryota; kingdom Viridiplantae; phylum Streptophyta; class Magnoliopsida; order Asterales; family Asteraceae; genus Artemisia; species Artemisia argyi. Next base: position 118,956,196 of record CM060702.1, read on the forward strand.
TTTTCATGTAGATATGAGAGTTAATTGAATAAAATAGATTCGGTTTTACTTCAAAATGTGTTAATGAAAGGTAAATAAAATTTTCTCAATCTTTGGTTTTGATCAAAACAAAATTGTGGATATTTATTGTGAAAACATCTTATTTAAAAGTGGGATAGTTATTTGAAAAACTATTTTCCAAAATGTGAGGTTTTTGCATATTTTTAAAGATATTAGATTTTTGACAACAAATATCATTAATCATATATTTTAAAAGATGTTTGTTATAGATCTCATGCTCAAGAGGATTGGTTAAGCCTACTATTATCTCATGCTATCGTTTCTACATATCCTATGATCCTAAAGGAAGTGATGACGAAAATTAATATGTAGGATGCGAGAGTGTTGAATGGGGTATAACCTAACATCTATAGTTCCTTTGATTTCGCACGCTTATCTGACTTAATGCCATAGTCTACAAGAGCTTGTTTCATCCATAGTTTTCTTACGCGAGGAATCTAATCCTACTTCTATATTAACGATTTATCCACTTAACTCATTTCACTTCATCACCATGAGTTTCCTAATAGTGGATATAGAAGATTTCCATTTTCTATTTTGTTCGGCAATGAACAATTTTATCTTATTCCTAGGAAAGTCAACCAATGATGTTTCTAGGTTATAAGAATATAAGCAATTATGTACTAAGCATTAATCTAACTAATCATTTATCTAAGCATGCAAATTATAGTGATGAACTTAAAAGAAACGTGTACCTTTTAGTCTTCAATGGAATATCTTCAAGCACTTCAAGTGACCATGTTGACTTATAGAAGTCATTAGTAGATGATATTCCAACTTCTTCCAAGATTGACAACTTAGCCACTTGGTCCCCATTGTCTCATTGGTCCAAAGTTGTTTGGTCCAAACATATTTAACATTTGGCTAGGATGCATGTATGGTGGTAATATTTCCCAAGGATTGTAACTTGGTAGATAATTCCACATTTGATTTCTAGTGTTATTGTAATTTTGTCTATTTTGATTTCTTCTAGGTTGAGGTGTTTTAGATCTTGGATGATGATTGTTAGGTTTTCTTGGTGGTGGAGTTTTAGATCTTAATTTAGGTTTAGAAAATCCGGTTTTGACTTTTAATGATGGTTTATAAAAACTTTTTACTTCCACATCACTTGCAATAGGTATTTTTCTATCTTCTCTAAGTATATACTTAGGTTTTGACTCTAATGGTTTTTGTTTACTAGATTCACATTCAAACTTTATATTTTTATTTTCACTAGTTGAAACATTAGTTGAGGTTAATCCTAGACCGGTTTTGTCTCCCGAAGTTTCTTGAACACTTATTATTTTCTTAAGTGGGTTACTACTATTTTTAAACTTGTCAAGTTTGAAAATTTCATCTTTAAGTTTTTCGTTTTCATTTTTAACCTCTATGCATGTTTTACATTCTATAAGAACTTCTTTTCCTTTTTCCAAATGTTGTAGTCTAATTTTTAATTCGAGTACTTCATTTTCTAATAGATTGTTAATATGTTTTAGTGACTTATTTTTAGCTATAACTTTTTGACCTAATTTGCGTAACCTGTTATATTCACTATCTAGGTCTTTTTCGTCTAATGATAAATTTTCGTCACTAAAGTATTTGGTTTCTGAACGTACCTCGCTTGATGTCTTAGCCATAAGACATTTCTCCTCATTTGTGATTTCTTTCTCATCGTCATCGCTATCATTCCAAGCTCCTCCAACAAACGCCTTTTGATTTTGATTTCTTGACATCATTGGGCATTTTCCGATGAGATGATTTGGATCACCACATTTGAAGCACTTCCTATCACTTTTGCCATTTTTGTCATCTTTATTTCTTTGGTTTGCTTTCCTTTCATCATACGGTTGTCTAACCAATCTTCCTCGCCATTTGAGGAATTTCTTGAAGTCTCTTACGGCCGTCGCATATTCTTCGTCATCACTTTCGGAGGTTGAGCTATCCTCGTTACTAGATTCCTTCCTAGCTTTCAACGCAATTGACTTGCTTTGCTCTCTTTTTCCATTGACCATCTCGGAGTCTTTCTTTATTATTGCTTCGTAGACTTTCAGGTTGCCGATCAACTCATCAAGTTGAAGAGTTGACAAGTTCTTCGATTCTTCAATCGCCGTAACTTTAGCTCGCCATTTTGGATGAAGAGCCCTAAGAAATTTCCTAACAAAATTCTTACTAGAAAAATTCTCATCAAGTGCTTTTAAACTTGTGATAATAGTGTTAAATCTAGCAAAAGCATTATCTATTGATTCCTCCTCCGGAATCGTAAATTGTTCATATTGTTGAACAAGAAGATCTATTTTGTTATCTTTAACTTGACTATTACCTTGGTGAGTGATTAGTAAAGAATCCCAAATCTCTTTTGCGGTTTTACACATAAAAATTCTTTCATATTCTTTGCGTGGTAACGCATTATAAATAACCATTTTAGCCTCATTATTTTTTGATAGTTTCTTTTTCAAATCATCATTTTGTTTTTCAAAAGACACAATTTCATCCTTTTTAGTTTCAAAATTATATTGAATAGGAGGAAAATCACCAAAGGTAATAACATGCCAAAGATCTAGATCCTTTGATTTCACATAAGTTTCGAATCGATTTTTCCAATATAAAAATCCATCACTTTCAAATAGTGGTGGTCTTTGCATAGATTGCCCTTCTAAATATTTTTCAGATTCCATAGATCGTTACAAGTTTTAAAATACAATATATTTTAAAAATCTTGCTAGACGTGGCTCTGGTACCAATTGTGGAAAACTAGAAGGGGGGGTTGAATAGTTTTACGTCTTTTTAATTTTATTATGAAAACTTAGTTTAGTTTTAAAACCTTGTTTGCTTTTAAAACTTTGATTCAATCTTATGTGAACTCAAATCTTGAACAATATGAACAAGTATATCTAAGTATGAACAATAATAATAATGTAAGCTAAGTATGTGAAATCAACACATGCATAATATAAACAATTATAGCTATATACGAGAGATAAGTACGTAATCGTTTATTTTATAATCCTTAGTTATATTTTGTATAAAAACTATACTTGATCGAAATGATCAATTATATGTATGTAACCTTTTTAGTTTGATTGTAAAAACTTTGTTTTGTGAATGAAACTTTCGTTTGATCTTTAAGTAAAATCAATACTAGCACTATATGAGCAACTATATATATACGTCTACGTCTACAAATGTAATAACGATATAAGCAAGATAATAAGTAAGATATGGAAAGATCTAACCGTGAGACAAAGGATTTATAGTGGTTCGGCTACAAGGACACCTTCCTTGCCCTACTCGAGAGTTTTCTTCACTATGTCAACAAGCTCCTTATGGCGGAGAAACCTTACACACCAATATACACACCACTTACACACCAAAGCTTCGTCACAACGAAATCACACCTATCTTCACAACTACTTCACACCAATCTACTACACACCTATCTTCACAACTACTTCACACCAATCTACTACACACCTATCTTCACAACTACTTCACACCAACTATCTTTACTACAATCTAGTTCACACCTATCTTCTACACACCAATTATCTTCACTACAATCTACTAGCCAATCACACAATCTATATTCCTAACACAACTATCTACAATCAAATATTCACAACACACTACACAAAGATATATGTAAATATTCTTGATGATGCACCAACAACTTGGATGTGGAGGTCACAACAAGTTGTAATACTTCTTGTCTTGGAGGATAGAAGTATTCTTCTCTTGCACTTGAGAGGATGATGTAAGAATCACTTTGAAACAAAGGATTATGTATTTATGATCAAAGGATTTAGAGAATAGAAATGGGGATCTAGAACAGAAAGTTTAGGAGTGCAAAAGGTGAGGAAAAAATCCAGGTTTAAGGTGGTATTTATAGGCAAAAGAATCTGACAGAGGAGCGTGGCCGGTCCCCTTAAATCATGGCCGGCCCCCTTAAAATTAAGGGGACCGCCCTTTATAATTAAGGGGGCCGCCCAGCTGAAACGGCCAGATTCTTTGTCTTTTAGTGGGGAAAGTTTATTTGGTGAAAAACTAACTGTTTTTGGTTAAAAATTTGAATTCATATATTTAGTATGAATAAAACATTTTTCTTTATTACCAAAAGTGTTTTTCAAAAATATATAATATGTTTATATAATTAAATAAACTTTGCATTAGTTAATTAAATACCCCTTTGATCATAAATTGCACTAAACACTTTGTTTATTCATACCTTAAGTGATTTGGATGTAAAGAGAAATATTAATCACTAAATACTTGTTTATGTCACAAGTTTTAGTTCTATGAGTTTATATTTTGTGATAATCAAAACATAGAGATATTGATAACATGTTAATAATGTTTTTAGGCATTAATTTATGTCAACAACCCCCACCAGGCAATGTACCTGATCGTTGTAGTATAGTATAGTGACAAGTACCGGGGGATTGATCGTTCAGCTAGGAATAGTGTCGCTAGGATTAGAAAACCTAATTACTAGTGCTAAAGATGATGGAAGATTATTTTTGTATTTTTATATTTTTTAGAAAGCAAGTAAAATCTCGGGTTTGAAGGATTTGGGCGGAATTAGTTGCTAGTCAACTAACCCAATACTAAAGATGCAAACAAATTAAAATACAAAAAAATGAAAATAAACTAAATTATACTAAGGTTGTGAGCAATATGTGGAGAAAATGTGTTTACTTAGATTTCACTACTCCCTAGACATTTTTTACACGTTAATTACTTGTTATAGTTGTGTGGATGACGGATTGTATTCCTTAATACCATTCATGGGGTGGCGCACTTACTTCCCTAATCCTATGAGTGCCTACTTCACTCCTATGTCGAGCCGTTAAAAACTCCTAACATGGGATCATTAGAAATTACTCATGCAGTAAATACAACCAATAAAACCTAGTGCACATCGGTTCATGTTTCTTAAGACGTTCAAGCATGTTACCAATTGGAGATCTGCCAGTTTTCTTAAGCCTAACATCGAAAATCATTCATCTAATACAACCATAAACAAGTAATCAACACATAATTAACGTCTAGGTTTCATTAGATCTAAGCAAACACAAGATAGATCTAGCCTAGCATGGTGGAATTAAGACAAGAACAAGATATAGACAACCAACACATAGACATATTGATTGAATTAAAAGAATACTTATCTCAATTACACATGAAAGGGATCAAGGGCAAAGAACCCTTGAAAAACCTGTAAAATTCGTACCAAGTTCGTACTTAGGGTTTCTCCAAAACTTCTCTCTTTTTAATGTGAAAATTAGAAAACTATATATAGGAAATAGGGTCTGACGGCGTCAAGACAAATCTTGTAACGCCGTCATCTCGCCGCCAAAATACTTCTCGGACTGCCTTGATCTACTTTTGACGCCGTCATGTGTTAGCATTTTCCAGGCCGTCATGCATTTTACTCTTGACCCCCGACCTCGTGACGCCGTCAAATCTGTACTGGGTCGTCATGGAAAGTCATGGAATTTACTCTTGACGCCGTCAGAAATTCCTTCTTGACGCCGTCACCTACTGTTCCCAGCTTGGAAAATTGAGACTTTGCCGTTTTCTTCACTTTTATGCTCCAAAAACGTCCAAAATGCCTTCTTTTCCATATTTCACTCCCAAAGTACCTAAAATCACAAAAGGAACAATTTAGGGCAATATTTGATCAAATAAATTCAATTCCGGGCTTAAATGACCCGCTAAAAGTGGTTCATTTTTCGCCTCATCAACATATTATCAATATCTCTATGTTTTGATTATTACAAAATATAAACTCATAGAACTAAAACTTGTGACTTAAACAAGTATTTTGTGATTAGCATTTTCGCTTTACATCCAAATCACTTAAGGTATGAATAAACAAAGTGTTTAGTGCAATTTATGATCAAAGGGAAATTTAATTAAGTATTACAAAGTTTATTTAATTATATAAACATATTATATATTTTTGAAAAACACTTTTGGTAATAAAGGAAAATGTTTTATTCATACTAAATATATGAATTCAAATTTTTAACCAAAATCAGTTAGTTTTTCACCAAATAAACTTTCCCCACTAGAAAACAAAAATTCTGGCCGTTACAGCTGGGCGGCCCCCTTAATTATAAGGGGAGGTCCCGTTAATTTTAAGGGGGTCGGCCTTGATTTAAGGGGACCGGCCACGCTCCTCTGTCAGAATTTATTGCCTATAAATACCACCTTAAATCTGAAATTTTTCTCACCTTTTGCACTACTAAACTTTCTGTTCTAGGTCTCTATTTCCAATCTCTAATCCTTTGATCATACATTCCTAAATCTTTGTTTCAAAGTGATCCAAAGATCATCCTATCAAGTGCAAGAGAAGAATACTTCTATCCCTCAAGACAAGAAGTATTACAACTTGTTGTGATCTCCACATCTAAGTTGTTTGAGCATCATCATTATATTCATCTCATTATGTGATTAGTTGTGAATATTTGTTAGAAGATAGTTTAGTTAGATATATATATATATATATATATATATATATATATATATATATATATATATATAGTGTGATTGGTTAGTAGTTAGTTGTGAAGAAGAAAAGTTAGGAAGAAGATTAGTGTGTAGATGATAGTTGTGAAGAAGATTGGTGTGTAGAAGATAGGTGTGAAGAAAATTGGTGTGTAGGAGATTGGTGTGAAGAAGTGGTGTGATCAAGTAGTGAATAGGTGTGAAATAGTTGTGTAGAAGGCGTGAATAAGTTGTGACGTAGTTGTGGTGTGTAAATTGGTGTGTAAGGTTTTCTCCGCCATAAGGGAGCTTTTTGACATAGTGAAGAAAACTCTCGAGTTAGGTGCTCGGGGAGTGGAGTAGGGCAAGGAAGGTGACCTTGTAGCCGAACCACTATAAATCTCTGGTCTCTCGGTTCGATCTTTCCAACTCTTATCTATTTCTTTACTTACATTATTATTGATTTATCGTACTTATTTAGTGTTGTTCATATTGTGCATGACTTGATTTCATATAGCGTCGAATCTATATTTTTGAAAACAAAGAAAACTTTCAAACAATCTTTTATAACAAATTAAAAAGACGTAAAACTATTCAAGCCCCCCCCCCCCCCCTTCTAGTTTCCCACAAGCTTATTGGTTCAAAGCTCATTTTGGACCCCCAAGCTTATTTGTGGGCCCCACATAGGCCTGTAGTTGGCCATTTTGGCCTGCATAATTGATAGGATTTGGATTTTTGCTTATTTGCTTATTCTGGCTTATTCTTTTTGCTTTTCTTTTTTCTTTGGCTTCTTTTAAGCTCATCTCAGTGGTTTATAGCTTATTTCAAGCTTTTGGATCAGTAATGTAGCTTGTTTATAGCTTATTCAAGTTAAAAATCCAATTTGGCCTTAAAACCTTCACTGATAAGCTAATAAGTTCATTCTGAGCTTATTTTAGATTTCTAAAAAAGTTGTATTCATAAAAGTTTCATAATTTCAGTTGTGTAATAGATTTGCAGAAAGAAAATCAAAAAAAGAAAATAAAAAGAAAAAGTGACAGAAGTGGGAATTGAACCCTGGACCTCTGGGTTCCCTGGGTCAAAACTAAACCAACACAGAGCACCATCTCCCCTATATGATACTTAGTGTCATAGTTTCCCCCCCCCCCCCCCCCCCCCCCCTTTTTAATTATAGTGATAGCTTCTATTTAATTAAATTTAGCTTATTTACTTATTTTTCTGCTTTTTCAATAAGCACTTGAATGTTTTTAAATTTTTCTAAAGTTTCTGTCATATTAAAGTATTTATATAAAAAATTTCATAATTTTCTGTTTTCATTTGGTATTTTTAATAATTAATTTTAGTTAAATTAGTTTTAATTAAAAAATCAAAAATAAAATCCATTACTGCTTATTAATAAGCACTAGTAACTTTTTATATTTTTCGTAGGTTTAAATTATTATAAAGTATTTTTAGAAATATTTTCATAATTTTAAATGTTCATTTGCTATTTTTATAATTAAATTAGTTTAAATAGCTTTTAATTAATAATTAAGTCTATGTTCAAAAAAATAAATAATAATTAAGTAAATAATATCTAAATTAGCTTATTTATAATTTTAATAAAATTTTTATAATTTTATAGGATTCCTGTGATAGTTAGTTAGTTTTATAAAAAAAAATTCATAATTTTCTAAGTCATTTTAGTATTTTTAGTAATTTAAAATATTTTAAATTAGTTATTAAATAGTTTTTAATTAATATTAAATAATTAAAAATTCAAAAAAATAATTTTCTTTTTTATAAAATTTTCTTTTCATATTAAATTTGTAAAAAAGTCATTTTCACCCCCTTAGAATTATTTCTGCTTCATTTCCACTTTTTCCTGTACGCAGTTACGTTTATTTTAATTTTAATTTGCGTTTTAGGTTAAAATACGTATCTGATTCCCTGTAATTGTTAATATTTGTAATTTATCTTATTTCCATTAGTATAATCAACCCAAATCATATCTTTGTTACTTTCCTCAAATCACTATATCTCCAAACGTTTTCCAAATAAAATTTCATACCTCGCTGGGACATAACAACCCGGGAAAACACTGTGCTTACACCGGATCATAAATTGATCATTTTCTCCCACTCAGGTTTGACCTGTTGACCAATATCCTTGGTTAATTTGTGACTGACTGTTTGGGAGGAGTCAAAAGCTTACAATGGAGGTAATGTCACTTTCGGTAGCAAACTTAAGGGCAACATTATTGGCAAAGGTACCCACTCAAGACTCCCTTACTATTAGAAATGTTGAGCATGTGGATAACTTAGGCTTTAATTTACTTAGTATTAGTCAAATGGTTGATAATAAGTGTAGTTGTATTCTCTGAAGAAGGTAGTTAGATCACTAAGTATGGCAAGACCATAGGCAAATGAGTTAGGAAGAATGGCTTATTTGTTATGAAAATAGGAAATAAGCCTCAGGATAAGATTTGTCTAGCAACCGTAGATGACCATTCCCCTCTATGGCACAGAATACTAGGTCATGAAAACATGTGATTATTACAATCTTTGGCATCTAAGGATTTAGTGAGAAACCTACCTAAGCTTAAGTTTGACAAACACTTCTGTGATAATTGTAAAGTTGGAAAACATGCTCACGCTAGCCACAAAGCTAAGAACATGGTGTCTACCTCTAGATGTCTAGAACTACTTCACATGGACTTATTTGGTCCATCCGCCATATGGAGTTACGGTGGAAACTACTATAACTTAGTGATAGTTGATGATTACTCTAGGTATACTTGGACTAGATTTCTTAAGAATAAGACACAAGCCTATTTTTAGTAAGACAGTTCAAAACCAACTAGGATGTAAAATAGTATCGATTAGGACGGATCATGGTTTGGAATTTGATAATAAAGTGCAATTTGGAGTATATTGTGATGGTAATGGTATTAAATACAATTTCTCGGCTCCACACACTCCACAATCAAATGGGGTAGTTGAGTGGAAAAATCATACTCTACAAGAGATGAGTAGAACGATGTTGAATGAACAATCAATTCCTCAAAAGTTTTTGTGTAATGCGGTGGACACCTCAACTTACATATTCAATAGGATATTAATTAGGACCATCTTAGGAAAAACACCATACGAGATCTTAAAAGGTAGGAAACCCACTCTTGAATACTTAAGAGTATTTGGAAGCAAATGCTTCATATTAAAAACAAAGGATTATCTCAACAAGTTTGACCCAAAGTCTTACAAAGGTGTCTTACTAGGTTACTCCCAAAATAGTAAAGCCTGCATTATCCTAAAAAGGAAACCATGAAAGTCGAAGAATCACTTAACGTAACATTCGATGAAAGTCCTCCACCTACTAAGACATCACCTTTGGTAGATGATGACTTAGATGAGGAAGAAGCCATTATTGTCAATGGAAAGAAAACCTTAGATATTGACATAGATGATGATGTAGTTGAAGTTGACGAACTGATCAACATTAAGGAATCCAAGGATCATCTAATAGTTAATGTCATAGGAAACTTAAACCAAAGAACCCTTAGGTCTCAAGCACAAAACAAAAGTAATTTCTTTTGTTTTATATCTACCGTAGAACCTAAGAACATCGGTGAAGCTATTAAAGACGAAAGTTGGGTAGTCACCATGCAAGAAGAACTTAAGAAATTCACCGCAAACCAAGTTTGGGATTTAGTACCTCCTCCTAGGAATCAAACTGTCATAGGAACCAAGTGGGTATTTAGAAATAAACTCGACGAAAATGGATTCATCACTAGGAATAAGGCTAGGTTGGTAGCACAAGGCTATAACTAACAAGAGGGAATAGATTACGATGAAACATATGCTCCTGTAGCTAGATTAGAATCTATTAGAATACTCCTTGCCTATGCTTTCGCATTGGATTTTAAGTTATATCAAATGGACGTGAAAAGTGCATTCCTAAATGGTTTTATCAACGAGGAGGTATACGTTGCACAACCTTCGGGATTCGTTGATTTCAAAAAGCCGAATCATGTATATAAGCTTAAGAAAGCTCTTTATGGTCTTAAACAAGCTCCTAAAGCATGGTATGATAGACTTAAGGCATTCTTGCTTAAACATGAATACACCATGGGAATGGTTGATAACACACTTTTCACGAAGAAACGGGATTCACATCTTATCATTGTTCAAATATATGTCGACGACATAATATTCGGCTCAACTTGTCCTGATTTGTGCAATGACTTTTCCAAGATTATGCATAATGAGTTTGAGATGAGCATGATTGGTGAATTAAATTTCTTCTTAGGTCTACAGATAAAAGCAGATGGTAGATGGTATCTTCTTTAATCAATCTAAGTATATTAAGGAGATGCTTAAGAAATTTTGTCTAGATGAATCTAAGCCCATGAAAACTCCAGTGTCCACTGAAACTAAACTCACGAAAGACGAAGAAGGTGAGTCCGTGGATAACACTAAGTATAGGGGCATGATAGGTAGTCTAATACATTTAACGGCAAATACGCCCGATATCATGTTTAGTGTCTACCTTTGTGCTCGCTTCCAAGAGGATCCCAAAATCTCTCATCTTGAAGTGGTTAAGTGTATCTTCTGAAACATTAAAGGAACTATACACTTGGGATTATTCTATCCCAAGGGGACCGGTGTAGAAACCATTGTCTATGCCGACTCTAATCATGTGGGACATTATGTGGATCAAAAAAGTATGAGTGGCGTTTGTACCTTCATGGGTTGTTGCTTAACTTCTTGGTTCTCCAAGAAACAAACGGCTCCTTGCTATCTCCACGACCGAAGCCTTATACGTAAGCGCCGGAAAAGCATGCCAACAAGCACTATGGATGAAGCAAGCTCTTATCAACTATGACATCCATCTAGACGACATATCGATTATGTGCGAGAACAAAGGCGCCATCGACTTGAGCAAGAATCCTGTCCAACATTCTCGTACTAAACGCATTGGAATTTGCCAACACTTCCTTTGCGATAATGTCCAAAAAGGAAACATTTCTATTGAGAAAGTTCCCTCTCAAGACAATATCACCGACATTCTAACGAAACCTCTCAAACGCAAATCCTTTAATTATCTCCGTCTAGGTCAAGGAATGATGGAACACATCCCATAAACCCCCTCTTATGACTATTTGAATATTTCATTTGAAATATTAAGGCCATCCCTCGCATCTCTCTAATGACTATTGAAGTCATCCCGTATTGTCAAGTTTAGCTCGGTCTATCTCTCGTTAGAAGAATTTATTAGGTATAAATTCTTTCCTCGTGTCAAAGAGGCTCACTAAGTCAGCGAGACTTGTTCGTCAAAAATAAAAAAAGGGACAAAAGTTTGTTCTAGCAGACCACGACACCACTAATTTTAGTGGTACCCGCGGTACCATAGGTCTGACATTGTCGTATATCAGTCTCTTTTCCCTCACAATTCACATTTGAACTTTCCCAATTTCCTCCATTGTTGTAAAAGTCGAACCTCACAACCCAAATCTCAATTACACCATCTCAAAATCATATTGGAGGCATTATTCTTCAAGGAAATCAATCATTACTAATCTCTTATCATCAATTGTAAGTTATTCATTCTAATCTTTCTTTGATCTTGAGTCTAGGGTTATTTACACAAAGAATTGGAATTGGGGATCTCTTTAAAAGTCATTTAATCTTTAGGGAATTATGATTAGATGCTTATAATGTTTAATGATTTTAAATTTCCCAAATAAAGAATCACATTTAGGAGATTAGATTAGCAAATTCCACATAAATCTTTCAAACTCAAAATCCAATTCCATAACTTCAAAACTTCACAAATCTAGGATCATGAAATATTATTTTTTTGCATTGTTGATTCAAATTCAAAAAGTTTTCTCATGCATACAAGATCTTATGAATATTAATCGAAATACATATCTAATATGTACTCTTCAAAATATTCAATTGAGCAAAATCAAAATTAGGAGTGTTTGGATAATCTTATTAAGTTAATTTTAGAGTCAAGATTATCGCATCTCCACATAGTTTGCATATAGGCACACACTAGGCACATATCTTCATAATAAACATCCTTGATGATTAAAAACAATTTATCTTTTATAGGTTCCAACCATGTCTCACCTCTATGATTTTGATCACCTCTCAACCGACAACTACATGCCCGACATCTCTCATGAACCAACAACACCCAGAAATCACATTTGTCCTTATATAAATCTTGAAACCCGTCGATTTCATGAAGGTCGTGTCATTGATCCCTCTCTAATCTACGATAGAGATATCAACATGTCATTTAGGGCTATAGGTCTCGATTGTCTGCTACACATTAATGAGTACATTTGTCCTCATTTTGTGATGGAATTCTTTCGACAAGTTGAACTTGTACGTAACGAGGATCAATCCTCGTCACTTTGGTTTTGAATTTGCAACTTTAAGTTTGTCCTTACTGTTGAGCAATTTGCTCAAATTCTTAGAATTCCCAATCATGGGCAATGTGCCTACACCGAAGATTGGTTTCTTGAGTCACTCTTCAACTATAGAGAAGAGGATAGTCCTTATTGTTCCTATATACCCACTCCAAGCGAACTCACTAAACTCCTCCGTACTTACAAGTACATTCCTTTTCTCGATCCAACGAAAATTCATTTGGCAGAGGTTCGTCAAGAATTGCTCTCTCGAGAAATCATTCTTAAGGAAAACATTCTTAGTCTACATGGTGTCCGTGAGCAACTTCTCGCGTGTTGTGCTCATATGTTGTTTTGTGTCCTCACTCATCAACCATACAACCTTTCCTACTTCTTCGCAAAGCGAATTGTACATCTCAAAGGTAACAAAACTAAGTTGATACCTTATGAGATGTTCCTAACCCGTCTCTATCATTACATCATGAACTTTCACCCGTATCTTTGCGGTCCACAATACTCACTTGTTAAACCCGTCATGGAACCCATTACTAAGTTTCATATCTCTTCCATTTTCATTTCTGCCTCCTCTGTCGACTACGACATCTATGAAGACCCTACAGATGTGGGAGTGGTGCAAGCTCAACTCGAGAATGTGATGGAACCAAATGAAGTTGAAATGATCCTTGAGAAGCATGGATTTGAGTAGTTAGGAAGGGATTAGGAGCTTAATCTCATATTAGGATTTAATTATATTTCACTCAACTTATTGCATGCTTGACTATCTCCCTAACCTCGTGGATTATTTAAATTTTATATTATGTTGGATGTTAGCCTATTTTGTCTATCTAAGTGCATGCTTTTTCCTACTTAGATACACGTTTAACTCTCTTTGATTGCTAGATGTAGAGTAACATTGGACTTATTTGGAAAATTAATCTTTAGGGATTTGAGGCACTATCATTTCCTGCAAATAGTCCACCTAGGAAACCCTTTCTAGCTACTAAAACTTAGGCATCACAGAAAAATTTCGTTCTTCCAGGACACGGCACCATTAAATGTGCCACGGTACCATTAAATTTAACGGTACCGTATGCTATTTAGTGGTACTGTCCCATGTTAAGACGAAATTTACTGTTTCCTCTCAAATTATGCATCTCTATCCTCCAAACCTACAAAATTTTGCACACTCTCATGCACCTTAAGATTCCTCTAGACCCCCATAGGACATCCTTATCACCTTTAATTCAAATCACACCACTCTTGCTTATTTAAGGCTTCACTCTTGCAAGCACTTCTTACAAATCATCAACAACCTTACACCTTTCATTCACCATGGCTTCCACACAAGGATCCACAACTTACATCTCCAAGAAACCTAGAATCACCATTAGGCCTCTATCCAAATCTTTCTTTGTTGATCTCACCAAAGATGATGAAGTAATAACACCACCTTCCCAAAGCAATCCAAACTCTCCACCTCCACCAAATGCTCCTTCCAAGTCATCATCTACTAAGACATCTTCATCATCCTCCTCCTTCAATACCATGCCATCATCCATGGACTACACACTCTCACCTATCACACCATTGGACTATGTTATGCCAACTCCATCACCAATATACTCACCACCACCTCCATCACCAAACATGGGCCCTCCTATACAACTCAATCCGGTTGATATACATAGTGCTAATTTCCTATGTTGTCTTCACAACTGTAACCTCATTTCCTCTTTAAGAGATGAACTCTACTACATGTTCTCTTATGTGGAACAACTCTTGACACCACCAAAACCACCAATCATGTCACCATCACCATCTCTTAGCCCATTCAACTAAACATGGTTATGTTTAGTACTCATGAATAATTATTAGGACTTCATCTTGAACTAGAAGCAAATCTTAGGACCTCTCAAGTCACTAAAGATTAATATGTGCTTCTTGTAGTTGTAGTTTTTATCATTTCTTTAATGTACTCACACTTTATGTGTAGATTATCTTTTAACGCATGGGCTTATTATCTTTCCTTAGTTGTTCCTTCATGGTTAGATATTTGTCTTAGTTGCTACATGCTAGATATTGTTCTTGTGTCATCTAACTTTATTTTGTAGCTAGAACCATTGCTCGATCACTTGGTGTTCTCCAAACAAGGGGAGTATACATCAAGGGGGGACTTAGAAGTCTTTTTTCTTCGACAAAAAGGGGGAGAAGTGGGATATAAACTCATACTAAAAAAATGTCGAAACTAGTTTTTCACATAAAATGAGTTTACGTTTAGTCATCATCAAAAAGGAGGAGATTGTTAATGCAAATAATGTCTAAAAACGTTATTCTCATCTTTTGATATCTCTATGTTTTGATGATAACAAAATGTGAAAATATTTTACGTCAAAATTAACGTAAACAAGTTTTTAGTCGATATATCTGATTTCTACATTAATCACTCTAGGTATGAACAAACAAATTTACAACTTGACAAATGATCAAAGAAGTGAATTTGTGTTTTGAACTTCACATTTTTAGCTTGACAAAACTTTCTTTTCAAAAATACATTTTACAAATTATTTTTGAAATATAAAGAAATGTTTTATTTGAGAAATTCATTTCAAAATTCCCAACAACTATATTTTACCCAAACCAGCTCCAAACTCCCCCAAATAAACTTTCACCACTAAAAACAAAAATTGGAGCGTGTTTGTCTGGCACGGTACCACTAAATTTAGTGGTACCGTGTGACAATTAGTGGTGTCATCCCTTTAAAACGGCCAAATTTTCAAATTCTATAAATACCATTTCATTTCCCAGATTTTGATCATCCTTTTTCACACAAAACTTTCTGAGTTCTATACTCCTTACATACTTACATTCCTTTGATCATTAGTTAGTTTTCTTTTGTTTGAAGAGTGATCCTTTCATCCAACCAAAGATCACCTACATTCCTCTACTAGTCAAGAGAAGAACACAAAGTATCTAGAATATACAAAGTGTTAGAGTCTTTGTGTAGTGCACTTGCATTACTAAGTGTTAACTTGATTGTATCTTGACATACATCAAGTGTCATAGTATTTTATTGTTGTCTTGTGTTGATCATTGTGATCTTGTTGAGATCTTGGGGATCTCTAGTAGCTTGTGTGTTGATCAAGTGGATTAAGAGTATAGTGTGAAGATCATGTTGATCGTGTGATAAGTAAGGATCATGTAGATCGTGTAAGAAGTTAGGATCAAGTGGATCGTGGTAGATTAGTACTAGCTAAGATTAGTACTCGACATCTAGCTTAGTGTCGGAAAATAATGTAAGCGACGTTGTACGGTTTTCTCCGCCTGAAGGGAGCTTTGTTGACATAGTGCTTAGAACTCTTGAGTGTGGTACTCGAGGAGTTGAGTAGGGCGAAGAAGAGCTTTGTGACTGAACCAGTATAAATCTTGTTGTCTTAGTTTGATCTTTCCATCTCTTTTATTTACATACTTATTGTTTGATTGTGTTAGCATAGTGTTGTGTTCATATTGGTGTTGATTGATTTCATCTACAACTGAATCTAAGTTTTTCACAAAGAAATTTTTATAACTAAAGAAAACGAGTCGGTAAACTATTCAACCCCCCTTCTAGTTTCCCACATAGACGTTTTCCAGGCAGCCTATGTGTGTACAAGTTTAAATATAATTCGACCATTTTTGTGCTTTACTTGGACGTGTGATGTTATGCCCTAACAAAAATATAAATGGCTCTAAAGTTATATATTCGCTAAGATTTTCATTTGGTTTTTTTTTCTTTTTTTTTCAATCGTGTGATGAAGTGTACCAATATCAAAATGAGTTAACTTGTGATGTTTATTTGTGACTAAAAGGTTTATAATCTGTATTCTCTCATTCATATCATATTATGCAACTCAGGCTTAGTACTTTCATAACATATAGTGTGCCAAAAATATATTATCCTTAGGTTATATTCACAAAGCTTATGTAAAATTTCAACTTATATGGAAATTTAAGAGAAACGAACTTTAGGGTTTTACAATAAGAATAGTGGATTTCATTGACGAGAAATATACATGTTTTGACACATTATTACAAGTTATAAATCTTATAATTTGAGTAAAATATTAAACTTGACTAAAAACCGTTATCGAGGCATAGACCAACTAAATTCACAAACCACTTGACCATTATAACACATATGACATATAATCAAATATACAAATATACGTTTAAACTATTAATTTAACATGTTAGTAGGGAATTTCATGTGAGGGGTTTTATCGGGGTTAACGTATTGACGAGTTGCTAGATTTATGATTTAAAGTGTCCTAGCTCCTCAAATGTTTACTACATGACCTCTGAATTATGATAGCCTATACAATATTTAAACTAAACACGTTTCACAAACTAGTAAACCATTTCTACGACATACACAATCACTATAAACTACCATGTACAACATCATGATCAATATAATTACTTATATAGACTCGTTTATATTTTCACATTGTTATTCCAAAACCTAAGACACGATATTATATTTCTAGGTTGTACGTAGAGGTTTTCCCGGCTTATCCATTGATTTCGTTATACACTTAACATCATTTACTCACAGTGAGTTCATAGCCCCACTTTCTATTATTTAATTGTTTTACAAACCCGTGGGGGGGATACATGCTATTTTTACGCTTTGAAACTGTATGCTATCTGATTGTTTTATTTGCACTAGGTAACACGATTGTAAACAATTATGCCAATTTCTGTTGTACGAGGTCTCTCGTTAGGTATAACAACACATTACCTATTAGTTCTACCGTTGTAAATGATTATGCCAATTTCTACTGGTACGAGGTCTCCCATTAGGTATAACGACATATTACCTATTAGGGCTACCATTGTAAATGATTATGCCAATTTCTGTTGGTACGAGGTCTCCCGTTAGGTATAATGACATATTACCTATTAGGGCCACAATTGTAAATGATTATGCCAATTTATGTTGATATGAGGTCTCCCATTAGGTATAACGACACATTACCTATTAGGGCTACCATTGTAAATGATTACGCCAATTTTTGTTGGTACGAGGTTAACCATTACACCAATTTCTGTTGGTACGAGGTTAACCATTAGTTACAACAATGAACTATGAGCTTAGTGCAAAAATAACTGTTTCGTTTTCAAAATATGGGTATACAATAACGTAACTGATTCGTGAAAATCAAGTTATATATAGTATAAGTATTACTCAAGAGATCCGCAAAGAAATACAGATAACCCGAGGTCGTAGTCCGTGTGAAGGATGAATGGAATTTCGAATTCCCGATTCGTGAAACGTGTCGTGAAAGTGGTAAAAAGTGATTTGAATGAGATTATACTAATGAAATAGTAAATGAAGCACAAATAATCACTTAAACGCGTATTTCATATAAGGCAACTAAAAACGTAACGTAAAATCGAAAACGTACGCTAAAACGTAAATAAACGTTAACGTACGAAATAAAACACGACTTTTAAGCTACACTACTCCTACGGTCTTGGAAATAATTTTCAAAGGTTAAAAATGATAAAAGAAAATTTTGAGAAAAAGAAAAATATTTTTTTGACTTTTTATTTATTTTTTATGAATTTAAAACTAATTAACTAATTAAAATTAAAAAGAAAATGCAAATAAGGTGAGAAAAATGAAAATTAAATTTTGAAAATTATGAAATAACTAAAAAGTAATTTTAAAACTAAAAACTAATTTTTTTGGGCTTTTTATGTAATTTTTGGAAATTAAAAACTATTAAATCTAATTAATAATTCAAAATAAATGAGAAAAATGCAAAATATATTTCAAAATTCTAAAATAAATGAAAATAATTTTTAAAAATATTTTTTGATTTTTCTTGGCTTTTTCTGATTTTTTGGATTTTTTTAGTAATTAATAAGTATTTAAAAATGATTAAAAATGAAAATAAAATAGGAAAAATAGCAAATCAACTTGGAAAAATATGAAAAATTCAGGGAAATTCTAAAATATTATATTAAAGCTAGGAAAAATATAAAAATTGAAAAAGAAACACTGTAGCTACCACTTGCTTTGAAAACAGCTTATACCAAAGTGCTTGTTAATAAGCAGTTTGACCAAGGTTTGACCAAACTTTCACCAATTGACTTTATGACTCTAAGAAGCTTGATTGAACAGTATTTAAGCCAAAAAGTTCACAGAAACTCAGATAAGGGCTAATTCAGAATGGATAAGCACAAAGATCAATAAGCAGATAAGAAAACAGGAATAAGCAATGGTCCCAAACAGTGAATTCAGCAATATTAAGTACAAATGAACTTGTAATAAGCAATAAATCTCTGGTATCAAGCTCAAACTCACACCTGCAGGCCTAATACTTAAAACAGATACTATGTTCAACCTCTTACTAAAATAAGCCAATAATCCTAACCTAATAAGCTGTTGAGTGCAAAGTTATGGGGGCAAAACACTGACTGACCACCAGAGATCAAGAATGAACCAATAAATCACAATTCCAAACTAGTTTGGATACCTAATGAATGCTCCACACTTAGCCTAAAACTGATAGTTCAGGGTAGGTAAAAGACTGAACAAGTGATTTATGAGTGATATTCCAATAAGCAAATGAATCCCAAAGTAATTTTTTCTTTTTGAAATTTATTAACTGACTACTAAACTCTCAAAACCAGTAAATAAAACTTATCTCAGTTCAACACTAAATCCTACAAATGCTCACAAAGATATGTCCAAAAACTGAGTTCAATATGTTTCGACTTTTTGAATTGAATTAAGACTTTTGACTAAAATGAGTTTTGATTCCTAAATTTTAACTGAAACTGGTATATAAAGCTAATGTATAATTGAAATAAGCTAAAACTTATACCTATGCAACTACTTAACTGATTATGCAACCAATAAGACTAACAGATAT
This sequence comes from Artemisia argyi, assembly GCA_030686995.1. Classification (NCBI taxonomy): domain Eukaryota; kingdom Viridiplantae; phylum Streptophyta; class Magnoliopsida; order Asterales; family Asteraceae; genus Artemisia; species Artemisia argyi. The sequence goes on from CM060702.1 coordinate 118,976,041, forward strand.
GTAAAAAACTACTGAAACCAAAATGATTTTGACTTTATGATTAAATAACCTACTGACTTTTACTAAACTAAACCTAAAATTCCCTAAGTGAGATTACTAAACAAGCACAATCCTCTGAAACTCATCTTATATCAGCAAACTAAACTAATCCAAACACCCTCTTATATCCTGTCTCAACTAAGAAAACAATACAGATCCAAACTAATATGTAATCCAAACTTCACTTATGCTACTAGGAGATCCAAAAACCAAATTAACACAGATATGCAGGTATCAACCACTATAATCAACAGAAACACATATCTGAAATGTATGACAGATACGGAACAGAAGCACACCAAATTACTTCAAACTTATAATGAAATGACAAACAAGGCTACTACCAAACTAAATAAGCTGCAACAGACAGAAATAAGCAATAATAACAGATCTATACTACTTATTAATAAGATGTGCAATTTAAAAGGAAATTAAAATGGAACTTACAACAAACTCCCCCTCAGCTCAAACAGAGGGGGTTCACTATGCTTGCCTGTCTTTTGACAGGCCAAGTGACACCTCTTGGCTGCCTTAACCTCCAATAAGCTTCAGCTTATTAGCACAACAGTTGACCACTTGTTTGACTTATTTGTTTTTGAGAAAAACTTATGAAACAGTAACTGATTTAAGTTTGTAACAATAGAAACAAGTTATTTGAAACTAAATTAAGATGTAAAAACTAAATTAAAATATATTTTTTTATTTTTTATTATTATTTATTTTTTTTTTTATTATTATTTTTTTTAATTATGAAGAAGTAACCTTCAAAGTAATTGGACAATAAATTTTGAAAAACTAGTACAAATTAAAAGCAGTAGATAAAAAAAACTTAAGCAAGATTAAACAACATAAAATAAATTTGCAGAAATTTAAATGACAAGTAAATAAGATGCAAACTGAAATTAAATTTTTATTAATAAAGCTTGAGTACAAATAAAGGATTACAAAGGAATTTTATAGCTAAAACTTAACATAAAACCTACACAGACACTTAAAAACTACACACTAACACAGTGATATGGTGGGGGTATTTATAGCTGAGGCATGAGCTTGCAAGGGTTTGAGGAGCTTTCCAGAAGTGTGTTTCTTTGTGCTTAATCTCGTCCCTTGATTCCTTCTTTGATCATACGCGTGAATTTCATCCATTGGATTGCGTGCCAACTGTCCCATCACACGGATTGCTGACCTGACATTCCCTGACATGTCAGGGTTTCTAGAAGCACACGCAATTGTACCATAATGCCCTTAAATATGGTGAATTTTGGTTTATTGGAGTGTACAGTAACTTAGGGTTCTAAGGACCTGGGTTTGGGTAAAGTTTTGTGGGGCGGGTAAATGTTTGTGTGTTTTATTATTTTTGACCGGGTTAAGGTCAAGGTTGACCAGGGTGTATTTTGGATCGGGTAAAAAAAATCAAGTGGTGGTGGGCTTTTGTTATCTTGGGCTTGGGATTGATTTTTGGGCCAGCAGGATTGTGGATCCGGTGTAAATTTATTTTAGGCTTAAGTAATTTAACCAAGGACCAAAATTGTATAACTCATGAACTTAGAGCCCAATTATGTATTTCTCCAAAAGTAATATCCAAGGGCTCATTTTGACTTTTCTAAATTCTTGGAGGGTATATTTTGTCTTTTCTTTAAAACTTTCTTCAAAGGACCATTCTTGTCAATATCTAAAAGTACAGGGACCAAAATTGACATTTCTTCCAAACTTTGCTCAGGGACTAATTATGCAACTTTGGGAATTCCTGAGGGTTTCTTATGACATTCTGAGCTTTCCTTGATCATTTTGCTTCCCCGGCTCCTGCTTTTGACCTTTTTCCAATCTCGTGCTCGTTTTTGTCGTTTTGGCTTTGTTTTTGTTCATTTTTCTCATATCCGTACCTGCACATACACAAATACAAAAACACACATTCTCTTGGCATATTTGGTTAGTATTTGGTATTTTTGGTCTGAATTAAGGCCTAAAAAGAATGTGTGATTAATCACTCGTCAAAATCCCCCAGACTAAGGTATTGCCGTGTCCTCACGCAATGTCATCACCTCATGCTTAAAAGATAAATAATTTCAAAACCTCTTTTTACTGACGTTGTAAAGTAGCAATGATGTTCAAAAGAGATATCAAAATCATTTATTCTCAAAAACGCGTCGTTTTCCGATTTTTATGAATAACAACAACTACTACTCTTTTTGTACTTTTTCATTTTTATATATGTGACGGTTTGCCTTGACTTTCATTATCAATTCTTATCTGTTGATAACTTTCAGGGTCAACTAGTAGAAACACTTCTCACAGAGAAGAGACCATAAGGATAAAAATCGTCATCCTTGATTTTTCACAAGCTCCCAAACTAAGCGTAAAATCGAGATCATTGTTTATTCACAAGTTAGGTGCTAAAACTACCCACAAAAGTTACTAGTGTCATTACCTCTTGTTCCCAGGTCCTAAGTTTTGTATCTCAAGATTTTAAATTGTGAGAAATGAATTGCTTCATATTTTCTCGTTTTGATATTTGTTAGTCCGATAAGAGCATAAAATTTGAACGCTAAGTAGTTTCCAAACTTTCCCTCGAAAACCCCTGCATACAGAAATCGGGTCCACATGAAGGTCTCTGATTTAACACGATTTGTGGAGGTCCCCCTTTTTATTTACGACCGAGACATACCATGTTTGATACCCGAAACAGAAGCTTTTTATTAGGGAAACCCCCGGAGTCGAAGCTTGGCATTTTTGCATAATTATAAGCACTTTAATAATACTTGATCCTTAGTCCTTTATTTCTTTTACAACAATGGTTTTTTTAACCGCCAAGATGTAAGAGCTTTATTATGACTTTGGAGTTATATCCGATGCTTTTTTATAGCTTTGGATTCCTCTGCCTTTTTATTTGGCTTTGGACTATTATTATTGATATTCATAATCATATGCCAAACCCCAAGTCCTACGGCCTTTACTAAGATCACAACATCGGCTGCGAACCGGCAAGATGCAATAGTCTATTTCACTGTAACACTGGCAGTACCCCTATGTGTACCAAACCCCATATGCAGAGATTTTGTTGGGAACGAGAAAAAACTAAGTATTGCCCAAACCGTATACCCTTAATTAAACCTAAAGATCTATTATTATTGGTGTGCAAGCTTGTGGGAACAAGGAGGCCACAAGTACCTTTCGTGGGCTCTAAAGAGATCCAAGTACTCCACGTTTAGCACGAAACTTCTAAATAAACTCTATCATTTCTCGATCTCCGCAAATTTAAAATCTCAAGTAATGAGATTCGCGGATGCTTAGCCATAATCTTTTGATTATATTGGTTAAGGGAGATGAGCTAGGGCTCAACACGCCCGGTCAAGTCGGAACATTTATTTCTACTCTCGCCGGTAAGAAAGTCAAAACAAGGTGTCAAAACTTATTATTCATATCATATATTTTTTCATTTTTTCACTTTTTTTTTTTTTTTAATTATAAAGCGGTGACAAAAATTTAAAATTTTGGTGGAAAACGGAGTTGCGTAAATTAACAGCTCAAACGATGGTACAGGTCAAATCGAATCGGAGATTCACCCCCCCCCCTCCAGACTAAAGTGAAACATTGTCCTCAATATTTTAAGGGTACGGGTAATCCTATGAAATATCTAAGGCCGTTTATTAAGTATGCCAAGAGATAAACGTTAGTCGATAAGATTTTGGATATGGTGAATTTCCGAAAGAGCAGCGAAGAATAAGACTCGAGTGGAAAGAACGACAAACCACGAGCACGAGAGTCCTCAAACTTCGGGGAAATTCCTGAACATTCACAAAAACCACAAAAACACGAGTTTGGAAAGGGTCGCCCCCCTCACGTCACGTTACTAAAGAAATAAGAAAATAAAGAAAATGAAAATGGATAAGCATGGGGTGCCTCCCACGAAGCGCTTGTTTTTGTTAACCGAGTCACATGAGCTTGACTCGATCCCCGAATTTAGTTATCCTTAGGGAAAGTTTGGAGATCCGGAACAACCATGGGTGGTATGTCCCCTCCGAAGTAATGTTTAAGACGATGACCATTCACCTTAAAGTTGGGACCATTAGGTTGAGCAAGTTCAACGGTTCCATAAGGAAATACTTGGGTAATGGTGAATGGTCAAGACCAACGGGTTTTTAACTTGCCCGAGAAAATCTTTAATCGAGAATTGAAAAGAAGGACTCGGTCACCAACATTGAAGACGCGAACTTTAATTTTAGCAACATGAATCCTCTTTGTCTTCTCTTTGTAGATCAAAGAACTCTCATAGGCTTGATCACGAAGCTCGACAATTCATTCAATTGAACTTTACGGTGATCACCCGTGTTTTGTAGGTCAAAATTAGCATGTTTCAAGGCCCAGTAGGCCTTGTGCTCAAGTTCAAAGGGCAAATGGCAGGCCTTCCCGTAAACCAGCTTGTATGGAGTGCACCCAATGGGTGTTTTGTAAGCTGTACGGAAGGCCCAAAGTGCATCATCTAACTTATTAGCCCATGAAGCACGATGTTCACCTACGGTCCTTTCTAAAATTCGTTTCAAGCCACGATTGGAGACCTCAACTTGACCACTTGTCTCTGGGTGATATGCCGTGGAAAGACGATGTGTGACACCATATTTGAGCATAACTTTAGCGAATTGGTCATTACAGAAATAGGTCCCACGATCACTTATAATAGCACGAGGTGCACCAAATCGGGCGAAGAGACTTTTAAGAAATTTCACTATAACTCGGGCGTTATTGGTGGGTAGCGCCTTCGCTTCAACCCATTTAGACAAGTAATCGACAGCCACGAGTATATATTTGTTACCACGAGAAGACGGGAATGGACCCATAAAATCGATAACCCAGATGTCAAAAATTTCACAGACTTGGATAGCATTTTGAGGCATCTCGTCCTTTTGAGAAAATTTTCCTTGACGCTGGCAAGAATCACATGATTTAACCAACTCATGAGCATCCCGGTAAATCGTCGGCCAATAGAAGCCGGAATCAAATACTTTCTTAGCGGTGAAGTTGGCACCATGATGTCCCCCCGTGGGTCCATTGTGGCATGCCATAAGAATGTCAGCGGCTTCTTTGCCGTGAACGCACCGCCGGATCACTTGATCCGCACAAATCTTAAACAAGTAGGGGTCATCCCAGAAATAATGCTTAACATCTTTGAAGAATTTCTTCTTTTGCTGGAACGACATCCCTTTTCGGATAAAATTCCCCGCATGGTAATTCGCAAAGTCGGCGAACCATGGGGTACTAGAATCACAATGTGATAAACTCCCCAGTGTCTCGAGAGGAAATGCTTCGATAATTTCCTTTTTCTTGAAAACACTTTGATGAGGATTCTCTAAACGCGATAGGTGATCAGCAGCAAGGTTCTCAAATCCCTTTTTGTCTCGAATTTCAACTTTGAATTCTTGAAGGAGGAGAACCCACCGCATAAAGCGTGGCTTAGCATCTTGCTTTGCCATTAAGTATTTAAGAGCCGAATGATCCATATACACTATGCATTTCTTCAAAAGCAAATAAGGTCGAAACTTTTCAAAGGCGTAAATGACGGCTAACATTTCTTTCTCAGTAGTCGTATAATGGTATTGAGCGTTGGTCATTGTTTTACTTGCATAGTGTATCGGCTGAAAATGTTTTGACTTGCGTTGCCTCAGGACTGCACCAATGGCATAATTGCTAGCATCGCACATTAGCTCGAAGGGCAAGTCCCAATCGGGGGCAATTAAGATGGGAGCCTCCGTTAACTTATTTTTAAGAATATTAAATGCTTCGATGCATTCATTTGAGAAGATAAACGGAGCATCTTTTTCAAGCAAGTGGGTCGGGGCCGGGCTATCTTAGAAAAGTCTTGAATGAAACGTCGGTAAAAGCCGGCATGACCGAGAAAACTTCTAATTCCTTTAACGGTGGTGGGATGAGGTAATTTTGCAATTACGTCGACTTTAGCTCAACCGACCTCAATCCCAGATTTAGATATTTTATGGCCGAGGACAATGCCCTCTTTCACCATGAAATGGCACTTCTCCCAATTTAGAACCAAGTTGGTGTCTTCACACCGTTTCAGCATTCTTTCTAAATGGGAGAGGCAAGAAGTGAAAGAATCTCCATAAACCGAGAAATCGTCCATGAAAACTTCTATGGTTTTCTCGATCATGTCTGAGAATATAGACATCATACACCTTTGGAACGTGTCTGGAGCATTGCATAAGCCAAAAGGCATACGACGATAGGCAAACGTTCCATAAGGGCAAGTAAAGGTAGTCTTTTCCTGGTCCGGAGGGTCAATTGGTATTTGAAAATAGCCGGAAAATCCATCAAGAAAACAATAGAACTCATTTCCCGCTAGGCGTTCTAGCATTTGATCCATAAATGGAAGTGGGAAATGGTCCTTACGAGTCGTATCATTCAATTTACGATAATCAATACAAACTCTCCATCCGGTAACAAGACGTGTCGGAATCAATTCATTATCTTCATTAGTTACGACGGTCATTCCTCCTTTCTTTGGTACGCAGTGGACCGGGCTAACCCAGGAGCTATCCGAGATTGGATAAATCATTCCGGCATCGAGGAGTTTGATTACTTCCTTTCGATAACCTCAGGAATTTTCGGGTTAACCCGTCATTGTTGCTGAATGGACGGTTTGTAATTGTCTTCAAGTAAGATCTTATGCGTGCAAAAACGAGGGTCGATACCCTTGATATCGGAAATTTGCCAAGCGATGGCACGTTTATGCTTCTTCAGCACATCTAAGAGACGGTTCGTCTCCTCATTCTTAAGTTCTTTAGAAATTATGACGAGAAGTTTGTCGGTTCCTTCCAAAAATGCGTATTCGAGATGAGGAGGCAAATCCTTGAGCTCGGGCTCCGGAGGATTCTCAGTAGACGGCTTAACTTCTTTAACATCGGCCATTTTAAGGTCCATCGGAGGGAGGGACGGGTTGGGATCTTCGTTTAGCATTTTCTCAATCAAAAGAACATCCCCCTCCGGGTCGCAATCGGAATGATCAATTTCCGGTGAAATCGAATCATTAGCAAGAAAGGCCTCGATCTCTTCCAAAATGAAATCACTTCCCTCAAACGGAGTAAGGGAAGGGGAAGGATCGGATATTATTGGTTCAGAAGTAGGAGTGGGATTGCCACTCGAAGCATTTTCGTTAAAGCCAAGTAACTCTTGAGCATACTCCTCCGTAACTTCATCAATAACGTCGACTCGGTTAACGGAATATTTGTCATAATTGGAGGAGTACCTCGTGTTTTGATCCAAATTAAACGTTACGGCTTCGGTACCAACGCGTAGGGTAATTTCTTCATCATAAGCATCAATTAATGCATGGCTGGTCTTTAGGAAACCTCTCCCGAGAATGAGAGGAACCCGTGGATCAGCATCAAAATCAACAATGACAAAATAGGCAGGGAAATTAAATTTCCCAACATTAACAAAAACATCCTCGGCTATTCCCATCGGGCGGGAAGTAGTTCGGTCGGCTAGCTCGAGGGTCATGCAAGTCGGAGTTAATTCGGGTAAAGACAGCTTTTTCCAAATAGATAACGGCATTAGGTTAATGCTAGCGCCAATATCGGCCAAGGCGAAGCATTGAACCATCCCAGTAAAATTACATGAAATGAGAAATCGACCAGGGTCTTCAAGCTTTTCGGGAAGCTTTTGGAGGATAACCGCCGAACAATTTTCATTCATTTGGTTTCGTGACTTTTCAAACAATTTTTCTTTGTTATTTAAAAGACCTTTCAGCATTGAAGAAAATTTAGGCATTAAAAGTATAGCATCCGCGAGAGTTATATCAAAATGTAGCTCTTGAAAAATCTGATAAAACTTTTCCATCTGGTTTTTATTTCTCTCACGGTGCGTTTGTTTATTTAAGCGTGACGGATAAGGTAATTTCGTTTTGATGGGTATTTCTTTCTCAGCTTCGTTAACAACTTTTTTCCTTTAGACGTTGGGACCACCGGAGGTTGGATGTTCTCGGTCCTTCCATTGTTACTAGGAATTTCCGTATCCGTTGTCGCCTCGGTTTCACGGGCGACTACCTTAGGAGACGAAGAAGAAGGGGTAGTCGGAGCCGTTGGTCCATCGATTATAACACCACTCCTAGTCGTAATTGCTTTTGCATCACCCCTTGGGTTAGCAATTGTGTTGCTCGGAAGAGAACCAGACGTCGATGCTTGATTCATCTTAATAAAATTGCTCATCATTTGCTTAAGCTCATTCGTTTGTCGAGTCATGGTTGTGTCGATCTCCTTCTTAAGTTCAACCCTCATATTGTTTATTTGATTTTGCATTGCTCGAATGTTAACATCATTTGGTTTCATATAATTAGCAAGCTCAGGAGAAGGTTGTGGTGGTTGATAAACTTGTTGTGGTGGAGGGACTTGATAATTGGTTCCACAGTTTTTATTGTAACCTTGGTTTTGATAACCTTGGTTATTTTGAGGATAACGGTTTTGATTAGTTTGCACGGGTGGAAACCCTGGTGGACTTGTTTGGTTAGTATGAAAACCTTGGTTTTGATTGTAGTTTACGGCTGCTATGTTAGCATTATAAACTTGGCCATCGGTGGCTTGACAATCATAATACGGATGGGGTCCACCACAAATCACACATTTTTCATTAATGGCTTTAACGGGCTCGGGTTTTTGGTTCTGCAACTTAAACTCTTTCATCATACAACGGATAGCGTCGGTAAGTTCGGCCAATTCCGATGATTGGACCGACGAAGGAGAAGGAGCAGGAAAAGAAGTCACTTTCGAAACATTCGGTTTGTTACGAGAAGTCAGAACCTTAGATTTATTCTCGATGATCGAAAAAATATCCCTAGGCGTACGATTCAAGATATTTCCACCGGCGGCTGCGTTTAAAGAATCTTGATCGTTTTGAGTCAAAGCATTATAAAACGTGTCGATTTGGTGTAACTCGGAGAAACCGTGGTGATGACATTTTCGAAGTAGATCCTTAAAACGTTCCCATGCCTCACCAAAGTTCTCGTCAAAACGTTGTTGAAAATTAGTTATATCATTCTTAAGATTAGTCGTTTTGGACGGTGGAAAGAAGTGATTAACAAATTTCGAGACGAGTTCTTCCCATGTGTGAATTGAACGAGGGGGTTCTTTTTCAAGCCAAATCTGGGCTGAACCCTCAAGTGAAAATGGGAACAACATCAATTTGATAGCATCGTGAGGGACATCCTTAAATTTCAAAGTCGAAGTTAACTTATTAAACCATCGGATGTGTGCGTGAGGATCGTCCCTCTCAAAACCGTGAAATTGTTTTGATGTGACAAGTTGAATCAATCCAGTTTTAAGTTCAAAATTATCGGAAAGGATTGGTGGTAAAACAATTGCATCCCCGTATCCCTCGGTGGGACACTGGAGCAATTCTTGCATAGCACGTAGATCGTAAACCGGTTGTGGTCCCATCAGAGGGATCACATTGTTTTGAATACCACCCATCGGCGGGGGTCCCAAGTGTTGCTCGTTCGGGTTCATTTCCTCCGTATTAGGAAAAAGAACTCGGTGTGTATGACGAAACAAACTTTCCGGATTTGAAAGTGGTGAAACAAGTCGTTTAGACGTTGAACGTGTGTTCATACACCACAAAAATCAAATTTTTGAAAAATAAAAGGAAAATCAAATTTGAAAAGGAAAATCTTTTTGTATTTTTATTTTTATAAAGCAAAATTCAAAAACTTAAACTTTTGTTTTTTTTTTCTTTTTTCAAACGTTATGTTAATCGTAAACCGTTTCCTTTAAACCTACTCGCGACAGAACGGGAGAGAAGAATGGATCTCTCTTCAGCTTGCAATTTAATGTCAACGCTTCCGTGTTTTCCGCTTATTCGGTCGTAGAATCCAAAGTAATCCGATTAGCAACTAATTTCACGCATTGTTATATTGAGAGACTTATTTGGTTTACAACGCTCTTCCTTTCGGTCGAGACGAGGCTGTAACTTTATTATTTTTTTGGTATTTTTGAAAACACTTTAGGAAAAGTGTTTTTGATTTTTCAAAAAAATTTTTTGGTTTTTATAAAAAATATATACAAGGAATGTTTTCAAAACACAATTTCGAAAAACGAAAACGAAAAATTCACTTCAACCTTCCCCGGCAGCAGCGCTAAAATAGATTCGTGAAAATCAAGTTATGTATAGTATAAGTATTACTCAAGAGATCCGCAAAGAAATACGGATAACCCGAGGTCGTAGTCCGTGTGAAGGATGAATGGAATTTCGAATTCCTGATTCGTGAAACGTGTCGTGAAAGTGGTAAAAAGTGATTTGAATGAGATTATACTAATGAAATAGTAAATGAAGCAAAAATAATCACTTAAACACGTATTTCAAATAAGGCAACTAAAAACGTAACGTAAAATCGAAAACGTACGCTAAAACGTAAATAAACATTAACGTATGAAATAAAACGCGACTTTTAAGCTACACTACTCCTACGGTCTTGGAAATAATTTTCAAAAGTTAAAAATGATAAAAGAAAATTTTGAGAAAAAGAAAAATATTTTTTTGACTTTTTATTTATTTTTTATGAATTTAAAACTAATTAACTAATTAAAATTAAAAAGAAAATGCAAATAAGGTGAGAAAAATGAAAATTAAATTTTGAAAATTATAAAATAACTAAAAAGTAATTTTAAAACTAAAAACTAATTTTTTTTTGGCTTTTTATGTAATTTTTGGAAATTAAAAACTATTAAATCTAATTAAAAATTCAAAATAAATGAGAAAAATGCAAAATAAATTTCAAAATTCTAAAATAAATGAAAATAATTTTTAAAAATATTTTTTGATTTTTCTTGGCTTTTTCTGATTTTTTTGGATTTTTTAGTAATTAATAAGTATTTAAAAATGATTAAAAATGAGAATAAAATAGGAAAAATAGCAAATCAACTTGGAAAAATATGAAAAATTCAGGGAAATTCTAAAATATTATATTAAAGCTAGGAAAAATATAAAAATTGAAAAAGAAACACTGTAGCTACCACTTGCTTTGAAAACAGCTTATACCAAAGTGCTTGTTAATAAGCAGTTTGACCAGGGTTTGACCAAACTTTCACCAATTGACTTTATGACTCTAAGAAGCTTGATTGAACAGTATTTAAGCCAAAAAGTTCACAGAAACTCAGATAAGGGCTAATTCAGAATGGATAAGCACAAAGATCAATAAGCAGATAAGAAAACAGGAATAAGCAATGGTCCCAAACAGTGAATTCAGCAATATTAAGTACAAATGAACTTGTAATAAGCAATAAATCTCTGGTATCAAGCTCAAACTCACACCTGCAGGCCTAATACTTAAAACAGATACTATGTTCAACCTCTTACTAAAATAAGCCAATAATCCTAACCTAATAAGCTGTTGAGTGCAAAGTTATGGGGGCAAAACACTGACTGACCACCAGAGATCAAGAATGAACCAATAAATCACAATTCCAAACTTGTTCGGATACCTAATGAATGCTCCACACTTAGCCTAAAACTGATGGTGCAGGGTAGGTAAAAGACTGAACAAGTGATTTATAAGTGATTTTCCAATAAGCAAATGAATCCCAAAGTAATTTTTTTCTTTTTGAAATTTATTAACTAACTACTAAACTCTCAAAACCAGTAAATAAAACTTATCTCAGTTCAACACTAAATCCTACAAATGCTCACAAAGATATGTCCAAAAACTGAGTTCAATATGTTTTGACTTTTTGAATTGAATTAAGACTTTTGACTAAAATGAGTTTTGATTCCTAAATTTTAACTGAAAATGGTATATAAAGCTAATGTTTAATTGAAATAAGCTAAAACTTATACCTATGCAACTACTTAACTGATTATGCAACCAATAAGACTAACAGATATGTAAAAATCTAGTGAAACCAAAATGATTTTGACTTTATGATTAAATAACCTACTGACTTTTACTAAACTAAACCTAAAATTCCCTAAGTGAGATTACTAAACAAGCACAATCCTCTGAAACTCAGCTTATATCAGCAAACCAAACTGATCCAAACACCCTCTTATATCCTGTCTCAACTAAGAAAACAATACAGATCCAAACTAATATGTAATCCAAACTTCACTTATGCTACTAGGAGATCCAAAAACCAAATTAACACAGATATGCAGGTATCAACCACTATAATCAACAGAAACACAGATCTGAAATGTATGACATATATGGAACAGAAGCACACCAAATTACTTCAAACTTATAATGAAATGACAAACAAGGCTACTACCAAACTAAATAAGCTGCAACAGACAGAAATAAGCAATAATAACAGATCTATACTATTTATTAATAAGATGTGCAATTTAAAAGGAAATTAAAATGGAACTTACAACAAACTCCCCCTCAGCTCAAACAGAGGGGGTTCACTATGCTTGCCTGTCTTTTGACAGGCCAAGTGACACCTCTTGGCTGCCTTAACCTCCAATAAGCTTCAGCTTATTAGCACAACAGTTGACAACTTGTTTGACTTATTTGTTTTTGAGAAAAACTTATGAAACAGTAACTGATTTAAGTTTGTAACAATAGAAACAAGTTATTTGAAACTAAATTCAGATGTAAAAACTAAATTGAAATATATTTTTTTATTTTTTATTATTTTATTATTTTTATTTTTTTATTTTTTTATTTTTTTTTAATTATGAAGAAGTAACCTTCAAAGTAACTGGATAATAAATTTTGAAAAACTAGTACAAATTAAAAGCAGTAGATAAAAAAAACTTAAGCAAGATTAAACAACATAAAATAAATTTTCAGAAATTTAAATGACAAGTAAATAAGATGCAAACTGAAATTAAATTTTTATTAATAAATCTTGAGTACAAATAAAGGATTACAAAGGAATTTTATAGCTAAAACTTAACATAAAACCTACACAGACACTTAAAAACTACACACTAACACTGTGATATGGTGGGGGTATTTATAGCTGAGGCATGAGCTTGCAAGGGTTTGAGGAGCCTTCCAGAAGTGTGTTTCTTTGTGCTTAATCTCGTCCCTTGATTCCTGCTTTGATCATACGCGTGAATTTCATCCATTGGATTGTGTGCCAACTGTCCCATCACACGGATTGCTGACCTGACATTCCCTGACATGTCAGGGTTTCTAGAAGCACACGCAATTGTACCATAATGCCCTTAAATATGGTGAATTTTGGTTTATTGGAGTGTACAGTAACTTAGGGTTCTAAGGACCTGGGTTTGGGTAAAGTTTTGGGGGGCGGGTAAATGTTTGTGTGTTTTATTATTTTTGACCGGGTTAAGGTCAAGGTTGACCAGGGTGTATTTTGGATCGGGTAAAAAAAATCAAGTGGTGGTGGGCTTTTGTTATCTTGGGCTTGGGATTGATTTTTGGGCCAGCAGGATTGTGTATCCGGTGTAAATTTATTTTAGGCTTAAGTAATTTAACCAAGGACCAAAATTGTATAACTCATGAACTTAGAGACCAATTCTGTATTTCTCCAAAAGTAATATCCAAGGGCTCATTTTGACTTTTCTAAATTCTTGGAGGGTATATTTTGTCTTTTCTTCAAAACTTTCTTCAAAGGACCATTCTTGTCAATATCTGAAAGTACAGGGACCAAAATTGACATTTCTTCCAAACTTTGCTCAGGGACTAATTATGCAACTTTGGGAATTCCTGAGGGTTTCTTATGACATTCTGAGCTTTCCTTGATCATTTTGCTTCCCCGGCTCCGGCTTTTGACCTTTTTCCAATCTCGTGCTCGTCTTTGTCGTTTTGGCTTTGTTTTTGTTCATTTTTCTCATATTCGTACCTGCACATACACAAATACAAAAACACACATTCTCTTGGCATATTTGGTTAGTATTTGGTATTTTTGGTCTGAATTAAGGCCGAAAAAGAATGTGTGATTAATCACTCATCAATTATGTGTTCAACTGCTTAACTATAAACCTATGTATTTCACTCAACCTTTGTGTTGACTGTTTTAAGCATGTTTTATTTCATGTCCAAAACGTACGAGGATGGCATAGAGGGGCACAGATGCATCAAGAAGGCTATAATATATTTTATCATTCTTACTTAATGTAATATGTAACCGTGAAACTACTGGGACCTCCATTTTTTAAACTCTGATATTCGAATGATAAATGTTTTAAAACAACTCAATTAGAGTTCATTTTTTGTTATTATAAGTGTTATGTCATGAAGTAACACCCAGTTTATATTCCGCTGCATTTACGAAATTAGGGGTGTTACACAATGTATGGATTTGCTGATACTTATGGGATATTAAACATGTATTTGGTACACATTCCTCAAAAGTTAGATAAATATTACATTCCAAACTTGTGTTTTGAGAATTCTTGTGACGAGGACACATATAAAGTTAGGTGATACGTGGGAATTGCGCCCTCACAACAGGTTTTACCTCTCAAGGGATCTTGGGAAGCTTACAACCCCCACCAATACAGTATACCTGATCGTTGTAGTATAGTATAGTGACAAGTACCGGGGGATTGATCGTTCAACTCTGGAATAGTGTCGCTAGGATTAGAAAGCCTACTAAACTAGGTCTAGAGGTGAGGGATGATTCTTTTTGTATTTTTATATCTAATGAAAAGCAAGTAAAAATCTCGGGTTTTGAAGGAGTGGGCGGAATTAGTTGCTAGCCAACTAACCCAATTAACTACTAATGCAATCAAAAACAAAATAACAAAAATGAAAATGAAACTCTTATACTAATGTGGTGGAAACAATAATGAGGAAAGTTGTGTTTACTCAGATTTCATTACTCCCTAGATATCTTTTACAGGTTGATTAGTTTGTTACAATTGCATGGATGACGGGTCATATTCCTTAATACTAGTCGTAGGGCCGTGTACAATATTCCCTAACTCTATAGGATCCTACTTCACTCCTATGTCGAGCCGTTAGAAGCTCCTAACATGGGATCATTAGAATTCTCCTACGCATTAAATACAACCAAAAATCGTAGTACACCTCCGATCATGTTTCTTAAGACGTTCAAGCAAGTTACCAATAGAAGTCTGCCAGTTTTCTTAAGCCTAACATCGAATACAATCATCTATAACAATTATAAACAAACAATCAACCCATAATTAACATCTAGGTTTCACTACATCTAAGCAAACACAATGAAAATCTAGCCTAGCATGTTAAAGAGAAGAAAAGCGTAAGATATAATCACACAACACATAGACATATTGAATGATTTGAATGAATACTTATCTTCAATTGAACATGGAAGAATCAAGGGGTTGGAACCCTTGAAAAACTGATAAAATTCGGACTAGGGTTTATTCCCTCAAAGTTGCACACTAATGAATGAAATTTGGAAAACTATATATAGATATTACATCGTGACGGCGTCATGTGTTAGATCGTGACGCCGTCAACTCGCCGCCATGATAAAATCGTATTGCCTAGATCTATTTGTGATGCCGTCATGTGTAGAAAATACTCTGGGCCGTCACTAATGTTTGGACCCTGACGGCCTTGGTGACGCCTTCAGGCCACAAGCTTAAAAACTCTCTGGATCGTCACGTGTATTTTCCACTTCCACCTCTTTTGTAACTCTTGACGCCGTCATGTACAAAGGCTTGACGCCATCAGGTACTGTTCCCAGCAAGGAAATTTGAGACTTTGCCATTTTCTTCACTTTTATGCTCTAAAAACGTCCAAAATGCTTCCTTTTCCAGATTTCTCTCCAAAAGTACCTAAAATGACAAAAGGAACGATTTAGGGCAATATTTGATCAAATAATCTCGAATTCGGGCTTAAATGACCCCTTAAAAGCGGTACACTTTTCGCCTCATCATTAGGATTAATGGGAATCGGAAAAAGAATGTTGGGAATATGTCATGGGATGAACTAGTTGAATGTGTTGATCCCAATTGAGCAAACGATCTTATATAGAAGTTGACTTGTATTAAACACTTAAGCTAGAATGCGGAATATAAAAAGCTTAACTTAAGAAGAACAATTCACTATCAACACTTCAATATTATTAATACGAGCACTCGACAATGCTAGGGTTTTACAACCTTGAAGTGTAAACGAAAACTGAACAATATGTACTCAATCTAACCCTAGGATCCTCCTTTTATAGGCCAAGGAGTCCTACTAGGTTTACAATAACTTTCTATGCAAGATAAGAATATTCTAGACGTATAATATATACACACAATCTATTCTATAATTATCTACTTCGAATACATGCTTATCACATTAGCAGTAGATTCCTTTAGCAGCATTTTCCCTTAGCAGCACTTTGACATCAGCAGCAGAATCATTTACCTTAGCAGCAGTTTCATCACATTAGCAGTAGATTTCTTTAGCAGCATTTTCCCTTAGCAGCACTTTGACATCAGCAGCAGAATCATTTACCTTAGCAGCAGTTTCATCATAGCAGCAGTTTCACTCAGCAGCAGAATCCAAAACCCAACAATCCTCCCCTAAACTTAATATTTATCACTAAATCATTAAGTTTCTTTAAAACACAATCATACACTAGGAGGATGCTTCCAAACACTCAAGTCTTGAGATGTCTGTTGACCAAGTATCTTTTTATACTTTGACAGCAAATTAAATGCCTGATCATCAGTATCATAGTCTTTCTGCAAGTTGAGTAATCCAGCACCATTAACCATCTGATTGACAGTATTCCAGTATCTTACCACTGGGTAATCCCTTTCAGCCAGCATATACAAAGTAATTGGTCCAATTTCCAAATCATGAACTCCAGAATCTTGAAAGAGTCTCCATTTTCTTACTTTGTATCCTACTATCTCTGTCCATTCAGAATCATCCATTGAAGGTTCATACACAAGTTTTAGAGCTCTCCAGAGAACATTATCAGCCATAGTCTTAATATAATCAAGATCCTATGTTTCATACTTTTTACCATCAAACTTTTCAGCTCCAAACTTTGCCTTATAAAACGTCCACAAATCATCAACATCCTCTCTATCAAAGTAATATAGCATCTGTTGAAATCTAAGAAACCTATGAGACTTTCCATCAGATCTCTCAACATCATGAAATGCTCCTATTTTAGTATCATATCCTGTAGTTACTTTGATAATAGGATATTTGATTCCTATTGGTGTGGCATCAACTACTTCAGGTTCCTCCATCTTACCAACCATAGTAAGACCCTTCAATTGTTCCTTTAAATGCTCAGGAGGAATATGATCATAATCATTCTTGAACTCATCTCCTTCTGGCTTAGAACTGCTTTCTTCTCCTGTTTTTCTCTTCTTCTTTGTAAAGGATTTATGAACAACACCTTTTCTTTTACCACTTTGAACAGAAGAAGTTGTCTTATTTGCACTATCATCAAGCTGCTTAACACTATCTGCCTCTTGAACATGCTCTACTTCAGCCACTTTTTCAGGTACCAACTTTTTATTCATCTGAGCAATATGTTTCAAATCTTCAGCACAACCCATAGGATAGAAGGTATCTGTTTGTCTTTTAGCTTGTTGATACAGATCAAAAACCTCTTGATCAGACTCAGGTTTTAACAGCATCAATTTCCATCCCTTCATATTCTTCAGGTATCTTTTGTAAGGAATTATTGAAGATACTGCTGACAGGTTCCTGCGGAAGCTTAGAGTGTTTCTGCTGATGACTGGTTCCTGCAGACGTATAGAGATCCTACGGATAGAGTTAAACCGTGGATAGAACTTATGTAATTTAGGACAAGATATGTAGAATATCTTCTATTAGTTTATTATTATTCGTTTCTTGTAAGAAAGGTTAGGGTTTCTATTAGTATATAAGGAACCCTAGGTCATTGTATTACGTACGAGTTTTATAACATTATTAGTTAAAGTATTGATCTATAGAAGATCAAGTTTAGTATACATGTTTGTTTTTATATTCCGCAATAATTACAAGCTCACAGAGATTATCTTAGTCTTACTGGTGATTACATTAGTAGGCTAACGATCTATTGGCTCGAGATCTATCAAGATATAGATCCCAACAAGTGGTATCAGAGCCACGAGATACTCTCTGTAACCTCAACACAATCACATAACTTTTCACTCAATACCAATGGGAGACAAACCAGGCAGTGATGTCACTCTCTCAGAAGCAGGCTCTCTCACTCAACAACTACAACAAGTGGCCTTCTCAAACAGCAATGCCAAGCTTCCTTTTCTCAGGAAGGATGAGTATGAGATCTGGGCCATGAAGATGCAAAACTGGATTGCAAGTGTTGACTATAACCTCTGGAATGTTATACTCAATGGCTATCGTCCTAAGAAGCAAACTGTAGATGCTGATGGAAAAATTAAGATTGTGGAACCTGTTTCTGCTAAAGAAATTCTTGCTATACAAAGGGAGAATAAAGCAAGAACCATATTGCTGCAGGCAAACCCTGATGACCACATGGGAGATTTTCATTCCATGACTGATCCAAGAGAAATCTGGTGGGCTATAAAAGCTAGATTTGGGGGGAATGAAGAATCAAAAAGGATGAGAAAGAGTATGTTGAAACAAGAATTCCAAGAATTCAAAATAACTGAAGAAGAAGGTCTCCACAAAGGCTATGACAGGTTTCAGAAGATACTGAGTCACTTGAATCAGCTTCTAGCCAGACCTGACAATGAGGAGGTGAATTCCAGGATTCTAAGAGCCTTGCCTCCCTCATGGTCTCAGGTGAGTATATCATTGAAAACCAAAGGTGGCCTGGACTACCTCAGTCTTGATGACTTGTACAACAAAGTTAGAGCTTTGGAAGGCGACATAAAGGGATTCT
Organism: Artemisia argyi; assembly: GCA_030686995.1. Classification (NCBI taxonomy): domain Eukaryota; kingdom Viridiplantae; phylum Streptophyta; class Magnoliopsida; order Asterales; family Asteraceae; genus Artemisia; species Artemisia argyi. Next base: position 118,994,865 of record CM060702.1, read on the forward strand.
CTCCATATGCAGCAACTCCTTCAAAATCTGCATTTGTCAGCTCTAACTCAAACTACATGCCACATACCTATACAAGTCCATCCCCAGTACCACAGGTTTACTCAAGTCCATCCACTCCAAGTCAAAGTCTTCCCATTACCACATTGTCTTTTTCAAATGCTAATCCAATAACTCATCCAAAGATTAGTAATGTGATGGAAGATGTACTTCATTCATTTGTTGCTGAAGTTGATAAACAGCAACAAATAGCTTATGAAGATTTTGAGCAGATTGATGAACTTGCTTTAGAAGAATTGGACTTAAAGTGGCAAATGGCTATGCTCTCCCTCAAGGTCAGAAGATTTGAGCAAAAGGTTGGTAAAAAGCTCAATGTTGATGGTAGAGATGCAGCTCGGTTTGACAGGAGGAAAGTGAAGTGCTATGCTTGTGGAGAAATTGGCCATTTTGCAAGAGAGTGCACAACCAAGAAGGGTGAAGCTAATACTAGATACTCAGCATACAAGAAGAAAGAGGTAGAGGCTGGTGAATCAAAAGCCTTGGTAACTGCTATAGATGCTGGTGTTGACTGGAATGAGCTTGAAGATGCAACAAGCAGCTCTCCTTAAATCTCTTGCATGGCTAGTTGTGATGATGACTTCGGCCTCATGGGAATCTCTCCTTAGGTATCTACTTATGTTTGTAATTGTGATTCTAAATATACAACTCTAAAAGAAGCTTATGATGAGATGAAACCAAAATATAATGAGTGTTTTATTGAAGCTGCAACTTACAAAGAAGCTTTTAAAACCTTAGAACAACAGAAGATGTGGTTTCAGCAAAATCAATTGGCTTATGAGGAAAAGATTAGAGTTTTAAGTAGAGATTTAGAGAATACTAGCAATGAATTAAAGTTTTCTGAAAAAGAAAAAGCTAGAATTTAGTCTGAGAAAGATGTTTTGCAAGAGAAATTGGATAAAGAAGTAGCTAGGCATAAAGAGTGGCTAGTTTCAGGTGATAAATTATCTAGGTTACTCTACAGTAGTAAGTCTGTAACATCTGAGATAGGTCTAGGGTTTAAGAAATATGTTGGTCCAGAAGCAAATCACTATTTAGATAAGAAAAATCATAATTATTCTGTCACTATAAACTATCTAAAGGAAGGTGAGATGCATGCTGTACCAGGACCTATCAGAGGTGTATTTATGCCTACCACCAAAACCTCTGACTTTGATGGTTCACACCATCTGTTTGGCAAAAAGTCTAATGACTTGCCAAACAAGTCTAAAGACTCTCCAACCATAGGAACTCCTAAGCCTACATCCCATAAGTTGGACTTACCAGAATCAAAGGAAAACACTGGCATTAGGATCAATGACTCCCCTAACTCTAGCAGTATATCTAGTAATGATTCTAACACTTATGTCTTTTGTTCTTCCAGGGACAAGACCTCAGAGACCTCTAGTTATGCCCGCTGTGATTCCAAGACCAAGTCAGACTCACCCAAGTCCTCAATAAAGATTTCTGACAAGTCATCTTACAAGTCTGTGGACTCTGAAGTTGCTGCTGATGAAGTTCTTTCTGAGACAGCCTCTTCTGAAGACTTGTTATTTACTTCTTTTGAAAATAATTCCTTTCAGTGTTTACAAAACAATTCTATTTCTGGTGTTTCGTTGAATAATTCTGTGTTTAATAAGACATCTTTTGGATTTAATAAATCTTCTAAGAAGAAGAAGTGTTTTGTTTGTGGTAGCAAACTGCATTTGATTAAGGATTGTGATTTTCATGATAAGAGGATGGGTGTTTCTGTTGTTAATAATAGACCTAGACAAAAGTGGACTAACACTTGTACCAAACCCTCATTAGTTCCACAGGCAAATTATAATGTCAGCAGAATGCATTCCATTCCTGCTGATTGGTCTGTTCCTTCTGATAGGTCTGTTTCTGCTAGTAGATATATGAATACCAATAGAAATAGATATGGGTCAAGACCATTTTATGGATTTAATCATTGGTATGGATATACTGACCCAATGTTTTTGGGAAGGGCTACTTGGGATTCTGCTGAAAAGTCCTCAGCAGATTGTTCTTGGACATATAAAAGGCCATATAACTACAGGAATTCCAGGAACAATCATGGATCTAACTCATCTTCTTGGGTACATCATAATGATCCACAGGGCAGCCTCAAGTCTTTCATGACTTAAGTCTCTTAACATATTAATGTTGTTGTATATTAACTTTTTTTGTTGTAGGAACATCCTCTTCTTAATAAAGACTTAGGTATTGTTGATAGTGGCTGTTCAAGAAACATGTCTGGGAATCCGGAGAAGCTACATGACTTTGTGCCAATTAATGGAGGTATAGTGAGGTTTGGAAGTGGATTAGGAAGGATCACTGGCAAAGGAACCATTAGAACTCCAAAGGTGGATTTTGAGAATGTCTACTATGTGAAGGAGCTTCAAGGATTCAATTTGTTCTCAGTTTCACAAATTTGTGACAAAAAGCTTCATGTACTTTTCACTGAAGAGGGTTGTCTCATTCTTTCACCTGAGTTCAAAATACCTGATGACAATCATGTATTGCTAAAGGCTCCAAGAAATCATAATCTTTATACATTTGACTTGAATGATGTCAAGCCAGAAGGTGATCTAACATGTTTGGTGGCTAAAGCATCCTTGGATGAATCTACAAAATGGCATAGAAGGATGGTACATGTTAATTTCAAAGTTATCAACAAACTTGCTAAAGATGGACTTGTTCATGGACTTCCTTCTAAGATATTCACTAATGAGCATAATTGTGTAGCTTGTAACAAGGGTAAGCAACACAAAGCTTCTTATAAGGCCATTACTGCTATGAGCACTATCTCAAAACCATTGCAGCTACTTCATATGGATCTTTTTGGTCCAACATCCATCAGGAGTATTGACCATAAGTACTTCTGTTTGGTAATTACTGATGCTTTCAGTAGATTCAGTTGGACATTCTTTTTGGTGACTAAAGATCAAACCTTTCAGGCACTTAAAGAATTTATGGCTCTCATTGAAAATCAACTTAACAAGAAGATTAAGGGTATTAGGTGTGACAATGAGACAGAGTTCAAAAATGCTAATCTCATTGAATTTTATGGTTTAAAGGGTATTAAAAGAGACTATAGCACTCCTAGGACTCCACAACAGAATGGGGTGCAGAAAGGAAGAATAGAACCCTTATAGAGGCTGTAAGATCTGTGCTTGCTGACTCTAAACTTCCCACCATGTTTTGGACTGAAGCAGTTGGCACTGCTTGTTATGTATTGAATAGGGTGTTGATTACTAGACCTCATAATAAGACACCCTATGAGCTACTGACAGGGAAGAAACCTACCAGTGAACACTTGAAACCTTTTGGTTGTCAGGTGACCATTCTAAACACAAGTGATCACTTAGGCAAATTTGAAGCAAAAGCTGCTGAAGGATATATTGTTGGTTACTCAGCTCATAGCAAGGCTTACAGGGTATATAACTTGGCTGCCAAGAAGATAGAAGAGACTCTTAACCTGATATTTCTGGAGGAGAATGTAAATGTTCAGGGAAAAGGTCATGAATGGTATTTTGACCTTGATTACCTAACAGATTATTTGGGGTATGCTAGACACAAAACTAACCCCTCTGCAGGTATAAAAGTGTCATCTTCTAACAGTGCAGGTACTCTACAGGATGATTCAGACAGTGATTCAGAATATGATGAACCCACTATTGTTGTAACTACTCTACCAATTCAAATAGCAGATCCTCCTAACAAAGAAGCCTCTGATGCCAAATCTGCTGATGATGTGGAAAACTCAACCTATGCAGAAGATCTTGCTAGACTCAAAAAGCAAGAACATGCAGCTGCTGAGGAAGCTAAAAGACTTGGTCTTGAATTTGCTCAAGACACTGAAGCACTCTTAAAACAAGCTGCTGTTGAAGAGAGCAGAAAAACTAGTTCTGCTGATACATCTGCTGATGCAGCTGCTGATTCTGCTGATGGAGATTCTGCTGAAGGCATTTCTACTGCAGTTCCTGTTTCCACAAAAACATCCACAAGTTTGGATGAACCTTATGGCAGGTTTCCAATTCCCTCAGATCTTGCTAATGTTGAGCAAGGTGATGGCATTTTTCAATCAGCTTCTTATGATGAAGACTTTGCTCCTACACTAACCAATCTTGATACATCCATTAATGTTAATCCTGTTGCAAATAAAAGGATCAACACCATTCATCCACAAGATAATATACTTGGTGATCCAAATGCTATGGTTCTCACTAGGAGTGCCATTAAGAATACCAAGTTTGGGCAATGTGCATTTCTAACTTATGTATCCACTCAGAAGAGAGACAATCACACAGATCAGAAGCATTATTTGTTTGCTTGTTTCTTGTCCCAAGTTGAACCAACAAGCATTAAACAGGCTTTGAGTGAACCTATTTGGGTTGAAGCTATGTAGGAAGAGATGCAACAATTCAAGAATCAAGATATGTGGGTACTTGTTGATCTTCCTGCAGGGAAAATTGCAATTGGGACCAAGTGTATCTTAAAATGCAAGAGGGATGTAACACCCCCAAAATCATCACGTCAGCGGAAGACTTAAAATGTCAGCGGAAGACTTTTTGGGTGTTACTTCGAGGATCTTTGTCACAATCATAGAAAACGACACAAAAGTGACGTTTTAAAGTTTAATTTATTCAAAATACCAAATATTCAAGACATCAAGATGTTTCATAGTTTAAACAACAAATTTATTTGAAATATGTCAAAACGTTTATTTAAGCCCATGCCGGGTTACAAGCCCACTCCGTGCCTTCAAGTTCCTTCTTGTATAGTTACCTGAGATAAGACATGCTAAAAAGTGTCAACACAAAGGTTTGTGAGTTTATAGAGTTTATAGTTTAAATCGTAAATTAGAAAATGAGTGATTTCCTTATCAATTCAGAAATAGTTCGTTGGGCTGCCCTTCACAGGGCCAATACCAAAAATATTAATTGATTTATAAATCCATTTAACACGAGTTTCGAATCACAAGTTAAGAGTGTATTGTAATCATATACAATCAATAAGTTTAAATCAATGTTCCTGTTATTGCCTTAAGCTCATGATACTCAACGATTAACAGCCAATCATAATCTCAAGTTATGACGGTAAGTAGTAGGCCCTCAAGATAGGTATTTGCCAATAACCTATAATAAGAACAATAAAGTGCGCCTGGTGTTTTTCTCTAACAACCAAACGAGGATTGTCAATCACTAATAGTACTATCCACATTTATTTACGTTCACCCTTCAAGTGATTAAGGTTCATGATCGAGAGACTTTTGGCAATAGTAACTTAAGCAAATAACATTGGCCTGACGGTATTTCAATACCCGGTATAAAAGACTTGTATTCGAGTTTTAAGCATGTATCTCCCCCACGGGAAAATAGTTAAAGAGTGGGCTATGAAATCACAGTAACATGTATATAGTTAACGAGTACTTATAAAAGTATAAAACAGTAATTAAGCATGTATCTCCCTCAAAAATGTTTATAAATCATTATAAAACAATTAAGAGTAGGGGCTATGACTCACAGTAATATGTGAAAGTTTAAAATACTTGTGAAAGTAAAAGCAGTAGTTGAGCTTGTATCTCCCCCAAAATATTTATAAAATAATTATAAAAATGGGGCTAAGAACTCACCTTAGTAGTATAGTTGTAGTGGTAGTAACATAATCTCAATGATGCAAGGCAACGGCTTCACACACAACCTAAAAGATATGATATGTTTTAGTTGATAGTCTAAGTCTAGTTTTTATCGTGAATATTAGTCATTCAGTTTGTTATTAAAACTCGTGTTCGTTTAAATGTTTGAAGTTCAAGAACAAAGTTATATATACATATAACTTGTGAGTACAATGATCGATGGTCGATGCGCGATGGAATATCATCATGAATAAGCCGAAGTGTGTAGACGATGTGTTATGATGTCAGTTTTAAAATAAAATGAATAAACGTATCGTTATTTATATATCGTTATATCGTATTTATATAAGTTAAATTTATAAAAGTATTATACTAAATATGTGTATTAATATTATTTTTATAAAATAATATTGTAGAAAATCCCTTCAAATTTTACAAATGTTACCTTTTTAACCTTAACAACATAAATTTTACACCGTTAGTCCAAAGTTAAATATCATTACATTTTAAGTCCAATATTATTCTTATTAGCATTTATTACCTCCAAGTTTTAATAATTTCAGTTTCTAACTCAGAAAATCAGTTTTTGACAGTTTTGATCCTAAGTTTCCAAGATTTACGCTTTTAGTCCCCCATTTATGAAATTTTGCAAATTTAGTCCAAAAATTTACCAAACTTGGAATTTAACATTTATACTTTTTCAATAAGCTCAGAATGTTCCAAATAATTTACTTCAACAGCTTAATAGCTTAAAAAGTGCTTATTTTTATAATTGGGCTTTAACGAGCTAAAATCAAGGCCCATTAACGTTTAACGATCCACTAAGCTTTCAAAACCTTTGGGCCTGAGTTTGTACTTATATTTTGAGTATAAAAACACTGGAGAAAAGCTTGTGGCATCAGCTTATTTGAAAAGCTTATTGGACCTAAACGGCCCAAGTGCTTATTTTCGTTTCAAAATACTAGTTGGGAAGTCGATTCACTTTGGCTCTAGCAAACAGCTTATACGAGCTTATAAGGTTGAATAAAAAGTGTTTTCTAATTGTTTACTAGGTCGTTAGTGAGGTCGAGTAATAAAAACAACATGTTATTAATCTAGATTCGAAGAAAAAGGGTCAAAGTAAACGTATTAACTCATGACTGAAAGCAGTCCAATGACTTAGAAAATATTCTAAGTGTTGGGTTTGTGAATCAAAGGGTCAAGTGACCTTCTAAACGTGTCTAAATAAATATGTAAACGATATTATTAGCTTCGAATCTTTACTATACGTGATTGCTAGCATGTTCAAAAATGAAAATGACGATTTTTATATATGTGTTACGTTTAATATTTAAGAATGACGAGAGTAAAGTAATTTGCTTTCAAAATAAATTTCATATGCGTATACATATAAATAAAAGTGAAGAGTCTCACCTCACCACTTGGGGTGGAGTATAACTTGTACGTATGGATCAAAATGGAACAAAGGGAAGTATGGTTCTCTTCTTGACGTGGAAAGGTTCAATACGAGCTACTAGGTTCTCTTTTGGATCACTTCTATGGTTCGTGCTTCCTGGTTCTCTTCTTGTGCTTCTCGACTTTAAAGCTTGTGTAACTCGACTTGGTTTTTAGTGTTAAGGTTCTTTTTGAGTTTTTGTGTGATTATTTCAAGTTGCATGGGAAGTATATATAGGCGTTTTTGAAAGTTGATAGGCGTTAAGGTGGTAAGAGGTGTCCGTTTGGCTCCTTTAACGTGTATAGCACCTCTCCATTTGTCCAATGGATGTCTAGCAACAATAGAAATGTTCTTTGGCAGGTTCATGTTCATATTTGTCACACACTGTTTGCTTAGTTAGGATTGGGGAGCTTGGGAGGTTACAAGGAAAGCTTGGACACGTTTTTGTATTTATCTAGTTCACATGATTTGTTCGTTTTACTTTGGGCAGTTTTAAGGTGGCAAATGGTTATGAAAACGAGTGAGGTTTATTGTTCTTGATTGTTTGCTAGCTTGTGATATGAGTAGTGTAAAAATATACGTAGGTTGTTTGTTACATTTGAAAAATATAGGGTGCGTTTTGGGTGTGTCGCGAACGGGAAACAAAGAAAAAAAAAAAAAAAAGAAATGGACTTTTGGGCCCTTGTTGGGTTGGCCTGTTTGTTCGGCCCAAAACAAAGAAGAGAAAAGAAAATGAAATAGAACTTGGTTCGGTTAGCAAGAAATGTGGGGCCCATTTAGGTGTGGGGTCCACATAGAGGTTTTTAGGGAATCGGGATAAGTTCGTGTTATCATAGTGAGTAATCTCGGGAATTTTCGTAGGATTTGGAATATATAAATATTGTACGTAAAAGGTGTCATATAATATATAATTATTAATATATACGTTTAATAATTATTATTACAAACGTTAAAATGTATTCGCGATAATTTAGACTATCTAGGTTGTGTGTAAGCAACGTTTCTAAGCAAAAGATAAATCACAATGTCGTATTGGTTCACATAATATGTCATGTATATATTAAAAAAAATTTGTTCTCCGTAAAAATGGTTAATCTATTTTATGGTAACGTGTTAATCGTAGGAAAATTTTACGGGGTGTTATATTACCTATCCGTTAAACGGAATCCCGTCCCGGGATTCTAAGATAAGGTAGCTGTAAAGGTGAGTGGGAAGGTGAACAAATAACGTATTTATTATTAGCTTCCTAATTGTACTTTCCAGCTTAACGTATCTACTACTACATTAGCTTTTTACTTGATGATGACCAATCTTAGTATGATGTTGAATGAAAAACTTGGGGAAACTTTAGTCCAAAATTATAGTTGTTACTTGGCAGTATTATTTATGGTGTGAACAGTATTTTACCACAGTGGTGTATAGTACCCAACTCTTATTCTCTTTAAATATCCCACTTATATACTCCTTTTTACCTAACTTTTCTTTCTCACTTTATTCCTTTCGTCGACATGTCTCATTTCATCACCATCCTTGCAATTTTGTACACCATTGTTACCGCTATCTATCTAATGTATGTTTCGAACGAAGATCGTGTTATATTGGTTGGGATCTTAATGTTTCTTGCACCATTCGTGGTTTTAGCGATCTTCATTGACAAGTTTTGGAAGTGAAGAAATAGTGTCGTAGTGTAGTGGTAGGATTTTTGTAATAAGGTTCATTGTGTTTTTTTTTTTTTTTTTTTTTTTTTGTAATCTCTAGTGTATGAATAAAATCTTCTTTGTTTCCTAATGCCGTTGTTTATGTTAAATTTTTGTTTGCTTTTATTGTTTATAGATCATTAAATTATGTGTTAAAACATTGGTTTGATTGTAGTTAGATTTGGTGGGTTTTAACAAATTTTGACCGAAAGTGTTAACAAAAGTTTGTTTGGTTTCGTGGGAAGTCGATTATTTAGATAAGTACAAGTTTTTTTTTTTTTTTTTTTTTTTTTTTTTTTTTTTTTTTTTTTTGTATCGTTGGATAGTTTGGGGTTCGTACAAAATGAGGTGATGAATTCTTAACCGTCCTAAGATTGATTTAAGTGATAGAGGTTCGTTTTAGTTGATTCTTAAGTATATGATAATTCGAGAGGCACAAAATATTGATAGGGTGTAAGAAAAATATCATGGAAATGGTTTGAAATTATGAGTCGGTTGAGAGTAATATTTAGGGTTTGGGCTTGCGCAATACCGGGCTCAAGTTAGTGATCAGAGTCCAATGGTGCGTTGGATTATGGTGTTTTTGTGGCCCAGAGGTGTGTTGGCATATGGAAGCAGTGGGTTAAGGCCCAATGTTATTAGGGTGGTTTGTCATGCGAAGCAATGGCCAAAGTCCAAGTTAAGAAGGCGTATTTGGTTTAAGCAAGTATGAAGTGTTTATCGATATGTATTTTATCATTTCATGTTACATAAGGTTACGAGATAGTTGAAATTTCGTATAATATTCAAGAGTTTGTAAAGATTATTGATAAGTTCATAATTTCTGAGGGGTTATTTCGTGTGAGAGTGTATTATTTATACGTGGCGTGTTTATGATTTAAGTTATGATGTTATGTGTTTAATGTGATCTGTTCCTTGCCACTTGTGTTGAAAATGCGAAATCCAAGATAGAATTTTTACCACGTATTTCCAAAAATTTTGTTGCTAGTTTTAATAGACACAGATTTTGAAAGTTTTATCGTTTGAAAACAAACGGTCACATTTAATACAATAATTGAGAATTTATTTTTTCCAATATAAATACCATTGGTACGTGTTGGGTTATCCACATACACACACAAAACAATCAATGGCTTGCAAGCTACCACATACCGCTGAACAAATCCAACAATATATCAAAGCAGAAGCCGAAAATAGTGATGTGGATCGTAAAAATGCTATTTTGAGGGTCATTCTGGAGTTGGAGGTGGTGAAACAATCAAAACAACGGCTTAGAGAACGCTATGCAAAGTGTACGGATATATCGGATGATCGGAAACGTGTGATTGATACTTTCTTGCATGACGGATATCGTAAGGATGCGGCTATTATTGAATCGTTATGGGTTTGTGTTCATCAGATAGAGTGTAACACCTAAAATTCTAAAACATATGAAAAGACCAAATTGCCCTTACAAATTTGAAATTTAATTAAAAGCTTATTAAGTCTCCAAATAAATCCCAAACTCCTAACAAGGCATAAGTTATGATCCAAGATATTTTTAACAACTTCATTACACATTTGTACAAGTGGTAAAATTACTAAAATACCCCCATAATGGCCGATTGTGATAAAACTTAAATTAAGTGATTTAAATTGAGTTAATTTGATATATATATGGAAAATATTGAAGATAATTATTAAGAAATATTCTCCCAAACCATATTGTCGAAATTTCTGGTCCCTTAACCCTCCCCCACACGGAATTCCTTTTTATTTTAGTCAAACCATATCACTTTTCACCCAAAAACCCTAAAACCGATTAAATAATACACACACAAATCCCTTTGGCCTCCATTCGACTCACACACACCTCTCAAGCATTTTTCTGTGATTATACATTATTCTAAGAAGCCAAGAAAAATCCCATTCGAATTGTGGAAGCCCTATACGATCGTAACATTGTTTTTCTTTTGTCGAGCCCTAAAACAAAGGTAATTTCGTTGTGCCTAATACGACATCTATAAAAATGATTTCTTATTTTTCTGATGTTCCTTACATCATATAAGACCCACGAAAATTGGTTTCAAGGTTGGAAGATCATTGGTGAAGTCGTGGTGATTTTTGGATCGTTTTGGCTCTACGCGTGTGCTATAATTAGTCCAGCCTATTCTATTTGTTCCAGATCTGGTCTGGTATTTTTCTCACGTCCCTTACATCATATAAACATCAAATAAAATGGTTGATTCGATCCATGCATGCTCTACATCATTTTCGTGATTTAAAACCCTAAAAACATGTTTAATTGTGAAATATATGCTCCGATCCAGAATAATTATTAATAAAATTATTATACACTTATTATGATGTAATATGATCTGGAAAAATGTTGGAAAGAATTGTCATGGCCTAAATCATGTATTTCGAATTTATTTTGATTTATTGGGTTTTGATTTAAATCGTATAAAAGAAAAAGAAAATAAATCGTGTGACTTAGGGTTTTGGATCTAGGGTTTGTTTTGTGATATTAAATGACATTTAATGATGAGGTGATGATTAAAAATGAATTAGAGTTGGTTAGGGTTTTTAATCTTGGTATTTTATGTTTGTACGATTTGATATAAAGGTTTTGGGTGAGTTTTGTAACTTTTAAAACTCAAGGGTTATTTTTAGAACTTATTTTGGGCTGTGTACTATTCGAATAAAATGTAACCTAAGGGTACCATATGTAATTTTTATATTTTAAAGGGGTAAAATGTATTTTAAACCTAATTAGGGTTTGTTTTGAAAATAATTAAAAGAGAGGGACTAAACTTGTAATTTCTGGAAACTTGGAGCTGTTTTGAGTAATTTAATATATTCAGGGGGTTATGTGTCATTTTGATAACTTAAGGGCATAATATGTAATTATTGATAATTAAAAGTTGAAGTTGTAAATTAAAGGGCTAAATATGTAACTTTTATAACTTGAGGGACTTAAAGTGTAAATTATGAAAGTTTGAGTATCCATTCGTATAACATCTTAAAATAAGTGCTCATTATGTAAAATGGATAAGTTAAGGGTTTAAAGTGTAACTTTGAATACTAAAAGGTTTAAAGTGTAATTTTGGAAAGTAAAGGATATAAAATGCAAAGTTATGAAACCCCAAGGACCAAAGGTGTAATTATGTTAAAAGATATCTTATTACCATTAATAATGATTCAACTTTCTAAATATGGAAATTTTCTAAAAGTGGAAACTACTATTTATAGAAACCTGCTAAAAAGGGAAAGTTACTTAAAATGGAAAGGCATGAATTTGAGAATGAATTATGATTCCCCCTCTTCTCCTCTAGGTGTGAAGAAGGAGAGATCCTGAGCCACTTCTATTTCTGATCTGTTTCTATTTCTGTGCTTGCGAATAAGGTACAGATATTCTGACCTTTCTCAAAAGGTTTCTCATGATCTCTTCCATATTCTGATCCGTTAGTTCCCGAATTGATGCCATTGCTATGATCCCCTTTACTTGAACCTTCTCTGTTGATCCCACTTGATATGACCTCCGTTATGAAACCATGCTATAAAAACCTTTTAAATATGCCATGGAAATGTTTTGAGAAGAACCGATTTGAAAAGATGTTTATAAATGATGCTAAATTTCTTTTTAAAAGAAAGGTTATTTAACTTTCATGAACCCTATATTTTGAAAGACCATTTTTATGAAAACTGTTTTAAAAGATTATTTAAATTGGACTTTTAATAGAAACTTTTGAAACGGACTTTTGAACTGAACCATGAATTGATTTTTGAATATGAACCTTGACCTGATAAACTCTGATTGGACCTTGAATACTATTTCTGATATGAACCCTTTGTTATGAACTGCTATGTTCCCTTTTGATTGAACCCTGATATGATTTTGAGATGACTTTGAGATAAACCTTTGCTATATGACCTTTTGCATGATTTTGAGACCTGACTCTTAGTTTGATACCCGAGCCATTTATGTTTCTCCTACCTATGGAGGTACCATAGGCATGTCTGTGATGCACCACTGGCATGACTCATGTGTGGGTGAGTGATTTCTCACGCCGTCCCTTTTTATGATTACTATTATGGCCATTATGACTTTGAGTATATGACTTTGAGATTGACTTTGAGTAAGGGGCGTATGGATTGCAATCCTAGATCTGATCTGTTTAGTGGATTTAACTATGACTTTGAGTTGACTTTGAGGTGACTGGTGCTGTGTACAATACACGCCTTTCACAATTTCTGGGAGCTAGCTACTCCACATTTATGATACATGAGGACACCCCTCATATTATCTGGTTGCCTGAGAGGTATCCCCTCTGATTGTGAGATTATGAATTGACGGCTTATGACTTTGAGATTATGATGTTGAGTTATGACTTTGAGTTTTGGGCTCGTGGTGGATGACTATCCTATTCTTTTCATTTCTATTACTCTTATTGCTTATTCCCTATGATATTTCCCCAATGCACTATACTTCTGTTCTGTTTCATTATCATTACTTTGTTTACATATCTGTTCACTGAGCTTTTTAAGCTCAGCCGCATTTCCTTTTCCTGCGGCAGGTTTTAGTAGGAAGCTGGGTTATGGGAAGAGAGTGTGACTGGACTTAGAAGACTATGCTTTAATAGTTACGCTGGACTAGAGATGATTAGAAGAAGCTCCTATCTTTTAGACTTAGTATTTATTTTGTAATCTTGTAGTCTTAGATTTTCATTTGTAAGCCCTGAATTTCTTTTGTATTTATGAATCACATGCTTTTGTTTGTTCTGATATGTCACTGTAATGTAATACTTCTACCCTTATCGGGTTGGGGTGTTACAATTATGGTATCAGAGACCAGGCTGCGATTCGTAATACATTTACCCTTGACCTGTGAAGTTTGGACCCCTAAGTTTCCCTGTAGGCGCTCATAAGACAACCTTTGAAACTTTACATTAGGATTCCCCATAGGAACCTAAGTTATTACCAGTGAGGAATGGGTAGACTAAGACATTCATATAAGTATCGTTTGCTTCCGCATCACTCTGATCGTGCCTTTGCTCTTGGGTAGCCTTATAAAGACCTTTGTTTCAGAAGTTAGGAGTTTTGCAACTTAAGCTTAGTAACCAAGTAAGTTTGGAATACCTCGGAAAGCTACCTGGATACCTTACACATTTAAGTTTCACCTTCAGATTTTTGATCTCCGCCTCCGATTTGTTTGATAAGTTGTTTGGCACCTTTTCGACCATATCGTAGGTCATTCAACCATAATGTGTTCGACACATTCTGTGAATTCATTACTTATGTTAGGTATGAATGTATCACCCGATACTACTTAACTCTGTATGATCTATTACTACTCCTATGAGAATTCTGGTAATTATGAACCACGAATATGAGAAGTTTTGTTTCCTCTCTTTGAATGATGAACCTTGTTCTGCCAACCGTTTCCTTTGGAAGGGTATGATGTAAATACTATCTCTATATGGATTTGTTAACTAAGCATGATGATGCTGATAACTGAGATTCTGTACCTCTCACAATTGACGATTATACGATATTCGTATTACCAATGATACACATCCTACCTGCTACTTATGCTAAGAAGCTAAACGAAATTTCCCACACATTGAACTGTTCGTTTATCCATCCCAACATTTTTGTTGAACCATGTACTTGACTCTGATATATGAACTATCTGTATGATTTGACGACTGTATTCACTCTATGAATCCTTTGACTTTGAGATGTCTGATGGTACGGTCTTTTGGACTGAATGGCTATTCGTGAAGATACCATAGACTACCATATCTGAAATGTGACCTTGAAAATCTGCTTCACCCTATTCCATTATGATGACTCTCTACATCTGCTAAAATTTCTGTCACTATGGAAACACCTACCTACCCCAAACTCATGTGATTACCAAGTTGTCCTGAAAACCATTATTATCAACCCTTAGAAAGTTCGACTATTGGAAAATATTTTGTTGTACGAAGATTTTTCGGTATTCTCTGATGAACCTTTTTGGTACTCCTTTGAACTGATCTCAGTTGAAGAAACCATGGTGCCATAGAAGTTGAGAGATTGAAGGAGCTGATGGAGTATGATTTTTGTTAACCCTTTGTGATTCTCTTTGGATACTCTTGTTTGTTTATGAAGAAGAACAAGAGAAGTATGCAATGATGTATCGACTATCGTGAACTTAAACGTACCACTATCACTAATCATTATCTATTTCCGAGTATCAATAATTAATTTGGCCTTCCTTTGAAACTCCGCATCTGATTTCACCATTTTAGATTTGAATCACTAAAGAAGCAACCACAAGAACTTCTAAGAAGAGAGTTAACTAACCGAGAGTAACCTTTGTGAAGTATTTCAGTTCTTGAAGAAGAAAGAAGGCGATGTGAAAACTCCCTGAGATGATTTCTGAAGTTGCCTTTGCACTCGTTATAACATTTATGAACTTGAATGATGCCAATGGTGTTGGCTAGAATAATCATGTTTTTCGCGTGTTTTGGACAATTTGTCATAGTATGACATTGTGTTGTGTTCTAAAACGAAATAAGAACATAGAGATTAATTGGTGAGACGACCCTTTGTTCTGGAAGAGAAATTTGATTGACGTTCAGAAAGCATAATAGACAACACTACCCTGCATAATGTAAAGACAGAGCTTTCACAAGAAGGACCAAGATTGAAGATCGTTATCGGAGTTAGAAACTTGGTGGAAGAGTCGTAGAAGATGGTTGCGACAAGCATTACCATGGAAGAAGCATACAAGAAGAAGTGAGGAACTGGGATAGTGCTCAATCATACATCATGCAACACGTGAAGATTTCAGTTTGGGCACCAAGACAACCAGACCAAAGAAGACGAACCATTCAACACACAACCTGGAGTCGACAACAACATCATGTACCTTAAAACCTGGAGCTATGTTAGAAGACCTGTCGAAGACACGCAGTCGTGTTTCTCTATTCATTTTAGTTGTACTAAGATGAATTGAGAGCAGAAGCAGACCTGCAGATGGAGGGATGCACAGTAATCGCGTCAGAGACTGCCGTTACGATACCACACTACCAAGAGGAGCTGCTGAAGACCGGAGGAACCAGACTCGAGTTTTAAATTCTTTTAACCATGAGGTAAGATGGACAAGAGTAAACAGGCTACCCCAACTTGGAGGAAATTTGGAAATCTGAAATTGAGTGGACGGATTTTGAAGCGGACGTTGTGTTTAGACGAGATGATTCTGTAAAGGATTGACGCTATTGATGACGTACCTTAATTTTGAATGACATTCTCGGATTTCCGTTACTCTTCGAGTAATTTCGTTTTCTTAGTTATGTTGTTTGATTTTGGACCTCTGAGAATGTAGGTGGACTAAGTGGATTTAGATAAGTTTGTGTGGTTCACGACTTGAGATAAAGTATGACCAGCATGAGGGCATATGTATATGATGCCAGTATTATGACGCCTGGCCAACGTGATAATACTTACATCATATAACGTGCACTTATGGTGGGCATGTGATATTTCGAGGAGTGCCTTAGAAGCTTTAGAATTCTGACATCTGATCAAGATCATCTGAGTTTAGTGAGACTTTAGGTTCATTCTACCTATACGTTTAATCTGCTGTCCTTGATATACGATTCGAAACGTTTGGACTCTCGACACGTGTTTTGCTGATCTTTGCAACTTCTGATAAGGATCTTAGGTTCCATTATGAAATTTCTGCCGTTGACGATATCTAACGATATGCTTTCTGTCCGTATACGATTCGCATTCGTGAAGTTGTTCGTTATGATCTGCTATGAGTAAAATATGTGATTGCGGACTTTGAGGAAATGAGACCTGTTTGTTTATGAGAATACCTTTGGAAGGTTATCTAAAAGCCGTGACTATTTGAGAAGCTGAAGAGTTAAACCTTATATCACCCCATGTTTGCTACAACTCAATGTATTCTCATCTGATTCGCCTAATCAATTCGATGAAAATCCTATGTATTTTTATACCTCTTCCTAGAGAATTCGATCATCATCCGTTATGTTTGATACATTATCCTTTTGATTCAAATTCAGTATGATATGCCCTTCTGAGAAATCTGAAACTGTTTTGACAAGAGTTACGAGTCATGAGAAACCATTTGGGTCCAAAGATCTTTTGGAAGAACCTCCCCGAGCGTGAGAATGGTTGTGACGACCTGTTACGGTTTACTACGACTTCGTCTAACTTTGCGACTTCAAATTTCGAGGACGAAATTTTTCTTTTTAGAGGGGAAGAAGTTGTAACACCTAAAATTCTAAAACATATGAAAAGACCAAATTGCCCTTACAAATTTGAAATTTAATTAAAAGCTTATTAAGTCTCCAAATAAATCCCAAACTCCTAACAAGGCATAAGTTATGATCCAAGATATTTTTAACAACTTCATTACACATTTGTACAAGTGGTAAAATTACTAAAATACCCCCATAATGGCCGATTGTGATAAAACTTAAATTAAGTGATTTAAATTGAGTTAATTTGATATATATATGGAAAATATTGAAGATAATTATTAAGAAATATTCTCCCAAACCATATTGTCGAAATTTCTGGTCCCTGAACCCTCCCCCACACGGAATTCCTTTTTATTTTAGTCAAACCATATCACTTTTCACCCAAAAACCCTAAAACCGATTAAATAATACACACACAAATCCCTTTGGCCTCCATTCGACTCACACACACCTCTCAAGCATTTTTCTGTGATTATACATTATTCTAAGAAGCCAAGAAAAATCCCATTCGAATTGTGGAAGCCCTATACGATCGTAACATTGTTTTTCTTTTGTCGAGCCCTAAAACAAAGGTAATTTCGTTGTGCCTAATACGACATCTATAAAAATGATTTCTTATTTTTCTGATGTTCCTTACATCATATAAGACCCACGAAAATTGGTTTCAAGGTTGGAAGATCATTGGTGAAGTCGTGGTGATTTTTGGATCGTTTTGGCTCTACGCGTGTGCTATAATTAGTCCAGCCTATTCTATTTGTTCCAGATCTGGTCTGGTATTTTTCTCACGTCCCTTACATCATATAAACATCAAATAAAATGGTTGATTCGATCCATGCATGCTCTACATCATTTTCGTGATTTAAAACCCTAAAAACATGTTTAATTGTGAAATATATGCTCCGATCCAGAATAATTATTAATAAAATTATTATACACTTATTATGATGTAATATGATCTGGAAAAATGTTGGAAAGAATTGTCATGGCCTAAATCATGTATTTCGAATTTATTTTGATTTATTGGGTTTTGATTTAAATCGTATAAAAGAAAAAGAAAATAAATCGTGTGACTTAGGGTTTTGGATCTAGGGTTTGTTTTGTGATATTAAATGACATTTAATGATGAGGTGATGATTAAAAATGAATTAGAGTTGGTTAGGGTTTTTAATCTTGGTATTTTATGTTTGTACGATTTGATATAAAGGTTTTGGGTGAGTTTTGTAACTTTTAAAACTCAAGGGTTATTTTTAGAACTTATTTTGGGCTGTGTACTATTCGAATAAAATGTAACCTAAGGGTACCATATGTAATTTTTATATTTTAAAGGGGTAAAATGTATTTTAAACCTAATTAGGGTTTGTTTTGAAAATAATTAAAAGAGAGGGACTAAACTTGTAATTTCTGGAAACTTGGAGCTGTTTTGAGTAATTTAATATATTCAGGGGGTTATGTGTCATTTTGATAACTTAAGGGCATAATATGTAATTATTGATAATTAAAAGTTGAAGTTGTAAATTAAAGGGCTAAATATGTAACTTTTATAACTTGAGGGACTTAAAGTGTAAATTATGAAAGTTTGAGTATCCATTCGTATAACATCTTAAAATAAGTGCTCATTATGTAAAATGGATAAGTTAAGGGTTTAAAGTGTAACTTTGAATACTAAAAGGTTTAAAGTGTAATTTTGGAAAGTAAAGGATATAAAATGCAAAGTTATGAAACCCCAAGGACCAAAGGTGTAATTATGTTAAAAGATATCTTATTACCATTAATAATGATTCAACTTTCTAAATATGGAAATTTTCTAAAAGTGGAAACTACTATTTATAGAAACCTGCTAAAAAGGGAAAGTTACTTAAAATGGAAAGGCATGAATTTGAGAATGAATTATGATTCCCCCTCTTCTCCTCTAGGTGTGAAGAAGGAGAGATCCTGAGCCACTTCTATTTCTGATCTGTTTCTATTTCTGTGCTTGCGAATAAGGTACAGATATTCTGACCTTTCTCAAAAGGTTTCTCATGATCTCTTCCATATTCTGATCCGTTAGTTCCCGAATTGATGCCATTGCTATGATCCCCTTTACTTGAACCTTCTCTGTTGATCCCACTTGATATGACCTCCGTTATGAAACCATGCTATAAAAACCTTTTAAATATGCCATGGAAATGTTTTGAGAAGAACCGATTTGAAAAGATGTTTATAAATGATGCTAAATTTCTTTTTAAAAGAAAGGTTATTTAACTTTCATGAACCCTATATTTTGAAAGACTATTTTTATGAAAACTGTTTTAAAAGATTATTTAAATTGGACTTTTAATAGAAACTTTTGAAACGGACTTTTGAACTGAACCATGAATTGATTTTTGAATATGAACCTTGACCTGATAAACTCTGATTGGACCTTGAATACTATTTCTGATATGAACCCTTTGTTATGAACTGCTATGTTCCCTTTTGATTGAACCCTGATATGATTTTGAGATGACTTTGAGATAAACCTTTGCTATATGACCTTTTGCATGATTTTGAGACCTGACTCTTAGTTTGATACCCGAGCCATTTATGTTTCTCCTACCTATGGAGGTACCATAGGCATGTCTGTGATGCACCACTGGCATGACTCATGTGTGGGTGAGTGATTTCTCACGCCGTCCCTTTTTACGATTACTATTATGGCCATTATGACTTTGAGTATATGACTTTGAGATTGACTTTGAGTAAGGGGCGTATGGATTGCAATCCTAGATCTGATCTGTTTAGTGGATTTAACTATGACTTTGAGTTGACTTTGAGGTGACTGGTGCTGTGTACAATACACGCCTTTCACAATTTCTGGGAGCTAGCTACTCCACAATTATGATACATGAGGACACCCCTCATATTATCTGGTTGCCTGAGAGGTATCCCCTCTGATTGTGAGATTATGAATTGACGGCTTATGACTTTGAGATTATGATGTTGAGTTATGACTTTGAGTTTTGGGCTCGTGGTGGATGACTATCCTATTCTTTTCATTTCTATTACTCTTATTGCTTATTCCCTATGATATTTCCCCAATGCACTATACTTCTGTTCTGTTTCATTATCATTACTTTGTTTACATATCTGTTCACTGAGCTTTTTAAGCTCAGCCGCATTTCCTTTTCCTGCGGCAGGTTTTAGTAGGAAGCTGGGTTATGGGAAGAGAGTGTGACTGGACTTAGAAGACTATGCTTTAATAGTTACGCTGGACTAGAGATGATTAGAAGAAGCTCCTATCTTTTAGACTTAGTATTTATTTTGTAATCTTGTAGTCTTAGATTTTCATTTGTAAGCCCTGAATTTCTTTTGTATTTATGAATCACATGCTTTTGTTTGTTCTGATATGTCACTGTAATGTAATACTTCTACCCTTATCGGGTTGGGGTGTTACATAGAGGACCATAGCTCCAGCAAGATCTGTTGGAGTTTTAAAGAGAATGTTGAAGCGGCTAGGATTGAACAACAACAGCAAGAGCAGCAACGTCAACAGCAACAGCAACAACAACAACAGCAACTACAGCAACAGCAACAGCAACAGCAACAACAACAGCAACTACAGCAACAGCAACAACAACAGCAACTACAGCAACAGCAACAGCAACAGCAACAACAGCAACTACAGCAACAGCAATCACTTCAACAAGGTGCATCGAGTTCTTCTGCACCAAGAGTGACTGTGCAACAACAACAACAATTGCCTCATCTGGATCAATTCCAGCCAAGTTTTGAGGAAAATGTGGCGGTCGATGATGGTGGTTGGACTTCTGACATGGAGCGGGAGCTGAGTAGGCTGGAGGCTCAAATAGAAGAAGAGAGGTTGGCAAGCTTCGACCCTTATGATGATGGATATGATTCTAACAATTCTCAGACTTGGGATCACCCAGACTACCGCTGAAGTGTGATGTTTAATTTTTTTTTAGTATCGTTTGTAATGTTTTTATGTGTTTCAGTCAAGTTTAATAATAATATGTCGTTTGAATAAAATCCATTGTGAGCAAAATGAGGATGATAATTTATTTATTCTTCATGTTTTAAAATTACAAAAATCTGTGCAGGTAACCTACCCGTTAAACAAAAGAGTTTTGTTGATACAAATTTTTACAAGGAGAATAGTGTGGAGATAATTCTCGAATTATTTAGTTCTTGTGGATAGATATTAACTTGGGGAAAAGTGAATGCACATGGCAAAAATAGTGATTCATGGCAACATGCCTATATATTTCCTGATTTTTCTCTTTATCGTTCATTTTGTCTTCAAATAACCATTTTAATATGTCTTATACTTATATTGTTCTCATAGTTGCGTATTTTGTTGTAGCTTTCTTCCCGAAAGAATATCTGGAGTCCTTGGATTGGATCATAGCATTTCTTATGCTAATCGTGGTTTTAGTCGTTAGTGTGGATGAAATATGGGGGTAAGAAATATTAAGAGTGTTGTTTTTGAATTTGTAGCTTCATGCACTAGGCATTAACGTTTCATTGTCATACAGGGTATTTGATGTATTACATCCAGTTGTGGTTCTTGCACTCGTAGGAGTGGTGGCATTCTTCATTAGCTTGGTGGATCAATCATTTAGTGACGTCAAGGTTTACTTAGTGATCTTTGTGATGATGGTATTACCGATGCTAGTTATATCGTTGTGTATTAATATTCGTGGTTTCTAATGAGATTTAAGTTTTCTTGGTTTCATATGTTTGTTAACTCAGAAGTAATTAAACCTATTTATCTATATTTCGTTATTTACATAGAGAAGCGTCCCAAACTATGTAACTAAGGAAATATAAACTCATGGTTCAATGATTTACAATTTCTTGATTTGAACAAAAGGGCGTCCCAATCTATTCAAATTAAGACGTTGTAAATCATTTTAAGATTCTGACTTAACCATCTGACAAAATAATTTATGTGCGGATACGTCGTAAGCATCTATAAAGATGAAAGCGAGACAATTAAAGAGGATTTGCATAGTACTCAAAATAGTTGGGGGAGCATATAAATACATATATTAATATACTAGAGTGTAGTTGTACCATAAACTATTTAAAGGTCACATAATAGTCTAGCGGATGGAAATATGAAGACACGGTATTTGTAATAGTCCTGATTAGTAAACATAGTTATTAGCATAATCGTAACATGTAAGCATATATCAAGTTATATAAGTAAGAAATAATGAGAAGTAACTTTTCTACCAGATGTTGGAATGTACGCACGGAGGGCATGAAGTGGTATTTTGTAAAAATGGTCCAGTTAAAGTGTGGTTATAGTCCAATGTTTAAAAACATCTGGTTCTCTATAACCGTGGCTCTGAATACCAATCTGTAACACCCCCAAAATCATCACGTCAGCGGAAGACTTAAAATGTCAGCGGAAGACTTTTTGGGTGTTACTTCGAGGATCTTTGTCACAATCATAGAAAACGACACAAAAGTGACGTTTTAAAGTTTAATTTATTCAAAATACCAAATATTCAAGACATCAAGATGTTTCATAGTTTAAACAACAAATTTATTTGAAATATGTCAAAACGTTTATTTAAGCCCATGCCGGGTTACAAGCCCACTCCGTGCCTTCAAGTTCCTTCTTGTATAGTTACCTGAGATAAGACATGCTAAAAAGTGTCAACACAAAGGTTGGTGAGTTCATAGAGTTTATAGCTTAAATCGTAAATTAGAAAATGAGTGATTTCCTTATCAATTCAGAAATAGTTCGTTGGGCTGCCCTTCACAGGGCCAATACCAAAAATATTAATTGATTTATAAATCCATTTAACACGAGTTTCGAATCACAAGTTAAAAGTGTATTGTAATCATATACAATCAATAAGTTTAAATCAATGTTCCTGTTATTGCCTTAAGCTCATGATACTCAACGATTAACAGCCAATCATAATCTCAAGTTATGACGGTAAGTAGTAGGCCCTCAAGATAGGTATTTGCCAATAACCTATAATAAGAACAATAAAGTGCGCCTGGTGTTTTTCTCTAACAACCAAACGAGGATTGTCAATCACTAATAGTACTATCCACATTTATTTACGTTCACCCTTCAAGTGATTAAGGTTCATGATCGAGGGACTTTTGGCAATAGTAACTTAAGCAAATAACATTGGCCTGACGGTATTTCAATACCCGGTATAAAAGACTTGTATTCGAGTTTTAAGCATGTATCTCCCCCACGGGAAAATAGTTAAAGAGTGGGCTATGAAATCACAGTAACATGTATATAGTTAACGAGTACTTATAAAAGTATAAAACAGTAATTAAGCATGTATCTCCCCCAAAAATGTTTATAAATCATTATAAAACAATTAAGAGTAGGGGCTATGACTCACAGTAATATGTGAAAGTTTAAAATACTTGTGAAAGTAAAAGCAGTAGTTGAGCTTGTATCTCCCCCAAAATATTTATAAAATAATTATAAAAATGGGGCTAAGAACTCACCTTAGTAGTATAGTTGTAGTGGTAGTAACATAATCTCAATGATGCAAGGCAACGGCTTCACACACAACCTAAAAGATATGATATGTTTTAGTTGATAGTCTAAGTCTAGTTTTTATCGTGAATATTAGTCATTCAGTTTGTTATTAAAACTCGTGTTCGTTTAAATGTTTGAAGTTCAAGAACAAAGTTATATATACATATAACTTGTGAGTACAATGATCGATGGTCGATGCGCGATGGAATATCATCATGAATAAGCCGAAGTGTGTAGACGATGTGTTATGATGTCAGTTTTAAAATAAAATGAATAAACGTATCGTTATTTATATATCGTTATATCGTATTTATATAAGTTAAATTTATAAAAGTATTATACTAAATATGTGTATTAATATTATTTTTATAAAATAATATTGTAGAAAATCCCTTCAAATTTTACAAATGTTACCTTTTTAACCTTAACAACATAAATTTTACACCGTTAGTCCAAAGTTAAATATCATTACATTTTAAGTCCAATATTATTCTTATTAGCATTTATTACCTCCAAGTTTTAATAATTTCAGTTTCTAACTCAGAAAATCAGTTTTTGACAGTTTTGATCCTAAGTTTCCAAGATTTACGCTTTTAGTCCCCCATTTATGAAATTTTGCAAATTTAGTCCAAAAATTTACCAAACTTGGAATTTAACATTTATACTTTTTCAATAAGCTCAGAATGTTCCAAATAATTTACTTCAACAGCTTAATAGCTTAAAAAGTGCTTATTTTTATAATTGGGCTTTAACGAGCTAAAATCAAGGCCCATTAACGTTTAACGATCCACTAAGCTTTCAAAACCTTTGGGCCTGAGTTTGTACTTATATTTTGAGTATAAAAACACTGGAGAAAAGCTTGTGGCATCAGCTTATTTGAAAAGCTTATTGGACCTAAACGGCCCAAGTGCTTATTTTCGTTTCAAAATACTAGTTGGGAAGTCGATTCACTTTGGCTCTAGCAAACAGCTTATACGAGCTTATAAGGTTGAATAAAAAGTGTTTTCTAATTGTTTACTAGGTCGTTAGTGAGGTCGAGTAATAAAAACAACATGTTATTAATCTAGATTCGAAGAAAAAGGGTCAAAGTAAACGTATTAACTCATGACTGAAAGCAGTCCAATGACTTAGAAAATATTCTAAGTGTTGGGTTTGTGAATCAAAGGGTCAAGTGACCTTCTAAACGTGTCTAAATAAATATGTAAACGATATTATTAGCTTCGAATCTTTACTATACGTGATTGCTAGCATGTTCAAAAATGAAAATGACGATTTTTATATATGTGTTACGTTTAATATTTAAGAATGACGAGAGTAAAGTAATTTGCTTTCAAAATAAATTTCATATGCGTATACATATAAATAAAAGTGAAGAGTCTCACCTCACCACTTGGGGTGGAGTATAACTTGTACGTATGGATCAAAATGGAACAAAGGGAAGTATGGTTCTCTTCTTGACGTGGTAAGGTTCAATACGAGCTACTAGGTTCTCTTTTGGATCACTTCTATGGTTCGTGCTTCCTGGTTCTCTTCTTGTGCTTCTCGACTTTAAAGCTTGTGTAACTCGACTTGGTTTTTAGTGTTAAGGTTCTTTTTGAGTTTTTGTGTGATTATTTCAAGTTGCATGGGAAGTATATATAGGCGTTTTTGAAAGTTGATAGGCGTTAAGGTGATAAGAGGTGTCCGTTTGGCTCCTTTAACATGTATAGCACCTCTCCATTTGTCCAATGGATGTCTAGCAACAATAGGAATGTTCTTTGGCAGGTTCATGTTCATATTTGTCACACATTGTTTGCTTAGTTAGGATTGGGGAGCTTGGGAGGTTACAAGGAAAGCTTGGACACGTTTTTGTATTTATCTAGTTCACATGATTTGTTCGTTTTACTTTGGGCAGTTTTAAGGTGGCAAATGGTTATGAAAACGAGTGAGGTTTATTGTTCTTGATTGTTTGCTAGCTTGTGATATGAGTAGTGTAAAAATATACGTAGGTTGTTTGTTACGTTTGAAAAATATAGGGTGCGTTTTGGGTGTGTCGCGAACGGGAAACAAAGAAAAAGAAAAAAAAAGAAATGGACTTTTGGGCCCTTGTTGGGTTGGCCTGTTTGTTCGGCCCAAAACAAAGAAGAGAAAAGAAAATGAAATAGAACTTGGTTCGGTTAGCAAGAAATGTGGGGCCCATTTAGGTGTGGGGTCCACATAGAGGTTTTTAGGGAATCGGGATAAGTTCGTGTTATCATAGTGAGTAATCTCGGGAATTTTCGTAGGATTTGGAATATATAAATATTGTACGTAAAAGGTGTCGTATAATATATAATTATTAATATATACGTTTAATAATTATTATTACAAACGTTAAAATGTATTCGCGATAATTTAGACTATCTAGGTTGTGTGTAAGCAACGTTTCTAAGCAAAAGATAAATCACAATGTCGTATTGGTTCACATAATATGTCATGTATATATTAAAAAAAATTTGTTCTCCGTAAAAATGGTTAATCTATTTTATGGTAACGTGTTAATCGTAGGAAAATTTTACGGGGTGTTATAAGGGATGCCAGAGGTATTGTGGTGAGAAATAAAGCAAGATTGGTGGCTCAAGGTTTCAGACAAGAAGAAGGGATTGACTATACTGAGGTCTTTGCACTAGTTGCTATGGTTGAGGCAATTAGATTATTTTTAGCCTTTGCCTCATATATAGGGTTTAAGGTCTATCAGATGGATGTCAAGAGTGTCTTCCTCTATGGCAAAATTGAAAAGGAGGTATATGTTACTCAACCACAGGGATTTGAAGACCCCCATCATCCTAAGAAGGTGTACAAAGTTGTCAAGGCACTTTATGGACTTCACCAAGCACCAAGAGCATGGTATGCTAGACTGTCTACATTTCTTTTGGAGCATGGCTATAGAAGAGGAGCTATTGACAAGACCCTCTTTATTAATAAAAACTTCAAGGACATCATTCTAGTACAGGTTTATGTGGATGACATTATTTTTGGATCCAAAAAGGAAGCATGGTGCAGGAAATTTGAAGAATTGATGAAAGGTGAATTTCAGATGAGTGCAATGGGGGAGTTAACCTTTTTCTTAGGGCTACAAGTCAAACAACAACCTGAAGGGATTTTTATCCATCAGGAGAAGTATGTTAAAGACATTTTGAAAAAGTTTGACTTTGAACTCTTGAGGACTGCTACTACTCCATATGAACTACCCAAGCTTAAAAATCCAAATGAACAAGATGAGGCTGTGAATGTTCACCTCTATAGATCCATGATTGGATCACTCATGTATCTCACAGCTTCTAGGCCTGACATTACCTTTGCTGTCAGTGCTTGCTCAAGACATCAAGTCACTCCACTGACTTCTCACCTGAATGCAGTGAAGAAGATTTTCAAGTACATCAAAGGCCAACCCAAGCTAGGCCTCTGGTACCCAAGGGAATCACCATTTGTGTTGGAGGCATACAGTGATAGTGATTATGCAGGAGCTAATTTGGATAGGAAATCCACAACAGGAGGTTGTCAATTTCTTGGTAGAAGACTCATATCTTGGTAGTGCAAGAAACAAACCATAGTGGCTACTTCTACTACTGAAGCAGAATATGTTGTTGCTGCCAATTGTTGTAGTCGGGTACTTTGGATTCAGAATCAAATGTTGGATTATGGGTTTAACTTTATGAACACTAAAATCTACATTGATAATCAAAGTACTATTTCTATTGTTAAAAATCCTATTTTTCATCAGAGAACTAAACATATAGAAATTAGGCACCATTTTATAAGAGATGCAAATGAGAAGCATCTAATTCAAGTGCTTAAAATTCATACTGATGATAATGTGGCTGATTTATTAACAAAAGCTTTTGATGGACCTAGGTTTAATCACCTAGTTGTCACCATTGGGATGGTTAACCCTTGAATGCTATGTTTGAGGGGAGGCATAAGCCTCAGGGGAGGATTGTACATATTGTATATTATGTAGATTATTATGTTTACTAACTTTGTCTTGCAGGTTTCTTACTAACCTTGTATATTATTATGGTTGTTCTTTTGTGTTTTGTTTGAATGTTTGGTTGCAGGTTATGTTCCTGCTGATGTACAAAGATCTACACTACTTATATCAGTGGAATCAGATATAAAAAACAAATTAAAAGATCTTTCATTATTTATGGAAAACAAAGTACATCCACAACAACACCATTCAACAGAAAGATTACAAAAGACACCATTTAACAACATCCAACCAACCAACAAACCACCACCTTCCAAAGCCCCAACCTTCTACTCCATCTTTCTCTTCCCTTTGCCCAAGTCCTTTGGGTCAGGCATCCTCTTGTGGACCCCTCTGGATTGCATGTCCTTGTTCCAGAGCTTGGGAGCAGCAAGACCCAGGACAACCTTCAATGGACCCTTGTTCCTCTTTGAGGACTGTGGCTCCTCAGGGACAGAGATCTTCCTCATATCTGCACAAACCCTCTCCATTTCACTTGTCAGGAATACAGTGACAGGAGTAAAATCAGGGACAACCATAGCTAGAGGAGTTGGAGTTTCCTCTGCTTCATTGGTTTCTTCTGATGAGGTAGGAGATGGACAAAATTCAGAAGGGCCTTCACCAAGGTAGTAGTATGCTCTTTGGATTTGAGGTATGTCAAAGGTGGAGTCTGATGATGAATCAGAGGAAATATCAATAATTTTGGGGGATGGTTTCATGCTTTGGGTGTTGAGAAAGACTTTGGTGGTATGTTATTAGTGTACTAATGGGTTGTGAATAGCTTATGCCTTGAAGACTTCTTTATAAAGACTTGATTTGGGTTTAATGTGAGTAAATGCAAGTTAATGGGAGGTAGTTGAGTCAATAGCAATTACTAATTGTGCAAGTTGTCCACTTAAGTGGATTCTTCGGATGAAAGTCAATGGGTTTGACCACTTGCTGCTGATAACATCTATTTTAATTCTAAAGTTTGTTCCTGCTGATGATGTATGAAAGACTAATTTAATCAGGGGAATGCAACTCTTTCAGAAGAATTAAACTCAAGTAAAGACAAACAAGGCAAGATTCTTATTATTCTTCAGAAGTACAAAAGAGGACAATAAGAAGTTTAAAACAAGCAATACAAGCCTATCAATTCTAGAATTCCTATTCTACTTTGCCTTTGCCCTTGCCTTCCACAATCTTCTCCTTGCCTTTGTTGTTGATGTTAAAGATTCCTTGCCACTGAGGACAGGGCAACCCCATCACAATCTTTCTTATCTTTGGCAATGGGGGATTTAATTTTCTCCCTCTTGATGGTCGCCTTGGATGAGAGGACTGGGGCTTCTCAGGGGTTGTAGGGTTGTAGAGTGCATCATTCTCATCATCCTCTTCATCAGAAGAAGTGAAGATGAAGGGAGACTCATTAGGATTGGGAACTCTGTTTGCCCTCTCCAATGCATTCCACTTTCTCTCCATCTCTCTCTGGTATTCAGGATCATCAATTTCAGAAGGGTATGGTGGAAGATCCTCTGATGATGATGAACTTGGTGCAGGTACATCATGTTTCTTCTTTTTGGCTTGTTCTTTTGTGAGACCACGGGGAAGTGTTGGCATTCTTAGTGGTGGTGGAGATGCTAGTGATTCAGTTGAATTAGATAAGTTCGAAGAAAGGTTGATGATGCTTGGATTGGATGCCATAGTTTTTAATTGATTGGTGGAATTGTAATTAGGGATTTGATTTGTGTGGAGAGATTTGGGGATGATTACCCTTTATTTATAAGATCACCCCAACCGCGTGTCTTTATTACCATAAATGCGAGGTGGTTTGGAGATAATTAAGGGTTATTCGAAATTTGAATAAAGAGATTTTTCAAAGATATTTGGTTACCACTGAAGGTGTGATTCTGCTGATTGATTCTGCGGATAGTGCTGATTCATACATGGTTGACCGTAGTCAACGATTGACTTATTTCTACGGATTGACTATTTGGTTTCCGACGTTTGACTTGGTTTCAGTTGACGAGTCAGTTTAATTGGGATCTTATTAAGCCGGTTATTGGTCAAAGATTACTTTCCAATAATTCATATCAGTTTCATTCCACGTTTGGTAACTTCTATAATTAGCCACGACGTGCATATCCCACTCACAATTAATTGATTCCCTCTCGCTATAAATTTTAAAAACCATTTCAACTTTATTCAGCACTCCCAACCCTAATTTCTTATTCTCAATCAATGGCTGAACTACTTTTCAAAGGTGATCATAACAAACATGCCTTTCTTGGTCGTGGTAAGGGTGATGAAGATTATGTGGGTATGATAGAATTTCTCCAAAGATCCAAGATTCAGTATGCTTTGATCCATTATCCAAATGTTATTCATGAATCTCTGGTTGTTCAATTTTGGGAAACGGCAAGGACCAGGACTGTTGAAGATGGACCAACAGAGATTGTTGCTATGATAGATGGGGAAGAATGTGTGGTTACTAAGTCTTTGGTCAGAACTCAACTACAATTGGATGATGAAGGTGGGGAGACTGATTTGCCTAAGGAAGAGATACTTGCAGGTATTCGGGCTACTGGTTATAGTGGTGATGGGAAAGTGTGGTACAAGAATTTGTTTTGCCCTAAATGGAGGTTTTTGACACACACCTTGCTTCAGTGTATGAGTTCTAAGTCTGGTGGATGGGATCAATTTTCTACAGACATTGCTCTTGCCATTGTGTGTCTCTCTCAGGGAAGAACCTTTAACTTTTCTAAGTATATATTCAATGAAATGCTTGGTAATGTTAAGGATACCAAACTTAAATATTTAATGTATCCTAGGTTTCTTCAAATCATTTTAGGCATTCAGACCAATGACCCTACTCATTTGCCTGTTAAGGGTTTGTCTAAAAAGTTGTTTTCTCAAATGAAAATCAAATTTACATGAGAACACAGACCCTTACTCCCTGCTATGTTGCCTGCTGGTAATGCTCCTGATGGAGTAGCTGCTGATGCAGCTGCTGATGCCCCTGTGGGCAATCCCCCTGATGGAGTGGCTGTTGATGCAGCTGCTGGTGGTCAGGATCCTCCTGATGCTCAAGCATTAGAGGATTCTCCTGACAGGACTGAAGTTGCTCCTGATGTAAGTGCATCAGTTGCTCCTGATGTTCAGCCACCACCCTCTCCTAGGTCACCCACACCTGTACCTTCTCCAATGGATACTACTTCTCCTGAGCATGTGCTCAATGAGAATTTAGGCCCTGACCAACCTGTACACTCACCACAATATACAAGACTTCCTACACCTAGTCCCTTGAGACCTCACTTTGAAGATCATGTAGATGTAAATGTAGACTTAGATTATTCTTCTCATAGGACCAATGATGCTTCCAATGCCACAGATATCCCTGCTGGTGGAACTGAAGGTCCTGTTACTCTTACTTCTATATCTGCTTTGTTGAACAAGTATGTGACTAAGGTGGACAGGTTGGAGAAGGATCTGAATTTCACCAAAAAGAGTCTGAGTGAAGCAGTTCTGACTCTTATTAGAAGAGTTAAGAAGTTGGAGGCTAAGCTCAAGAAAAGGAAGAGACAAGGTGTTGTGTATGAATCAGATGAGGAATCTACAAAAGCATCTGACTCAATTGATTTGGAAGGACTTGAACTTCTTGCTGCTACCACATTGGATAGTGTTCAGAAGAATGCTGCTGACGCTAGGCCTGCACCATCTACTCATTCTACTGATGATAGGCCTGCACCAGCTACTGATGCTGTTCATTCTGCTGATACAAGTGTTCCAAAGGATTCAAGAGTAACTTATGTCAGGAGAAAGCACTCTGCTGATAAGACTTCTGCTGATGCTTCAAGGAAGGATGTTTTTCCTGATCCTATGCCAGACGTGGTTACTCATGATACATCAGCAGATAGACAAGTTGAATGTCCTGAGGTTTCTACTGAAAAGCCTTCTGTTCCTACTGAGACTACTTCAATTAAGGAAGACAAAGGAAAGTCCATCATGGTTGACCAGGACATTCCTTCAAGAGTGAAGTCAAAAGTGGAACTTGCTAATGAAAAACTTAGTGAGCTTGTTGCTGCACAATGGCAAGATAAAGAGAATGTTGCAGCTACAAAGGTTTAGTTGGATATGAAAGCCTCAGAAGCACTTGCTAGGAAAATACAAGCTGATTTGGATCAGATGGGAACTCCATTTACTAGTACTCTGCCTGCTGAAAGAAAAATGGAACTAGATGAAATTGCTAAGACTCTTTCTGCAGAGCAATGGGAAAATTTGGCTGAACAGGCTGCTACTAAGCCTAATTTGGGTGAATCTGTGCTTGGAGTTAATAACCCTGATTTTGTTTAGATGATGGTTGAAAGAGGCAAGTTGCAGAGACAACAGGAGGAAGAGATAAAAGCTAAGCATCTCAGGGAAAGACCTTGGACAAAGGCATAAATAAAGAAGTATATGAGGAATTTTGTCAAGAATCAAGGATGTTCTATGTTTGGGTCAGGATGGAATCAAAAGAAGGTTTGGGGATTTTCAGATAAACAGCTCACCTTCTATTATGACAAAATCATTTCCAATCTTCATTCCTCTGGTATACATGTCCAAGATGTCTTAGAGATAAGGGGTAGACTTTTGGATGGGCCTGTTGCTAAGAGAACTAGGCTTAATGATACTGCTAATCAGCCTGCTGAGTCCACTGGGTCATTTATTGGTGGTCAGGAGAAAGTGGTTCCTGTTGAGTCCACTGGGTCATTTGTTGGTGATCAGATGCATTCTCCTTTAGTGTTAACTCAGATGGATGATACTCCTGATGCTAATCCTTCTAATGTTGTTCCAGATCCTGCTACTACAGAAGCTTCTCCTCCTGATACTACTGATGCTCAACATGATGTTTCACATGATGCTTCAGCAGATGCTCCAATAGAAGTACCTGATGATGATTCTAAAGATGTTCCTGCTGATACTTCAGCACAAGTTACTCCTGATGCTTCCAAACAAGTGCCTAAAGAAGAACCTGATAATGGTCCTTCACTTCCTTCTACTACTGGTACTAGGAGAAAGACTAAAGCTATAAAGAGGAAGGCTTCTAAGGATGCTCCATTAAAGGATAGTACTTTCCTTGACTATGATTCTGATGATGGGCAAGATCCAGTTGTTTGGGAGAAAATTGTGAAATGGGAACTTGTTGATTCTCTGCTTGGTCAAGGACAAGTAAATGTCCTTCATAGATAATTTTCTGAGTTAGATATTACACATGGTGGACAAGCAAGATCTTCTCTCCCTTTATGACTGGGTTATCAATTATTATCAAACTCATTCCCCTGAAGGAATTGGAATGTATTTGATGGGAGATTTACAAATTCTGTGTGATTCTCATTGTGGTGATTCTGGTGTGAAGTTTCAAGTATGGAAAGGTCAGAAGACATGGGTGGTTGATTATTGGAAGTTCTTTCCTCTTCCTAATGTTCATATGATTGTTACAACCATTGGTAAGACCTTATACTGCTGGGCTGATGTTCTTTATCCAATTACCATGGAAGTGATGAATCTAATGCTGGAGGCAAAACTATCTGTTGCTTTGGATATGACTGAGAATGATCTTCATCTTGTTGAACAATTGATAAGGTTTATCAGAAGAAGTATCTTGACTAAGCAGGAACTGAAAACTAAGTATGGTATTCAAATTGAATCATATCAGCAATGAGCTGGTATTGGTATGGTTCTTTGTTATATATTTTATTTCTTTTCTTTAAGTTTAGTAAAAAAAATAAAAAAAAAAAAAATAAAAAAAAAACTAACTAACTCACATATTTGTATAGTATTGTGTATGTTGTATGCAGGTTTGGTGTTGATTCTTATCTGGTTATCAACTTACCTGATGTTGACTATTCCATCTAAAAGTTGGCTAGTCCAAAGGGTACAGCTTTGGTAAAGACTCATCAAATCTGTTGATAGCTGTAATAGTTTGCTAAAAACTATTGGGTTCTCAACTCACCCATGCTTCACAACTGAGAGTTGAAATGGTTGTCAATTGACCATGGATTTTTCCTTTATGGATTCCAAATAATTGGCTAGCCCACAAGAGTATGGCTTGTGGTAAAGGCAGTGGAAAACCATATTTGGTATTCAATTGACCAAGATGATTTTTCATCAATAATTGACTAGTCCTAAGCAAACGGCTACAGGTAAAGACTTCTCAAATCCGTTTATAGTTGATGATTTGCTAAAAATCATTTCTTTGGGTCATCAGTGTACCATAGTTTCTTAACTGAGAACACTTGGCTACTCCAGTAGTGATGGCTATTGGTAAAGAGACATCAAACCCATTATTTTCAATGATTCACCTCTCACAGGAGTTAACACACCTGGATGTGATGAGAATAGTATGCAACTAATTTGTTTTGATGTACATATGGTCTTGTGTTGTTGCAAAGAATGGTGTTTTTCAAATACTTGCTGATCATAGAGATTATACTTATGAAGATTCTTTGCTGCTGATGTTCATCCTTAATCCTCTTGTTTATGCTATTGGCAATCTATCAAGAAATCTTGAACTTAACTGTGTCAAATTCAAGATTAGGGGAGGATTGTAAGGAATTATTGAAGATACTGCTGATTGATACTGCTGACAGGTTCCTGCGGAAGCTTAGAGTGTTTCTGCTGATGACTGGTTCCTGCGGACGTATAGAGATCCTACGGATAGAGTTAAACCGTGGATAGAACTTATGTAATTTAGGACAAGATATGTAGAATATCTTCTATTAGTTTATTATTATTCATTTCTTGTAAGAAAGGTTAGGGTTTCTATTAGTATATAAGGAACCCTAGGTCATTGTATTACGTACGAGTTTTATAACATTATTAGTTAAAGTATTGATCTATAGAAGATCAAGTTTAGTATACATGTTTGTTTTTATATTCCGCAATAATTACAAGCTCACAGAGATTATCTAACTTAGTCTTACTGGTGATTACATTAGTAGGCTAACGATCTATTGGCTCGAGATCTATCAAGATATAGATCCCAACATCTTTCTTGCTCTCTTCTATGTTGCAATGGAGTTGGACCCCTGAGTACCCTTTTCTTTCTTCTAGTAGCAGCATCTTCTTTCTTTTTCTTAGCAGTGAACTCTCTTATCCAAGATTGCACATCAAAAGTAGGAACCTCTTTTTCTTCAATCTTAATCAGCTTGAAGAGTTCAATATCAGCATCTATTCTTATCTTCTCATCAACCCATTCCTCATACCTCCTTAAATCTTCAGTTTCCTTTTCAACCCTTTCCTTTTCCTCCTGAACCAACTGTTGTTCTTCTTGATTAAGCAATTCTTGTTCTTTCAATGCAACAGCTGTGTCATGTTCAACTTGTAATTCCTTGGGCCACCAATGACAAGGTATTTCAGAGTAATCAATCCCCTTATACATCCACTTAGGATCTTCAACTTGCTTGCCCTTCCCTTTATCAGTAGAAGATGATGAAACAATCTTCTTTTGTTGAGCAGCAGGTTCTCTAATTACAACTCCTTTTAGAGGTATTCTTGGTGTAGATGATGTGATTATGATTGTTGGTTGTTGTGGTAGTGATTGAGTTCGTAGTGATGTATGTTTTGAAGATGATTCAGATGGAACTTCTGTAGTCTTCTTACTTAACAAAACCATAGCCTCAGCAGCAGCATTGTCACTAGACCCAGCAGCAGAGTCTTGTGCATCAGCAGAATTCACATTTCCACTAGCAGCAGGATCAGCAAAATCCTTAGCAGTAGAGTCATGAGCAGCAGCAGAGTCATCAATCTTGTTAGCAATAGCAGCATTTTCAAGCTCTTTAACCATAGAATCACCCAAAGTCATTAAGGCTTCACCCATCAACCCTGTTGCCTTCACTAGTTGCTCAGGCTCCAAAGTCTTAAGTTTATCCACCACATTTTCTTGAGTAGCAATCACCTTTTCCATTACAACCTCATTCCCTGATTTATCAGCAATCACAAAGTTTTCAGCATCCTGAGGACTTTCCACTTCCATATCCTCAACCTCTGGAACCTCCCCTGAAACCATTCCAGCATCCATATCGTGAGCACCATCAACTTTCATCAAATTAGCCTCCCCTGAACCCATTATTTCTTCATCCCTCCCTTGTTTGGAAGCATCCTCTTCCAAATGAGTAGAGAGTTCAGGTGAACTTATAACTTGAGAAGTGCCCACTTTCTTCAATCTTTTCAAGGAGGTTGAAGATCTTGATTTCCTGAAGTTCTTAATCTGTTTTTGCAATTTGGTGATGAACTTGGCTTGACCATCAACAACAGTAGAGAGACTAAGAACTTTATCTTCCAATGTAGTACACTTCACCTCCAAGTTGGTACAAGTAACCGTCAATTCCTGAATCAGTTTCATGGTAGTCTCATCACTTCCACCTGTGTAACCTGGTCCGAGAGGTGAATCATGGACATTGTCATCATGTACAAGATTTTCCGTCAATTCAAGTGTCACTGGTCTGTCCTCATCACTTTGACCTGTTTGACCTGGTCCGAGAGGTGAATCTTGGGACATAAACTCAGTATCAAACCTAGTTTGATCCTCTGAGCCCCCTATATTTTCCATTTGGCTAGGGTTACCATCCTGAGAATTAGATTCAGCAGAATCCTTTTCTCTAGATGTTGCCTTGGTTTGGGTCTTAATGATGTTATCACTGTCCTGCTCTGCTGCTAAGCTAGAAGCAGTAGTGATAGCCCTTGCCAACATGTCCCGTCCATCACCTAGGACAACCTCATCTGGTATAGCCATACTAACACTATCCTGAGGTAGATCAGTGTTCTTTTTGGTTTTCCTACGGGTATAGTGTATTGTAGGTTGTGTAGCAGATGCAGTAAAAGTGGGTGTATGATGGGAATCAGTGGGATTTCCTGATCCTTCACCCTGAATATTTTGCACAAGTTGCACCATAGAAGGTGTAAGATTTGTATGTGTGCCTGAAAAACCTTTTCCATGCTTAATCAAGAAAGTAAAAGTTTTGGAAACCAATTTTGGAGCATCATAAGTAGCAGTATGTGATCTGAAATTTGTAAGTTGGTTTTCAATAAAGAGTTGGATAAATCTTGGATAAAGCAAATAAGAACCAGACTCTTTAACACTTTTAACAATCCCCTCCAAGATCATATTTGAAAAATTGAATGGATGGCCTTTGCTTAGGCATACCATTGCAGAAGCAATAGTAGTACTAAACTCATGCCACCCAGAAGTTCTAGGACTCAAACAATGAAGGAGAAGGTGTACCAAAAACTTGTATTGAGGACAGAGGAGAGCTTTTTGAAAATTTAAATTAGTATGCTTTCCCTCATATCCCAAATCTTTTAAACCCTGAAAAATAGCAGAATTGGCAAGACAAGTGGTCTCTGTTTCATCATCTAAGAGAAGAGTTTCCCTTATAGATGATTCAGTTACACGAACCTTTTGACCATCTACTATAGCACTGACATATTTTTCCTCATTCATAGTTTTGACTTTAGTAGTAAGCCAAAACTGTTTGATGTAGGAAATAAATATTGTAGGATTCACAGTTAATGCATACCTAAGAGAAGTAGCATTCAAGAATTTTACCATGTCTGTGAAACCTTCAGGAACCAACTTTTCATCCAGAATAACCACACAATTGTGCTGCTCTACCCAGGTACGTGTATAATCCATGAATTAGGGTTACGAGAAATTGGGGATAATTGACTTTGAGAATAATGGAGTGTTAGGGTTTGTGAGAACTTCAATTTGGAGCGTGTAAAAACCAATTATGAAGATTAATTAGGTTTTAAACTGATTTGGAGAAGTTACACATTCCACCCTCTCACTTACAACCGTAGCAGCATAACCATGTCATCCACAACTAGCAGCAGAATGAAACAACTAGCAGCAGAGTGAAGTTAAGCCAGCAGCAGAGTTGACTAATCAAACTTGGTCAAAAAGTCAAGAACCCTCAACAATAAATGCGCTTGATACTCCGTAATCCCTATAAAAACGGACTAAATCTTTCCCTAATTCAACACGATCAAACCCTAATTTCAATCAATAACCAAATCAAATCTCAATCACCCAAATTAAATCTCAATCACCATGAAATCTTCCCCCGAAATCATCAACATATCATCCGATTCTTCTTCTGAGGATGAAGCACCGTTTGAAACCTATGTTCCTCCTTTCCGTCCTCCTCACAACGGATGTAGAACCAAGGAACAAGTACGCAAGAGGAAGCACGATCTCCCTATTTTCAAAGATCTTTTACACTTAAATCAAACCCCAAGCACGTCTAGGGGTAAAGAGGTGATGTCCCCCAAGTCTCCATCGTCTTCAGAATCATCAGAAGACCCAGCTTGGATCCCTATTAGACCACCATCTCCGATGGAGCTTGTTTCCCCCTTCCTCTGTACTTCATCTAATGAGGATGAGCCACACAACAATCCACCTTCCACTCCTGAAAGACCACAATCCTCAAGGCCAAGACCCAAGACATCAGCCAATGCAAGAAAGGCAAACCCTCCTCTTCCTAAGGAGAGAAAGATTGTACTTGGGCTTCCATGCCCTAGAAATTGATGTTTGAAGTCTTTTAATTTTAGCTTGTTGTGTAGCAGTCTTTTGTTGTTTCTGAATTGATGTGGATGTACTCAGTTTGAATGTACTCTTTTGATGATCAATGATAGTTGCTTATTTTCTGTTTGTTAACTTGCAAATCATCAATTTTAGCTTTTCCTGCAAAATGTTAATCCAAACACCACAAAGTATACAAAAATATATACTAGCAGTAGAGTAAAATAGCAGCAGAGTACATTCCAACTTAATCATATGCTTCTTAAGAAGCAGCAGAAACAGATGAACAAACAGCACAGTACCTTTACACACTTTACAAAAACATCAAGAGATAAGATTTTCAAAGATTCATCATACCAATGTTTGCAATTAAGAATTGAAATCTCCCCACATCAAAGTGTTTAGTGAGAAGATCAGCAACATTGTTATCAGTATGAATTTTGACAATTTGAATTAACTTCTTTTCATAGCAATCCCTTATGAAATGATGTCTTATCTCAATATGTTTTGTTTTAGAATGAAAAACAACATTTTTAATTATGCAAAGTGTGTTGTTGTTATCAATATGAATTTTGGTGTTCATGAAATTGTACCCATAATCCAGTAGTTGATTTTGCATCCAAAGCACTTGACCACAGCAACTTGAAGCAGCCACATACTCAGCTTCAGTTGTAGAATTTGCAACCACTGTCTGTTTCTTGCATTGCCATGACACCAATCTGTTTCCAAGAAATTGACAACCTCCAGTTGTAGACTTTCTATCCAAGCAAGCACCAGCATAGTCACTGTCTGAATATGCCACCAAATCAAAAGGTGAATCCTTAGGATACCATAGGCCCAATTTAGGTTGATGCCTTAGATACCTAAAAATCCTCTTCACTGCATTGAGATGTGATTCTTTGGGACATACTTGGAATCTTGCACAGGTACATACAGCAAACATAATATCATGCCTTGATGCTGTAAGATACATCAATGAGCCTATCATGGACCTGTACAAGTGAACATCTACTTCTTTTCCATTTTCATCCTTCAACAAAGGTTTGTTGGTATCCATGGTTGTCTTAGCAGGCTTAGCATCTTCAAATCCAAACTTCTTCAAAATGTCATTAACATACTTATCCTGACTAATAAATATGCCATCTTTCTTTTGTACCACTTGTAGTCCCAAGAAGAAGTTGAGTTCTCCCATTGAACTCATTGCAAACTTATCCTTCATAAGCTTCTCAAAATCAACACACATAGCCCTATTTGTAGAACCAAAGATGATGTCATCTACATAGATTTGAACCAGCAAAATATCATCTTTTTGTCTTTTGAGAAACAAAGTCTTGTCAATCTTTCCTCTACTGAACCCAGAGTCTAACAAATATGTTGACAAGGTATCATACCAAGCTCTGGGAGCTTGATGTAAACCATACATTGCTCTATTCACCTTGTAAACTTTGTCAGGATAATCAGGGTCCTCAAAACCTGGTGGTTGAGACACATAAACTTCTTCTGTAATGGTCCCATAAAGGAAAGCACTCTTTACATCCATCTGATACACCACAAAATCTTTGAATGAAGCATAAGCCAAGAATAGTCTAATGGCTTATATTCTTGCCACTGGTGCAAATACCTCATCATAGTCAAGTCCCTCTTGTTGTGTGTCTCCTTGAGCTACTAACCTAGCTTTATTTCTGATGACTATACCCCTTTCATCTCTTTTACATCTGAAAACCCATTTGGTGCCATTCACTCTTTTTCCATTTGGCAAATCAACCAAAGTCCATACCTCTTGTAGTTTGAATTGCAGAAGCTCATCTTGCATTGCTTCCACCCAACTTGCTTCTTGTAAGGCTTTGTAAGTGTTCTTGGGTTCAATTTGAGATAGAAAACAGGCAAATAAGCAATTTTGTAGATCTTTGTGACTGTTTCTTTGATGCAGAGATCTTGCAAAGAAACTTTGATGTTGAAGATCTTTGAGCTCTTTAATCATTTTTCTTGTTTGTACAGATGATTGAGGATCACTAAGAATTTGTTCTTTTGGATGATCCTTGTGAACTCTTGTAGTAGTAGTGGGACTAACAGGAATGTTGAGTTCCAAATTAGTATAATCTACTTCAGCTCCAAATAGTTTACCATCAATAGCTTCATCATCTGTGTCATCATAGATATTCTCTAGAGGAGGCATATTTGGATCATCAGGATAGTTTGAATCAACAAAAGGTCTATCCCGAGTGTCCAAAGAAGGAAACTGTGATGTAGAAGCAGAGTTAATAGGCTTAGTAGCATAATTGATTGAAGCAGTAGTTGCTTGTTTTGGTCTAGCAGTAGAGTCTTCTGGCCTTGTAGGAGAGTCATCAACAACTACTTTTGGAGCTTCATTGTGTATCTTTTCTGCATCAATAGGAGTTTCAACATCTTTAGCTTCCTTAGGTTTCTCTGGAGTAACATCATCTTCTTGTATATCTTGATCTTTCTGTAAAGGTAAGAAAGTAGGACCAACCTTCAGTTTCTCAATCAAAACAATGTCTTCTTGTGGTTTGTTAGTGTCAACACTAGCAATAACAGGCACATAATTCATTGTCTTGGTCAGGATATCAACATCAAACATCCATTCAGGTCCTTTTCCTTCAGCATTAGATGTGTTCTCACTAAACTTGATATGCAAATTCTCCTCCACATGTTTGGTTCTCTTGTTATATACCCTGAAAGCTTTACTATGTACAGAGTAACCAACCAAATTACCTTCATTAGCTTTCTCTTCAAACTTGCCTAACTGATCCTTAGTATTCAAAATAGTGACAGGACATCCAAATGGCTTGAGAAAATCAATCAATGGTTTCTTCCCATGAAAAAGCTCATATGGAGTTTTGTTGTGAGGCTTCACTACCTTACTCCTGTTTTGCACAAAACATGCAGTGTTTACAGCTTCAGCCCAAAAAGGTATAGGTAGTTTAGAATCAGATAACATTGTTCTTGCAGCCTCAATAAGTGTCCTATTTCTTCTCTCTGCAACACCATTCTGTTGTGGAGTTCTTGCAACACTGTATTGTCTTAAAATTCCTTTTCCCACATAGAATTGATTCATTACACTATTCTTGAACTCAGTACCATTGTCACATCTGATAATTTTAACTCTGTGGTTGTGCAGGTTTTCAACTCTTGTAATGAATTCCTTAAGTATCTATGGGCTTTCATCTTTAATGGCTAAGAAGAACACCCAAGTAAACCTGCTGAAGTCCTCTGTGACAACTAGGCAATATGACTTCTTGTTCAAACTTTTCACAAAAACAGGCCCAAATAAATCCATGTGAAGTAAATGCAAGGGCTCTATATTTGTGTTCACTGTCTTAGACTTGAATGAAACTCTGTGTTGTTTACCCTTGTGACAGGCAACACAAGTCTCACAATTTTCAAACAACTTTGTGGGCATGCCTCTCACAAGATTTCCTTTCACCAACTTATTCATTGTTTTGTAGTTCATGTGCCCAAGTCTTCTATGCCATAATTTGGACTCATCAATAGTGGCTTTTGCAATCAGACAAGTTAAAGCTCTTTTGGGAACAATGTTCTTAATATGGTCACTGTATATATTTTCGTTTCTAGGGACCTTCAATAGCACAAATTTATCATTTGGCAACTGAAAATCAGGAGAAAGGATCATACATTCAGTGTCTGTAAAAAGAACAAAATTCCTTTTGTCACACATTTGTGAGACACTAAAGAGGTTAAACTTAAGCTCTTTCACAAGAAACACCTTCTCAAAGTCCAAATTCCCTGTTCTTAAAGTGCCTCTACTAACAATCTTTCCACCTTTTGGATCATTCCCAAAAGCAACATAACCACCTTCAAAAGCCTTAAAATCTTCAAGCTGAGACTCATCCCCTGTCATATGTCCAGAGCATCCACTATCAACTATAACCATATCTTTAAGATCATCTAGTAGATTACCATGCACATGAAAATAGAGAAATTAGTTTCTCTTGGGGACCCAAGCCATTACTGACTTGGATCTGCCTTGTGCATCAACATAGTTAAATTTCTTTAAATCACTTGATGCACTGCTGTTTTTGGAAACATTGTTTGTAACAGTTGATTTTGGTTTCCAAACCCAACAAGCTGAGGCCTTAACAACATAAAAATGATTTCCAACAACTGTATTTGATAAAACTTTTGGCCCAGAAGTAGAAAGTTTTGTACTAGCAGCAGATTGCTTACTAGCAGCAGAATGCTTACTAGCAGCAGAGTGCTTACTAGGAGTAGAGCCAGCAACAGAACCAGTTGTGGTTTTAAAAGCACCATTTGATTTAGCAGCATAAATGGACCTAGTTGCACCAGATCTTAACAACACAGCTCTAGGAATCATATTTCTATTAGGATGAGGGTGAGTATTCTGATTAACATATTTGTGATTCACCCTAGAATATTGATTCCAAACAGGTTTCTTGTGGTCAGGACAGCTATTAATCAAATGTTCAAAGCTACCACACTTATAACAAGCCTTTTTCTTTAATTGAAACTCACTACCTATTTTGATGGAAACTAGGTTATTAAAGTTTCTCTGATTACCCCTAGGCTTATTATTGAAACCATTCATTCTATCTCTAGAAATCTCATTATATTCAACCAGTTTCCTAGAGATACCCTTACCTAACACAGGTCTTACAAACTTTACCTATTCAATTTTAGGTTCAACTTTGGTAGGAATTTCTTCCTTTTCTACACTTTGTTCTAGTTCAACCTGTTCTTGTTCCTCATCACTATCTGAGTACCAATCTTCAATAATGGGAGCATCAGGAAATTTTCTACCCTCTACCTTAGGTGTTTCTAAGACACTTGTACTAGACTCACCTATTGGTTTTTCAATGTTCAGCTCACTAATAAAGGACAATTCTTTTCCTGGTGGAGCATAAGCACTTTTAGCAGGAGGAGCAACCTCATTGTAACCTATTCCACTTCCTTTCCTCATGATGGTACTCTCAATAGATTTATTAACCAAATTAGAAGCATATTGTTGTTTGTTTACTCTTACTATATGTTTTTCTTTTTCAGCAAGAGCTGCATCCCTATCTCTTTCTGCTTCTTCTAATTTATTCTTAAGAAACTCAATTTCACTGTTTTTCTTAAAAATTTCAACATCTTGTTGGTTAATTCTATCTACATATTCTAGCTCACACTCTTTTAAGTACTCAAGTCTTCTTTCAACATTTTGAATACCTAGTTTGTAACCTAGGTTATCAAGTTTTAGGTTTTCAACTTCTCTAATTAGACTCTCATTCCTAGACTTAAGTTCTTCTACAGTGTCAGCACAAGACTTAAAAGAACACACAGATAAATTAGAATCATTAGATACCTCAGAGTCAGATCCAGAAGATGATGATGCATAGGCCATCAGTGCAAAGTTATGCACTTTAGGTTTGACTTGAGCCACCAAGGAATAGTTTGGTTCTTCATCAGCCAAATCACTCCAATCATACTCTCCCAATCCATCACAAGATACCAATGCATTAGTGGTATTCTTTGTTTCTTCAGTCTTCTTTGATGCTTCAGCATTTTTCTTTGGAGCTCTACACTCTCTGGCAAAGTGACCCTTCCTGTTGCAGTTGTAGCACTCTATCTTTGACTTATCAAAGCCAAAATTCTCTTTAGGTCTGTACTTGATTTCTCTTCCAGTTCTCTTCAAGAATTTTCTTGCCCTTAAGGTCAACATGGCCATTTGCCATTTAAGATCCATCTCTTCAAGATCATCAGGATCAAGGTGATCCATATCTTGATTAATAGCCTGTGACCTTATACTAGTAGTTAGGTCAGCCAAGAATGCACACAAAGCAATATCACTGGTGGAATTATTATCATTAGAACTAGTAGCAGATCCATCAGCAGTAGATACTCCATAAGCAGTAGAGTGAGATTCTTTTGACCCTTTTGACTTTGAAGATACAAAGGCAAGATTTTGTGTACCAGAAGATGAAGTAGATGAAGAAGTCAACTCTGGTTCATACACTCTTAAGTTGTTATAGAGACTTTCCAACTTCATGGTTTCAAAGTCAGGCTTATTCCTCCAAACAACAGTGTGCATACTCCATTCAGGTGCAAGACTTCTAAGAAACTTAAGATTTACATCTTCTTGTGGAACCACATAGCCAACAAGCTTTAAATGACTGACAAGTTAATTGAGCTTGTTGTAAGTGTCATTAATCTTCTCTCCACTTTCAGCAGTAAAGTTCTCAAACTGATGCTTCAACATGTTTTTCCTTGACTTCTTTATAACATCATTCCCTCCAAATCTGAATTCAATAGCATCCATTAAGTCTTTTGCAGTCTCACAGCTATCAAAGTCTAACTGAAATTCATTAGGTATTCCCATTAAGAGAATATTGTGTGCCTTGATCTCCATCTTCCTCACTGAGTTCTCTTCAGCAGACTTGATTGGTATCTCTTTACCATCAGGACCTTTCTTTGGTAAAGAATCACCATTGATAATCACATTCCACATGTTAAAGTCAATCATGCGAATGTACTGTCAGATTCTCATCTTCCACAGCTCATATTCTCCAGGGTTGAGCATGGGAACCTTTGAAGCAGTCACCATATGTGTGTCATCACCCATCTTTAGCAGTTGATTAGGAACAGCAAACTTGCAAGGAACAGTTTCTTCTTGATTACAACTTCTAGATCACAAGCTCTGATACCACTTGTTGATCTCAGTTGAGCAAACGATCTTATATAGAAGTTAACTTGTATTAAACACTTAAGCTAGAATGCGGAATATAAAAGCTTAACTTAAGAAGAACAATTCACTATTAACAC
Source organism: Artemisia argyi (assembly GCA_030686995.1). Classification (NCBI taxonomy): domain Eukaryota; kingdom Viridiplantae; phylum Streptophyta; class Magnoliopsida; order Asterales; family Asteraceae; genus Artemisia; species Artemisia argyi. The sequence continues at coordinate 119,039,754 of CM060702.1, forward strand.
TTCAATATTATTAATACGAGCACCCGACAATGCTAGAGTTTTACAACCTTGAAGTGTAAACGAAAACTAAAAATTACGTACTCAATCTAACCCTAGGATCCTCCTTTTATAGGCCAAGGAGTCCTACTAGGTTTACAATAACTTTCTATGCAAGATAAGAATATTCTAGACGTATAATATATACACACAATCTATTCTATAATTATCTACTTTGAATACATGCTTATCACATTAGCAGTAGATTCCTTTAGCAGCATTTTCCCTTAGCAGCACTTTGACATCAGCAGCAGAATCATTTACCTTAGCAGCAGTTTCATCATAGCAGCAGTTTCACTCAGCAGCAGAATCCAAAACCCAACAGAATGGGTTGAGGAAGAAGCACGACACCTACATTCACCACTTAAGCCCAGAACAGTTAGGAGACAACTTACCACTAAAACACAAGTTAATGATGAAGTGGTTGTTGATCATTCTGATGCACCACTTAAGCCTAGAACAGTTAGGAGACAACTTACCACTGAAATACAAGTTAATGATGAAGTGGTTGTTGATCATTTATGCATCACTTATGACTGATGAAGTAGTTGTTGATCATGTTGATGAAGTGGTTGCTGAGCATTCTGATGAAGTGGTGGTTGATCATTCTGATGCACAAGTTACGAGGGTAGTAGATAAGGGTAAGGGTATTATGATAGATGAAGGTAAAGTATGGAAAAGAAAGCATGTGTTTAGAAAGGGTACGGGTATTGTGATTCAAGAAAATGTGTACCCCGAGTGTTATGGATCATGATTCTAGTGACAGTGATAGTGAATTAGAAGAAAGAGGGAAATACTCAATGTATAGTGACAGTGAGAATGAATACTCTGATAAGTCTGTAGACTACTTGCCAGAAGGTAAAGATGAATTAATTGAACTTAGGAAGAGATAATCCAAGGCAAAGAGGGCCCCCAAGACATCTAAGCATAGATCATGTTCTGATAAACATGGATGTTAGAGCAGTTCTAGACAGAATAGAAGTTATAATGATGGTGAGAGCGCAACAGTCATGGAACATGAGGAAATCATGGATGAGTTTCTAAGTAACTTGAGGCAAGATGATGCTAATCTTACAGATCCATTTACATTAGTGGAGACAAAGCTAGACAAATATCCTATTCATGATGTGGATACACATTGAAGGATGAGGAAACCAAACGTAATGTGTTTGATTACTTAATTTTTATGCACTGTTTCATTGATTCCAATTAACAAAGTTTTTTGATTTCAGGTTGGTGAAAAGTATGTTGATGCTACTCAATTGAGGGAATGCTTGACTTATTATGCTTTGGCAAATGGATTTTCTCTATGCTTTTACAGATGCTAAAAAACCTAGGTAATAGCTAAGTGTAGGTTAAGAACAGAGAGGCTCAAGGATCCAGAAAAGGGGAAGAAAAGTAAGTGGAAAAGATACCCTAGAGAGAAGAAAGGTGAAGGATCTGAATGCCCATAGAGGTGTTACGGAAAATAAATGACAGGTGAGAAATCAATGGTCCATGAAACTTGTTCTTCGATAGGCAAATGACACCTACAATGAGTTGCATCGATGATTTGTTGCAAGGTCATACGATTGGATCTTGAAGAAGATGATGAAGATCTCATATTTGGTTTTGTGTAGTTAGGGTGAAAATGGAATAAGGGTTTGTATTAATGAATGTGTGGTTGGGTTATGTGGGGTATAAAAGGACGAAAAAAATGGTCAAAAAAATATTCTTGACACGCTGGCAGTCGATGTGTAACACCCAGACACACTGGCAGTCCAAGCGTTGGGACACGCTGGAAACCAAATTTTTCAATTTCAACCTATAATTCACCTTAACTCACCTCCACCCCAAATATTTTCAATTTCAACCCAATTTTTAACAAATACTTCATTTAAATAAAACATAAACATTTATAAAACACAAATTACATAAAACATCTTAATTAAGAAGCGGGATATTTTTGAATTCAAAATTCAAACAAAATGCAGGATAAATTTTAAATTCAAAAATTAAATACAAGGCGGGATCTTTTAAACACAAACGTAAATTTTTTATTAATTAAAACATAAACGTTACATAAACAGAAATTAAAACATTACAATACTAAATTAAAAACTAAAACTTCAATTATAATCTGGGTGATCCCAGGTCTACGAGTTGTCGGAGCGGAAACCGTCGTCATACGGATCAAAGCTCGCAAACCTCTCTGCTTCGATCTGAGCTTCCAACCTGCTCAGCTCCCGCTCGTCCTCAGAGTTCCTGCCATCATCAGCAGGTTTCACAGTTTCTTCAAAACTTAGCTGAAAGTTATCAAGATGAGGTTGCTGTTGTTGTGGCTCAACAACTCTTGGTGCAGATGAACTTGATGCACCTTGCACAAATTGTTGTTGTTGTTGTTGTTGTTGTGCATCAGCAGCTTGCACATTCTCTTCAAAACTCCAACGTATCAGCGTCTTTGCGAAACTCATTGTACAAAAACTGGTCGATCACATATTTTTTGTCGACAGAGATATCTTTGCACGCTGTGTATTGTGTTCTCAGGCGTTCTTTGCGTAACTTCGCCAGCTCAAACTTCTTAATAACTTCGATAATTGCATCTTGACGTTCCTTGTCATCAATTTCGACTTGTTTTTAGACATAGTTTTGAACTTGTTCCACAGTGTGGGGAAGTTTACAAATCATTTTGTGTGTTTGATTTGTTGTTTGAATTATGCTGGAAAGTGTGTGTTTGAAAGGTGTGTTTCAAAGTGGTATTTATAGTGTGTAATTTTTTTTTTTATTTTTTTATTTATTTTTATTATTTATATATTTTTTTAACTCAACGGCTATAAAACGTTTAATTTTTTTTAAGTCACAACGGCTATAAAATGTTTAAGTTGTGATTTGATTTTTAAATCGTAGGGGTTGAATTTGTAATTTTTTCATTTTGGTATTCAAAAAAGGAACTAATATTACAAGGGCCAAAAGTGTAATTTTTTTTTTTTTTTTTTTTTTTTTTTTTTGCTTTGCCCCTTGTAACGCACGTTAAGCTCTTCCCCATGCTCCTTAACGCACCACTTGACTTTCTATAGCGGTAAGGTAACTCACCACGTTAAAGTTGAAAGTTAACACTTAACTCACCCTTGAAAGTTACCTTACCGCATGGTCTAAGGACTATTTATTTTTTTATTTATTTATTTTATTTTATTTATTTTTTTGCTAGGAAGCGAACACCCACCACTCACCTCGCCGGCTTGCCTTTTCCTATATGGCTATATGTGTAAAGAAAACAAGTATTCTGTGAACAACTTTACACCCATTTCACTTTCATTTTTTTCTTTCTCCAACACAAATTTAATATACCCATTTTGACATTCCTTACTTAAAAATAACAAACTCAAACGATTCAAAGTAACTGGTTAAAAATCGTTATTCCTAAGTCCCAACATAAATCACATTTTAATAGACCCATTGAACATTTTAAGTCAAAAACTAACCCATACATCAGATTAAACTAATTTGTTCAGACTAGTTTGCACCCAACTCCCAACATAAATGACATAACCAAATATTTGTCTCAAATCTTGACGGCTTCTAACAGCCACATCCAACAGACACGTCTCATCTGTTACAAAAATCCAACGGTCAAAACCATTCTCAACCGTCCAATCACAATTCATCTTTTAAGCGCCAAATTACCCTTTTAGAACCAACATTCAAATTTCACAACAACTCACACACCTCAAAACTACCAAAATGAGTGATACTTGCAAGAAACGAAAGACGAAACACGAAAAATGCTACGGCTTAGAGAGTTTTCTCCAGCCGGGGTGTCCTGTTTCTCTTTCGGGCCCTTTTCGCGATAATGTGCGTGCTTTTTTAGATGAATGTGGCCAGGCTTTGGATTATAATGTTGATGGAATGATGATATGGTGCACTTTCTTGTATCACGAAACCCGTGGCTTTGTTTTTCCTTTGTATACTATTGAGGAGTGTGTTCAGCATTCACTTCAGCCGCTTTGTGACCACTGTCGTTGCTCGGGTAATTTTACAGCTTATTTACATTATTTGAGTTGAGGTTTATGAATTTTATAAATTTGTGCTAATTTTTATGAGTTGGGGTTTATGAATTTTATAAATTTGTGCTAATTTTATGAGTTGGGGTTTATGAATTTTATACATTTGTGCTAATTTTATGAGTTGGGGTTTATGAATTTTATAAATTTGTGCTAATTTTATGAGTTGGGGTTTATGAATTTTATAAATTTGTGCTATTTTTTATGAGTTGGGGTTTATGAATTTTATAAATTTGTGCTAATTTTTATGAGTTGGGGTTTATGAATTTTATAAATTTGTGCTAATTTTATGAGTTGGGGTTTATGAATTTTATACATTTGTGCTAATTTTATGAGTTGGGGTTTATGAATTTTATAAATTTGTGCTAATTTTATGAGTTGGGGTTTATGAATTTTATAAATTTGTGCCAATTTTACGAGTTGGGGTTTGATAATATAGTTAGGGTTTATGTTCTGGAAATGTTACGGTTTAGTTAATGTTTTCAAGTTGGGTATTATAAATTTGACATGGGTTTTGGGTTAATTTTATAATTTGGTTTTGTCAAAATTGGGGGTTTGGGGGCTTAATTTTGATATATAATTTTGGGGGTTTTTATATTTTGACTAGGGTTTATGTGATTATTTTCGGATTGAATGAAGCTTTAATTATTGTTTTCAAGTTGGGTTTTATGAATTTGATATGGGTTTTGGGTTAATTTTGTAATTAATTGTTATGATTTTGATAATTTTGGGTTTTTGGTCTTAGTTTTTTATATTTAGTTATTGGGGTTTATGCTAGTATTCAATTAGTTAATTTAAAATTGGGTTCTGAATAATTTTAGTTAGGGTTTAAGCTTCTTGATTTTGTTTTGGAGTGAATCTATGTTTTGAGTGTTTAATAATGGGGAAGCATATTATGTTAACAGGATGGAGTCATCATTTCGTGTCAAAAAGGAAATATCATTTCATTATCCCGAATGATAAGGACTGGAACAAGCCGATAGATGTTGGTGTTCTTGATCTGCAAACTCACCTTTTACATGGTCTAATTCACTGCAATGGGTTTGGTCATCTCCTTTGTGTTAATGGGATTGAAGGTGGATCAAGTTTCATTTATGGTCGCGAAGTCATGGATCTTTGGGACCGAATTTGTACTTCTCTTCACAGCAGGTTGTCCCAATTACAGTACATTAATATTTTTCGTGTTTATAAATGGATACTGGTATGTGGTTATTTGAACTTGATTCGTTAATATTGACTTTTGATTTGTTTATTTGAAGAAAAATAAGCCTTGTGGATACGTCAAAGAAGCGAGAGATGGATCTGCGATTGTTATACGGAGTAGCGTATGGGCACACGTGGTTTGGAAGATGGGATTACAAGTTCTACAGTGGGAGCTTCGGGGTCACGAAAGATTTATATGATAAAGCACTTGAAATAGTCAGCTCTCTTAAACTTGACACTCTAATTCGTGATAGGCATCATTATTCTATTAAGAAAATGATCTCTCAGTATAGGGATGCAAGTGATACTGCGTTGGTAACTATCAGAGAACTCTTTAGATTCATGCTTTCACTCAAATATCGAATCCCACAGAAGAAGATTAGCATCAATTTAAATTCAAAGTCTAAGGAGAAAAGCGAGAAGTGTAGAAAGTTTTCGAATTTGGCTGCAAAATTGGACAGTAGATGGCAGGTGAGCCGACTCGAGAATGTTGCCAATGTTGTGGTGAATGTTTTAAAAGAAAGGAAAGTGAGACCTGTTAAGGGAAACAGTGGGATGAGTAGGCAGGAGGTTCGTGACTCAGCTCGGTTATACATTGGTGACACAGGTTTGATTGATTATGTGTTAAAATCCATGAATAATGTGATTGTAGGAGAGTATGTTGTTCGTCGTGCTGTCAATGCTTCCACAGGTGTTCTTGAGTATTCACTTATTGAGTTTGATCAATATGAGGAATCGTTTGACCAAGTTGACTCAGAAACATCCGAGAGTGATGTATATAAACATGTCTCGTATTTGTATCAACGTGTTTTGATGGATTCTGTTTCTAAAATTGTCGAGGGTGCTGTGAAAACGATTTTGGATAGTAAGAACTTTACTAAAGAGTGGCCTTTCAATGATGCTGCTGATGAGTATTTGAGGTTTATAAGTCGAATGGTCCCATTAGTTGGGACCCAGATGAGAAAAAGCTCAGTGGGTGAGCTGATCGTGGTCCCGCTTCATGCTACGGTTCTTGACCTTAAAATTGAGATAGAGAAAGCTATGAGGGACACATACTGTATAATGGAGAATCTGAAGGTGAGAGAGATTGTGGAATTAGAAGGTGTCGATGAGGATGACGTCATATTTGGGATGATTGAGTCAGGGTCAGAGATAATGGTTCATGGATTTGGGGTTGACTTGCTGACTGCTAGTGATCTGAACTATGAAGGTGGGGAGGATAATTGGATTGTGAACTGTCAATGTGGTGCAGGAGATGATGATGGTGAGCGGATGGTGGCTTGTGATCTTTGTGAGGTTTGGCAGCATACGCTGTGCAGTGGGATTGATGATGACGAGGCTGTTCCACCACTTTTCATATGCCACAGATGTTGTAACTCGATTGGTCCACAGAAGTGCACAAAGAAGGTTGCTAGGAGGGGTTTTAAGGACTGGATGATGTTGCCTGTTGTTACTGAGACACATGTTGGATTGTTGTACTAGAGAAAGCTTCATAATTGTTGATAAAAACCAAAACCAAAACAAATTCTTTTGTCTACTAGTTGCATTGCATATGATTGCTCGCAACTTTATTGTAAAATCCAACTAGAAGTAATCGCATTTAATGTTTTGATATTTGATGAAATGCACTCGAACTTTCAACTTTAGCATAATGGAGACCTGACTGGGACTCCCTTGCGTCTGCTTGCCCCTGAGCTTGAACACTTGTTGCGACTTGGACCAGCATTATGACCATTGTCTGGTTTGGGAGGTTTAGCTGTTCGCTTTTTGGTTGTTTTTGGCTTCAGTTTGCTGTTACGAAACTATATTTTGGGGAAAGTAATTAGATCAAATGTTGATAAAAAGGAAAGAACGCCAAATTATGATATAATTGATGATAACGTTAGTGTGAATAAGCTTATGTTTGTACCTTGCAAGCCAAGCAGCAGAATGAGTAGTAAGTTGGGTCCATGAGTCTTCGCATGCAGGTGCGACAAGAGGTTTCTTGTCTCAAGCTGCCTGAGTTTCGGTGAGGGAGGGGATGAAGTGACAACACTAGCCTTCCGTTGGACGAATAAGGCTGCAATAATTAAGACAAGTATGATTACACAAAGCATTGTATTTCGAAAACAATCCATTTGACTAAAAGAACTAACGACAGAGCGACACACATTTACACGTGCATATATGCAGTTATCAATTGGTTCCTTAGCAAGTTAGCATACAAAAGTTAAGCTAATGAGATCTCATTGACTCATTATAATATAATCTATAGCCGTATAAGTAGACTTGAAGTGAATTGATAAAGGTTGTTTATATGTGACACTGTGACAGAGCTAATAAGGAGGAGGTGCTTAAGTTTCGTATTACAAACAACTAGTTAGTCGTCAAATATATATTAAGTGAACAAATCAGTTTGACACATCTAAATCAACGTTTACCCAATCCTGTCTTCCACGAGGTATATAGGAGGTAAGATGTAGACAGCCTTACCCTTACCCAAAGGTTGAGAGGTTGCTTTCGGAAGACTTTCGACCTTTTTGAAGGGAGTGAGGTCTTTTTTCAAAATCCACACCGAATAGAATGGTTACCAAGGAAGACTATTGCTTGGTTTTTCAAATTAGGATTAACACTGTAAATAATGATACATGCCTACATTCCAATTGATGTGGCAAACCTAAAAAGGTGGGGTTCAACATAAGTTTGCACACTAATAATTTGTTTAAGAAGCTAGGACAAATCAATGAAATTTTGAGCCAATAGGTGAAATGAGCATGGTCGAAGTTACGAAACTAATTTCTTTATCGTTTGTACAAGCAGTGGTGGAGATAGAAAAAATTTTGTGAGAGTATCGAAATAAATTTTTTTCTGGAAAAACATTAGATGGGAGAGCTGAGATAAAAAAAAAAGAAAAAAAAAAAAAAAAAAAAATGAATGAAATCGCCAAATATATACTAACGGGCTTAGGCCTAAGGGAGCCGGGACCCTTCCCGGTCCTCACTAAGCTCCACCTTTGTGTACAAGAATAAAGAAAACTAAAGCCTACCGATTAGATTATACTTATAACTGCTAGGCTTCAGTTTTCTTTGTCCTTTATTAATTATAATGTAATTTTGACGTCATTTGGTTCTTTGGATCGGATGAATCGCTTGGACTTTTTACTGATAAAATAAAATTAAATATTATGTAAAACCGTTGCTGGTTTCCTAAAACCATTTACATAGTAGTTTTCATACATTAATATTTAAGTTATTCTTATCTTTTTATTTCCTTATATAAAGTGAATCTTAAAACTCGATGAAGAATACATTTACTTTCCTACTCTAGAGAACTCCGCCCTATCGTTATCATTGCCATCGCACCATCACTGCAACCACCAAATGGCAGGTGTTCTTCATAAATATTTCTTTTATTTATTCTAAAACATTAAACTAGCGACCTGTATTTTACCTTTTCTTTCATTATTTCTATTATTTATAGAATTTTGTTGTCTTTTTTTTGTGAAATTACGTTACAATGCTTTTTTTTATTTTGTTTAATTTTTTTTTTCAAATCTTAGATCTAGTTATTGTTGTTCGACCCTCTCCTTCTTAGATCTAGAGTATTGAAACATAAAATATCATCATTGCTAATTTGTTTCTTATTTTATGTTTGAAATGACAAAAGATATATAATTTAAAGGGGAAATGATCACTGCTGTTAACAACAACAAACTTGTTTGCTGCTCAAGCCTATTTATCTTTCTTTTTTTTTTCAATACCCGTTCTCCTTATTCAATTACATATACCAGTCTTCTTTAAACATTAATTCGATTGTTCTCTTTGAGTAAGTGATAAAAAGATGCTATAATAATGATTTAAATGAGCTAAAATGAGAGGAAACAAGACATTAAAACAAAAGCAGAAAGTCTGCTTCCGGTTCTATCAAATGTAAAAAAAGACCTCCGACCTTGTAAGAGATGAGGATTAAACCCATTTTTGGCTATGTTTGGGGAGGGCATTTATGGGGCTTATGGGGGCTTGTGCTTTTAAAATAAGCCGGCTAATTAAATAAGTCTCGTTTGTCATGGGGCTTATGGAAAAGCTTATAAAATAAGCCGGCTAAAAACTTTAGCCCATAAAAAAGGCTAAAAACTTAAGCACGGGGCTTTTGAAGAATAAATTACTTATTTACCCACAAAAATATCTAACATATACAAAAACTCATTTAATTATATCATTTTTAGTAATTTTGCAATAATAAGCCCCAGCCACAGCCCATTTGTCAAACAAGTTTATAAAAATACAAATTTTAATTTCGACCCCAGCCCCGGCCCAAGCTCTAGCACCAGCCCAGCTACGGGCCATTTAGCCAAACATACCCAAATTTGTCTAGGGTGCTAACCACTTGATAACCTTTGCTCTTATTTTGCTGCTAGTGATCATTTCCCCTAATCTGAAAATCTCATGTACACATGATAATTTCCTTTCAAATAAACAAACATTTTTGGGTATGATTCCCGATCCATACACAAACCAAACAAGAAAATTCAAGTAAACAATATCTATTCCAAACACACCCACCAATTCATCTCAACCAACTTACTCGTAAACAAACACCCCCTAACAATTATTATTAACTTCCTTTTTTGGGTGTCAATCTCATACTCAGTAACAACGCCGAATCAATCATCGAATAACATCTGAATTCATCGTTTCAATTTAAAGGTAGGTATGTATCAATTTCAAATAGTGTTTATATTTAATCTTGCATACAAGGTGTTTGATGAAATGCCTCAACTAAATCCTTCTTATTAGCCCCCCCTTTATTCCTATCCATATTTGATTATATGATATGTACCAGATTAGTTACATATTAGAAATGCGTAAATGTGTATCTTTTGTTTAACAAGTAATTGATATTCTTGCATTTACGTTCGATACATATTTGGAACTTAGCTACTTGTCTTCAGTTATACGAGTGAGGATTTGTTTTGTTATTTCCTGAATTTACTTTGATTTAGTGCCTCGTACAAATATTAAAAATCTGAGCTCCTTTTTGGGAGGAATTTTCCTTCACGTTTGTGTGAATATGACATTTACAAATAAATTATCGCCTGTGAATAATTGTATGTTAATTATCTTCCCGTATTTAGTTCAAATGCGTTACAGAAGCAATTATTAGTATTGATATCAATATATTAGAGGAGGCATATTGTGTAAAGATAGAACATTATATTGTTGATAGTGTAGTTTTAAGTTTAAAGTTACTATTAGTTAATACAAATATATTTGAAGATTATCTACGTTTTTCCAATGGTTTTAAAAAAAAAAAAAAAAAAAAGGTTCACCATCAACTTAATTACACCTTTAGAACCCGTTCATCTTCACACTCGCTATATATTTAGGCACTCGCTATATATTTAAGGGGGGAAAAATGAGCTGTAAAAATCGATCCATTCAAAATTTATCTGATTCTGGTTGGTAAAGTTTTGAGATTGTTTGAATGGTTAAAACCGAAATCCAGTAAGTTCAGAATTAACTGGTCCATCTGTTAACTTTTTTATATGAGCAAAACTCTCTTAAATAATTAATAAATGCCGAGTTGTACCTAAAAAGTAACTCAGATTGTTAGGAACTGTGAATCAGTTATCAAACATAATCTCGGTTTGTGTTTATTGAATCTTCGGAATTCATCGTTTCAGTTCAACGGTATGGTATCAATTTGGACTAGTTTTACGTGCATATAAGATGTTTGATGAACTTCCTGAATGAAATTTTGTTCTTGAACTCCAAACTATTCATTATTTTTCATCATATACTGACTATCTTGTATATGATATGCAGATGATTAGTTACATATATGAACCTTAATATGACAAAATGTGGATCCTTAAGGATAATGGAAATTTTGGTTGTGGTTATGGAAAATGCGGTTCAGGATTTCAAACTCGCAAACTTTTAAATAGACAAAAGTAGCTACTCGAGTTTTTAGATTTGTGCAGTAACTTGCCTGCGCGCGCGTGTGTGTGTGTATATATATATATATATATATATATATATATATATATATATATATATATGATTTTACACAATCAGCGATATGTATGATGTAAGTTAGTAAGTCGTTTTTCAACTAGTGAATTGTATGGATATTTGAGTTAGAACAATTGCTATTCTTAAAACCATACTGTCTGTTTACATGTTAATGTACATGTGTAATGATATGTTGTCTTTGTTTAGTTGATTCCTGAATTCACTAAGATTTAGCGCCTCCTACAATATTTTATTTTGAGTTCTTTTCCTTGGAGAAGTTCTCTTTGACTTCGTGCGTATATGACCCTTACATATAGATTATCGTTTTGAAGAATTATATGTTAATGATGTTCCTGTATATAGTTCTAATGCTGTGAATCTGTGATGCATTTGGGAAGGAGTATACTATTGATGACTGCATGCTATTAGAATTAATATTGACCTGTGGATATTAGATAAATGTATGTTATATGAAATTAGAATGGTATATTGTGATTTGTGGGTGCTATATTGAAGTGTGTTCTATATGAATAACATGATACTTATTGGGAGCTTGGTTTAAAATTGCGCGCATCGTTGCGCTCGCATCGCGCATCTGATGCGTTTGAAAAAACGCAACGCGAAACCTGATGCGAGGTTGTTCCAGGATGCGGCCTGATGCGAATGCATCACGTCATAACAGTGTATTGCTCGCATCAGACGCAATGGCCGCATCACTTAGCAACAGCCTAGTTCTGAGTAGTATAAACTTTTATAGTTTAAGTTGACTTCTTGTTTCTGATCAAACCATTAAGTTGACATATTTGATGTTATAACATTAAGTAGTATCATTAGACACGTGACTTATTCCATATTTAATCATTTACTTGTCGAGTAATTTATGTAGAAATATTATACATTTTTTATTTATTACCTAGCGCCGCGCGTCCGTGTTGCGCTCGCAACCGCATCGCGCATCACGCATCGGTCTTTTGGACCTCGAGCGCAACGGTTCGCCGCACGCAATTTAAAACCAAGATTGGGAGGTTAAAATAGGTTTATTTTGAAGATTAGTTTTAAGTTGAGTAAGTTAAGAAACATTTGTAGAAATCTGCTTAGTTTAGGTAAACATTTCTAGGAAATACTAGTCTACTTGTGTGTATTACATCGTTGCAGATTCAATCATAGATCGTAAATATGGAATTCTTGCTAGAAGCACACATAAACAAGTATACAGCTTATGCAATATGGAAATAAAATGGATTGAAATACCTGTATTCCTGTGCAATCAATGTGTTGATTTATTTCATCCAGGGCAACTACGTCTTGATGAGTAAGTCTGTATATACTTATCACCCTGTGGTCAGAATGATTTTCTCCTGAGATGCAGTTTCGGCATACTGCCAAATTGCAGTCAATGCAGTATCGGTTCAGATTATTTCCTATGATGTGAGTTCTACAAGCCACAAAGAAAGTCCTTTCCAGAAATAGGAATATCCACAATACAGCGCTAACCTCCTACAGAAACAAAATGCAATTAGTTAAAGATTTTAGATAAGCAAACCATTATGACTATCTTTGTATCTTTTGCTCCCAAGTTACAGTCCTGTAGATAATAGTCATAAGTTTTACAACAAGTAATTACTGATTGCAACCTACAGCAAGGGATTAGTTTCCTTTTTATTTTCTGTTAATCATCATCGAATATAAAATTGGACCTGTTTGGTAGATTGCTTGGCTTTTACCTTGTGTTCCAGGCCTGTAGTTTAGTCCAAATCATAAATAGATATAATGAAATGAAACATCAAAACTTTTAAGTCCACACCTTTCTACCGAGGCCCTAAGTCAAGTTGCATATTATTCCCCTCACTACCTAGAAGATCTCCATCTAAATATGCTATCAAAGTTGGGATTGTTAAGGATATGTACATTGGTTTGCCAGCTAGTCTGCAAGCCCATGGTAAACGAAGTATAAAAATGACGCAAGAGGGGGGAAGAACAACCCATACATTTTACAACAGCTGTCAAATGTGATTTTTTTTGGGGGGGATATCATACTGTAATAACGATATAGGAAACATTAACACTCTAGTATCAACATACTGAAAATTAACTTTATTTTCCCATTGTAAAGGGTGTTCCATCACTGATTTATTTTACCATCAAGTATATAATGGTTTATGAATTCCAAGTGAATTTTTTAACAGCCAAACTCGTTAAATGATAGTCTAATATGTTACCTTAATTCATGTGTCAAATGTTTCCAGCTTTTTGTTAGTCGATTTATGCATGTGTCTGTGTATATAATTTTGTATCTGTATGTATGCATGCAGCCTAATATATGCTCGCCAGTCCATTTGAAGACACATATCTTGCAAACTATCTGGAGTGATGAACCTCTTATTCTCGGATCCCTAAGGTTGGTCACCTTGTACTTCTTTTCGATGTCATTGGTTCTAATTATTCACTATGTAATACATCAACACTTGCTCATGATAACTAAATATGTTTGGGAGCTTTTTTCTCTGGCATTCCACTTATATTTTTCGATAATCCTTGGCTATATGGCACTGTTAGTTACTATATAGATAATTATGCATCCTCTCTTATTGTAGAACACATCTGACTATACATATATATGCCAATTTTACTTAAAGCGTCATCCTTATTCTTTATTTTTCACTTGGATAAGTGAATGATTTTATATTCTATGTACATATCTACCACAGAAACTAAGAAGCAATAGTTAATAAGTTGCTTTTACTGAACATCGTAATTACGACGTTTGAAGAAAGTTATGATGTCAACTTGAAGGTGAGCCGTGACATGTAACGCACAGCACAATGGCATGCCAATTTTTAGAAAGAACGGTTTAAAATAAAAATACATGATGAAAAATCTATTATGCAATCACATTATTAGATTATTAAAGTTGTATACACTAGTTGAACAATAAAACTACAAGACAGTGATTAATTCAATAAAGAAAGGTTTGAACACATAAACTTCCAATAGTAAATGAAAGTGTCTGTCTCACAGATAGAAAATTATTTTGTATACTAGTGTAGTGCTACAAACAACACAAAGAAAAGTAAAGCGTACATAGTAACCAAGTTTGACATACTTTCTTTCAACTATTTACCAAGGAACAAGAGAATCAAATATCTAGACATCTTAATTAGAAACACATGAAGAATATAAGTCTACCAAAAAAAAAAAAATAAATAAAATAAAAAATAATAATAATTATAAAATAAAAAAAAATAAAATAAAAAAAATAATAGTAATAAATAAATAAATAACACTTTCCAAGCCACCTTGAGAAATGGGTCAGACACATTCAGGTCCCTTGCAGTATAGATGGAAAATAGGTGGGCTGAGTATCAAAATGGATTCACATTAAAGGATAAAATTATTGGGACGGGTAAAAGAGGGTAAGGTGGATGACCCATAAACACTTTTTTTCCTATTTATTAATTTTATAAGTAACTAGCATATAAAATCTGATAAAAAAAACTGTTCTTAAAGTGACGAGTTAAATTGTTTTTTAACACATAAACACTTGAATAGAGTTTAAGCGATTTTAAACTGCTTGATTTATGTTCTTACTAGTTTTTACTTTATTCGACCCTAGGGGTTGTTTAAGACTAAAGTACCGAATTAATCCATTATCACATTAAGGGGATTAAAATGGCCCCTTCTACTTATTCTTAGAAAGTAAACCCTAACAGTTGCTATAGTAGCATATGAATTTAAAGGCTTCACACTGAGTGCAACAGTTAACAAATCTTTTATTATTGCATTGAAACATGAATCACAAGAAATACATTAATACATCAATCAAGAAATATTATAGTTATAGTAAAAGAGGTTATCTTTCATTTGTAATCATTTACATCTAATAAAAGATAAAGCAAGAGATTTGTTGCTAAAATAAATTACATTAGGCAACATGTGCATACCTGATTTGGGTTCATCCTTATTTCTTCTTGGTAAGTTAGATGAGAGGAGCGTTTGTACAAATTTCTAGGGGTTAAGACAAATGAAGTGAATAGCAGTAGATTTAGGCAAGCCTATGACCTGAATTTTATGCTCATTGCTTTCAAGGGTGAAAGAATTAAAGTGTAATATTATTTTGGTTGATATTTGTGTAATAATAGCATTTATTCCCGTAATTCTATTAATGCAACACATATAGTCTTCAATACAATAAAGTGATATTTTATTTGACTTGGCACATTTGCATTGAACATTAATCAAATGTGTCTTTCGTAAGAAAAATTTGATATTGGCCAAATATGAACATCGTCACATGATAATTGTTACATTTGGTATTGAATGGAGGGAGCACTGCTTTCTTTTCTATATCTGGAAAATGTGGAAAATGTGTTATTGTATTTCTATTATTTTCAAACACAATGTTGTGAGGTTATTAGTCACTTGAATTTGCATTTCAAATTTTGAAACCAAGAAATAAGACACTACTATGTACAAGGTAGTTATAAACTATTGGTGACTGGGCTGGGAAAATGCAAGGGGTTAGGAATATAGTGTATAGTACTAGTATCTTTTCAGTTGTCAGGTAGATTTATGCAAGCCAATGAAAGATTTTTCTGCTCATTCCTTCGAGGATTAAAATGTTCTTTTGTATTATATGAACTGAAACACAATGTTGTGCATACTAAATAAATTCTATCATCTATGAACAACACGACACCTGATATGATGGTACAGTAAGTTTTAGTCTAAATGATAGTATTACTTATGGGTAGAACAACTGCTGAATTTTGTTGGGTAACTGAAGTCGAGGAAAATACTAAACTCAAATTACTAGTCCGATACGATTAGTTACATTGTTCTAGAAGCGTACATATACATGGTTGCTACTAATGCAATATCTGAAGACCGGCATTTATGATAAATAGAAAATACCTGTATCAGCGAGCTATCAATATGTTTCTTCATATCCTCTAGGGGGACTGCGGCATTGTAGACATGTCTGTAGACCTGTATTACCCTGTGATCATTATGAGTGCCTTCCGTCATACAGTATTGACATCCAACTGTTTTACAATCAATGCAGTAGTTATTTTGATCATTGCCTCCAGAGTTGTGTGAGCTACACTCCATAAAGAAAGTCCTTGCTAGAAAGTAGGTGAGCCACGATAGAGCACCAGCTTCCTACAAAAACAGTATTCATATAAAGCAAAACCATATAACCATTTTGATATCCTTTTCTTCTGAATTACAGTGATGCACAACTTGGTTATAGTTCACAGAAACAATTATTTACCATGATCTTCACTTACCATAGCGAGAACAATTTTCTAAGATATACAGCCTTTCCCAATGGTCCATATTAGTTCCTTTCTGATATATCTTTGTAATTATCAATGAATATACAAGTAGATCTGTAAAAGGGACGAGGATGTTTTGCAAACTTTTTGAAGTAAAAGGGTATACTAACCATTCATTTTACAATGGTTATCATCACTTAATATCTGGCCATCAGTCTTATAGATTTCTTGTTTACCGGGGTCTATTTGTTTTTGTGTGTGATATTTATATATGTAATATATGATACGTGATACACTGGTTGAATGTATGTGTGTCTGTATGGAAGTCTTTGTGCATGTGCATACATGTATATGTCTGTCAGCATTTTATCAGGTTAATACAAGGCATTCCCTCACACTACTCCATTTGAAGACTCATCTTACAAACTATTTGGATCAATGAACCTCAAATTCTTGACTCTCACAGGTTGGTAACCTTAAACTTCATTTCGGTGTTATAGTTTCTAACCCTCTATCATCTGTTACTACACGTACCACATTATCATTGTTTCATGACGCATAAACCCGTTTTCGATGCCTAAACATTCCATTTAAATAGTTTAATAGTGCATGGTTCACGGTGATAATGATGCCTATAATTTATTATTGCATAATCTTTTTAAAATGCTCAATAAAGATTGAGAACTTTCATCCTATTGTTAACTGCCAACTTGACATGCAATAATACTCTTATTATACAAACATATTTGTCACAGAATGATAAAGGAGTGGTACTGTGGTAGTCAGTAAATTACTTTAGTCTATAATCGTAATAATGGCATATGAAGCAAGCAGTGCTACTTAGTTGAAGGTAAACCATGGGATGCAGCACAAGCCACAATGGATGTCAGTCCCAGAACAAAAAATATTAAAAAATGGAAGCACATGATGATAGATCAACATTTGAATTGACATAATTAGATTAGAAAACTACTTTATTAGAAAAACATTAATTTGTTAATATGTCTTGAATAAAAATGAAAAAACAGTGATTTGAGTTAAGAAAGGATTAGTTTAAAAAAAGATTTAATTAGAGAATAAAATATTGACATTTGCAGCAACATAATATAAAACACATGAAGGGTGTTATGCTATTGAAACAACAAAACACAGAATGCTAACATTCTATGGCAGAGTGAACATACATTTAGGAGACTGCAGTAAACTAGTTATTTTAGGTCGCACACATAGGCTGGGTTGAGTGGGTTAGGTAATGGGTTCGAGTCAAAACGGTTAATAATCAAGGACGAATCAAAAAAGATTTTGTAGACCACCAATAATTTTTATTGTCATATTACCCAATTTTATTAGTCCTTATATGATATGACTATATGAGTAAACCTATTTTAGGACAACACTCTAAAAATTAGAATAAACTACTTAGGAGGTTTAAACACTCGGGGGCGTTTGGTTGGGGAATTTGAAATTCCGGAATTTTAAATTTTAGAAAATTTAAATTTTTGAGAATTTTAAATTCCGGAATTTAAAATACCTTCGCATGTTACATTGACGGAAATTTATAAATATTTTTTTTTATATTTTTTTAATATAAATTTCATAAATATTCTATTTAAAAGTTTATATATATATAAATAAAAGTTTATATTTTTTTTTATATTTTTTTAATATAAATTTCATAAATATTCTATTTAAAAGTGTATAAATAAAATTTATAAAAAAAGTTTATGAAAAAAATTTTCATAAATATTCTATTTAAAAGTTTATAAAAAAATTTCAAAGTAAATTAAAATTGCTCACTTTTTGGAGGCATTCTAATTCTCTCCATTTTGGCAATTCGTGGAATTGTAAATTACTTCATTTGAGTTACCAAACAAGATATTTGAAGGGAATTAAAATGCAAATGCCCCCAATATACCCAATATTCCCCAACCAAACGCCCCCTCAAGTATATATTGCTCGATTTTTGAGAACCATGTGTTCTTTCTCTTACTAAGAGTTTTTCTTGTGTTACCCATTGAGCCTGTTTGCATATATAATGGGCTGAAGTTGCACGTTCTACTAATTATTTAAAGATGAAAGTAAACCTTAAAAGATGCTGGAATAACATATATGTAAAGGGCCTCATGGTTGTTGCAGCACTTAGCAAACAGTTTAATATTAATGATATGTGTTATAGGATGTTGTACTTGTAGACCAAAGGGTTACCAATAATTCAAACGACACATCCAAATAGTTGATAGAATTTAAATAAAATAGAAGAAATATCTTGTACAAATACATTACACTAGGTGAAGTTTTGTGTACCTCGTTTTGATTCATCTTTGCTTTCTTCACCTTTAAAATTTTTTGCTTTGGTTGAATCCTGTAGATTAAGATAAACTTATGATATAATATTTGTGTTCATTCCTTGTAAGGATTAAAGAGTAAAGTGTTTTTTTGGTTGATAGTGTTTAATTGCATTTACTGTTAGATATAATCAATGCACCATATTTACTCTCTCACAATCCAATAAAGTACGAGTAGAATCGTTTAACTTGACATATTCTGTAGTAAAAACCATCACTTAAATGTCTAAAACAGCATCCTGTAAGATATAGTTATGATCTGTGTGGACGTCAATACCATTATTGTTTTTTAATTTTGAACAGCATTGAAGAAATAATATTTACTGTATTTTCGATGAGAAAATCCTTTGAAATGACCTGTACATTGAAATAGTTGTTACAAAGTTCGTGGGATGGAGGAAGTATTACTTTTTTTCTTTCTGTATGTTAAATGTTATTAATAGTCAAACGCAACATTTCGAGATTGAAAATTCATCTAATGTAAAGTTCAAAACACATTATTATTAAATACAATTTAATACTAAACAATTTAACCTAGGTATCCGCTTGACCGTTTCCGACCCTTTCCCTGGCCACCCTCATATGTGTACCAAATGAGGTTTAAACCCTAGGCCTCTTGTGAGAAGGTTGAGTGTCTTACCACTACGCCAATTGATGGTGGTTGTGTTACATTATATATATATATATATATATATATATATATATATATATATATATATATAAATATATATATATATATATATATATATATATATTTATATATATATATATTTATATTATGTGTATATAGTATATATTATAAATAATTAACGTTATAATATTATGCATTTTAAAATATAATATTGTAATATATAGAATAGAAATATTGTGTTACGAATTTCAAATTAGATAAGTATTTATTTATTATTAAAGTCCATATCTGCATATCATTTCAAGATTTCTTGGCAAAATTCAAAACTGTTTTTTTTTTTTTTTTTTTTTTCAGCTTTACAACAGCAGCAAATAATAATAATATTCACTATTGTCTACAAAGGTCTAACTATGTCTAGTGCAATGATTCTACTTTGTTGAATTCTGAGGGAGTAAAGGCATAATATCACCCCATTATCAACAAAAAAAAAGATACTTATACACTTAAATCCTTATATTGAATGGTAGTACTAAATTCTGATGTGAGATGAGATGTAAGAGTGCTTTCAAGTTTTCATAGGAATTGAGTGTTAGTACCAAATAAGTAATAGTTTCTTTTTATTCGTTATAAGGTTTAAGTGTAAAACTTTGTTGTTGATAATTGGTAATAGCATTAATCTCTTGATCCCATTAATGCGACGCATTTGGTCATTTGCTATCATATTCCAACGAAGTAGAATTGTTTGACCATGTATATTATGTAAGTCGGAGTAGTAATGTATAAAATATCATTGCATGAAACAAATGGGAAAATATGGAATTTCTCAAATGACATGGACAATAGAAATTAATGCCTTGTTACAACGTCCTCTTTTTATATATAGTAATACTGCAAATATCTATACTACATATAATGCATGAAGCACTCTCTCTTCAATTTTTTAGATTTACAAGAAATAATGCATGACTTCCAACACTTTTATGCACCCAATTTTCAGAATTACAACAAAGTAAGCATATTGTACAACAAAAAGCAGCATAGTGTCATTTTAAGACCAAAATTCTACCAAACAACATTAATGCTATTAAAAACACCCTTTCACCAAAAATTACAACAATTTAAGCACAATGTACAATAGCTTTTAAGTAAATACAAGTCATAAAACACAAAGCACAAGTATGTAAAGCACAATGATTTTAAGGTCAACAATCTATTCAACACATATAATTAATACACTAATTAATTCACCCTTCACCAAAATATACAATTTTTTAACCATAATGTACAAGCTAATCAAGCTACTAAGCCAAGTACTTAAAAATAAAGTCATTAGGCTGGGCACAGTGGTCGGTCGACCGGACCGGTCGCCCCTGCGCTGACCGAGTCGCCGCCACTGCAACCACAAGATTGATGAAGGTCGGACGGCTCCAAAATTCACAAACCAGTCACCCCCTCGACCAATTAATGTATCAAAACAAAAACGAAGATGAAACGAAAGAAGAAAAGAACAATCATCAATCAAGCCAAAACAAACATCAAACTTATTCCATCTATGGTCCACGAACAGAAAGTATACAACCTTGGTTTTAAATTGCGTGCGGCAATCCGTTGCGCTAAAGGTCCAAAAGACCGATGCGTGATGCGCGATGCGGTTGCGAGCGCATCACGGACGCGCGGCGATAGGTAATAAATAAAAAATATATAATATTTCTACTTAATTTACTCTACAAGTAAATGATTAAATATGGAATAAGTGACGTTCATAATGATATTACTTAACGTTATAACACTAAATATGTGAACTTAATGGTTTGACCAGAAACAAAAAGTCCAACTTAAACTATAAAAGTCCAAATTAAAACTGTTGCGCAGTGATGCGTCCATTGCGTCCGATGCGAGCAATACACTGTTGCGATGTGATGCGTTCGCATTAGGCCGCATCCTGGAACAACCTCGCATCAGGTTTCGCGTTGCGTTTTTTCAAACGCATCACTCTGATGCGTGATGCGAGCGCAACGATGCGCGCAATTTTAAACAAAGACAACAACAATAAAACCCAACATCTATATCTACCTCGGTTCTAACCCCATCTAAAAACCAACATCACGGTCAACACAACATAAAACCTTAGAGAGTTTTCGTTTGATATTCAAGAAAAGGGTCTGATTTTCTTGCAAACATAGATTGTTGGTTATGTTCGGTTATCAAGATAAGAAAGAAAGGAAGAGTACGTGATGTTTGTGTGGCTGCAAATCATGGCTGCGTATTTTTGTGAGGGAAATTAGGGCAGGAATGATGTAATTTAGGTTTTGTAAACGTATTTATAAGTCCTAACATTTGGGTTATATAACGGTTTGGTTGTTAACTGGGCTGGCCAAGTGATATCATAAATTGTTTGGTAGTTTTATCATGGGCCTTAATAGATATTGATGATTAAAGTTTGTTTAGGCTGAAAATGGTTTTAGACTAATTACTAATTGAGCCGTATATTATTTGTTTGGTATAGCTGATTTTGATATTTGGTTCACATGAATAGTGTATATTAAAAATGAAAATGTAGGGGAGACATATAGTGTAAAAAAGATTGGATTTTTTTGAAATAAAAACAAAAATATAAATGTCGGTCGCCTTACTATGCCCACCCCTACCTAAGGTAGAGAGGCTGCTTTCAGTTCTATCTAAGATAGGAAAGGACTTCCGGTCTTTTGTAGGGAGTGAGGATCGAACCATTGACCTCTAGGTTAAGATGCAAGGGGTTTTCCAACTAATCCAACCCTAAAATTATTGTTATTTGTAAATTAATCATTAAAAAAAAAATGGCCGCATAACATTACATTACCAGAAAATATAGTCACAGGGTACCCGCCGCCGCATCGCGCGGGTACCCTGCTATTACTTTTATTATTGTGAAACATAATATTTTCACATAGACAATCCTTGAAAGAATTCCTAGCACAATTGTAAATTATTGAATAAATGTTTGTACCAAACGACTTCGAATGGTACCCCTTGTGGTGTGAGACCCCCCCCCCCCCCAAAACACACACACACCCCAAAATGGTTGTGGGTTTAAGTAGGACATGTGAGATAGTTTGTGGTATGTATATTTTGAGATAGTTGGTAACCGCTCTTAAAAAGAAATAATAATAAAATAAAAAATATTAAAAAAAATAGTTTGTGTCGCATCATTCGGCAATTTTGTCGTTTCAGATTGTTATTATGGAGTGATGATCATACCTTTTCAGTAGTTTTCTATAATTTGCTTTCTCTTGATTTTGATTAAATGGGAATTGCACTTTGTTATGGTTTATAAAGTCTAGGTGTCCTCTCTTCCTTTGAGCGAGCTTTTTTAAGTGAGTTCTACACTTCAACATATGAACCGATACGAGCCTAGTATGGGATAGGTTCGTATCAATTGGTATCAGAGCTAGCCCTACCTTTTGAGGTTCCAACACTCGGAGTGGTGGCGTGGACCCGAAAAAGAAGGGTGCCAACCGTGATCAACATAGCCGTGACCAACGAGCTCAGAGTGGCTGCTTGGACCCAGAAAGAGGGGTGATTGAATAAATGTTTGTACCAAACGGCTTTGAATGGTACCCCTTGTTGTGTGAGAAACCCCCCCCCCCCCCCCCCCCCCCCCCCCAAAAAAAAAAAAAAAAAACACCCACCCACCCCAAAATGGTTGTGGGTTTAAGTAGGACATGTGAGATAGTTTGTGGTATGTATATTTTGATATAGTTGGTTGCCGTTCTTATAAAAAATAAAAAAATAAAAAATAATCAAAAATAATTATAAAAAATAGTTTGTTGTCGCATCATTCAGCAATCTTGTCGTTTCCAGATTGTTATTATGGAGTCATGATCATACCTTTTTAGTAGTTTTTTATAATTTGCTTTCTCTTGCTTTTGATTAAATGGGAATTGAACTTTGTTATGGTTTATAAAGTCTAGGTGTCTTCTCCTCCTTTGAGCTAGCTTTTTGAAGTGAGTTCTACACTTGGACATATGAACCGATACGAGCCTAGTATGGGATAGGTTCGTATCAATTGGTATCTGAGCTAGCCCTACCTTTTGAGGTTTTAACACTCGGAGTGGTGGCGTGGATCCGAAAAAGAAGGGTGCCAACCGTGATCGATATAGCCGTGACCAACGAGCTCACAGTGGTGGCTTGGACCCAGAAAGAGGGGTGTCAGCATAGCCATGACCAACGAGGACGTTGGCAATTCAAAGCGTGGGGTATTGTTAAGATCCCACATTGGCCAAGTATGGGATTGGTTGGTGGTTTTTAAAGTCTAGGTGTTCCCTCCTTTGAGCTAGCTTTTTGGATTGAGTTCTACACAAAACATATGAACCGATACGAGCCTAGTATGGTACGTTCGTATCAATTGGTATCAGAGCTAGCCCTACCTTTTGAGGTTCCAACACTCGGAATGGTGGCCTATGGAGTGGTGGCTTGGACCCGAAAAAGAAGGGTGCCAACTAGGACCAACATATCCATGACCAACGAGCTAAGAGGGGTGGCCTATGGAGTGGTGGCTTGGACCAGAAAGAGGGGTGCCAACCGTGACCAACATGGCCATGACCAACAAGGACGTTGGTTCTTCAAAACGTGGGGTATTGTTATGATCATAGTCATAGGAAACGTTGAGTCCCCCGTGTTTCTTGTTTCGGATTGTTCTTACCGAAACGCGGTACGATCGCGTCTCGGATCGCTCGGGATCGAGATCCGGATCGCTAATTTTTGCGTTCCGTTTCTTGTGCTACGAGTTTGTTCCTTGAATCCATTTCTAGTGTAATGATTTTCGAGGTGAAGGAGTTTTCCGGTGGATACAGTGTGGAAGGAGGGAAAAGGTAGAAAAAGATGTAGAAGGAAGAAAAAGTGACTGCTGGAACTTATTATCTTACCTTTAGAGGCTTTTTGTTTTGTTTTTTTATTTTTTGTTTGGCCCAATTAATAAGTTTGACCAATGGGCCAACTAAACCCAAAAATATTGTCTTTCATGTTAATTAAGTAGTGGGATTTACTCAAGCATGTAATTAAATGCATACTATTAATTTTTGCAACTTTTGTATTAAATATATAATTAAAAATATTAAATATAATAATAAAATTAATAAAAGATTTTAAATATATATACATATTAAAACTTATATATGTATATAATATGGTACATTGTACCAAATTGGGTACATCGTATCATATTATATGGTACATCGAACCAAAACGAACCGGAGCGTACCGAAATGAGCCTACCCCCCCCTTCGTACCGAATTTTAGGGACTTAGCGAACCGCGTTCCCGTTTCTCGTTTCCGTACCGGAGCGTTCCGCGTTCCGTGTGACTATGGTTATGATCGCATCGGCCAATTATTGGATTGGTTGGTGGTTTATAAAGTCTAGGTGTCCTCTCCTCTTTTGAGCTAGCTTTTTGGATCGAGTTCTACACTTTGGACTTATGAACTAATACGAGCTACTTTGATTTGTTCCTATTAAAATAGTTGATTTAAAAAAAAAAAAAAAAAAAAAAAATCCATGTCGCAGGGTGCACATTTATATTCATCTTTTTATCTACTTTGATCATTATCGGTAACTCAAGCGGAGTGTCGTAATGGGTGATAATGCAGTTATTCTGATGTAATTCATTGAACGTGATAATACTTTGAAAACCGGAGATCTCATGCCTTATTAAAGTTGTGTCTGTTATTCACAGTGAATGTAAATAAAATACATAGGAAACAAAAATATTTGAATGTTATTCGTGTTTTCTTACCAGGTTCACAAATGAATTTCATCCTTGCAATTATCTATTTCAATCTGCCTTTTAGGTTTTGGGGGTGTTTACAGATGGTTAATCTTCCTCAATATACAAAAGGTCAAAAGTACATAGAATACAAAACGACTACTAGTGCTACCAAGAGTTTATTAGTGGTTTTTCCAACAATGCTGAAAGATACATCTCTCGTAGCTCTGGTCCTCTATCCAACTTTTTCCCTACCACCCATATCACTTTGTTAAATCCGATGCTTTCCAAGAGTGGCGTGTAAACATCTTCAAGTTGTTCTCCTACACAGAAGAAATGATCAAGCCAAAACAACCCACCGGGCCTAAGAACCCTATAAATGTCAAATAACAGAAAATGTAGCAATGTGGTCGGTATCCAATTACTCAAGACATGCATGGAGTGAACTATATCTAATGTGTTATCGAAAAACGGAAGTCTCTGAGATATACTTATATACAAAGGTACAACACCTCTTGATGCTATAAAACTGTTGAAAGGACCATTTAAGTTCATTGAGGTTGTTATTATCGTTATATTTCTTTCCCTCATTCTTACTGCAAACGTTGCCACACCCCCTCCAATATCAAGGCCTATTCGGATCGTACCATTTTTCTTAACTTCCAATACTTCATCAATCCCAAAGTCAATACCGCCCCTGTTATTGGGCTCAGTCCACCGTGTCTTCTCTCTACCTCCAAGGTCAAAACAGTCTTTACAGTCATCAAACCCTCTTTGATCTCGTTTTCGGTTAATGAGGCATAAGTAGTTCTTGCAAGTGTATGCGGTCCAGACAACAGATGAGTCAGATGGTGTGGACCAGAAGCTTTCTGGAATAGGGTAAGGCTCAACATACTCCGGCGGTGCAGCTGGATGGCAACGGCGACGGGGGAGCGGTTCACACCCTTTGAGGAGCAACTTCTGTGCTAAAAGCTCGTCATCTGGGCATGATCCGTTTACTTCATAGGACATGTAATGGTTAAGTTCATCAGGAAAAAGAGTACATGGGCTTCCTACTGGAGGGTATATTTCATTTGAGTCGAAGTTTGAGTTTATTCCAAATGGGAGCTCTTTTGGTGTTGTGAAGGCAATGAATTCAGGTGTCAGTTCACTGGTGGTTGTGTCAGCACTGTTGATCATTGCTCTGTTTTGAGTCGGGTTGAATGAACAAGATGAGTAAAAAGTGGTGGAGATAAACAAGGTTATGAGATTTGATGACAAAAGGATGAAAAGATAGAATGAAGTTGCTGATAGAGAACGGGTGCTATGAGGGGAGTCCATCGAAGACATGAAGATGAAGTGTTTTTGTCTTCTTATAACACCTAAACCCAAACTAAAATAATAGTGATCTTACTAACTGACTATTAAAGTTAATCAAATGTGTGCAGAAGTGAAGAATAATTCAATTCATCAATTGAAAAATAAGAGTAGGTATTTTATTTTATTTATTTATTTATTTTTTTTCTCTCTCATATTTAAGTATGTGTAAACAGGTATGGAGCTAGTAGAAGGTCACCAACACTGGTCGGTTAGGTTGCAACTCCATATTCACATTTTTCAGATACCAATTTCCTGTGACTAAAATCAGGTTATGTTTGCTTTAAATGTAGAGGAATGTAAAATAATAATGACGCAGTAGCTCGCCAATAAACATTTTCCTTAGATATATTTTCGTAGATACTATATGCGGATCAATGTAACCCCTATTTGGTAGGGATGGCAACGGGTCGGGTTTGGGGCGGGTTTTAATGTACCCGTACCCGTTTAGAATATCCACACCCTTACCCATTTAATATTATCCATCGGTTTTTCGGGTTTCCCCGCCGGGTATCGGGTATCCTCAATTGAATATTTTATGGACAAAATCTCGATTATCATGACTAAATCATGCTAAAATCCACCGAAAAAATAAAGCAAAACATCCTAATATATTTAAAAAGTTAGAAAAATTACCGTATCAAACGATTTTACGTTTTTAAATAAATCATGTAAAACATCCAAATGTCTTGGATAATAAAGATATTATATTAAAATTACAAATGAAAGAAATTATATATAATATATACATGTACTCTAATTAATCATTATAACAATAAAGCGGGTACAAATTCGGGTAAACAGGTGTGGGTACGGGCATGGGTAATCGGGGCGGGTATTACTAAAACCCGTCACCAAACCCACACCCGGATATTTTTTTAATCAATACCCGAACCCACGCCCAAACCCGCCAACCCGCCCCCAAACCCGACCCAACCGGTTTGGGTTTTGATTTTCCCCGTCGGTTTCGGGTGCTTTTGCCATCTCTACTATTTGGACGGCTACAATTAACAACACGGTATATTATGCGGATTAAGTTATCACTTTAAACATCTGTTAAGGTGTCTTAAAATTCATTCAGTTAGATAGCTCATCTAATGGTTTCTTTAATGGAGTCTGATTTTGCGATGTTTAGGGGATGATTCACATGCACTGCTACATTTTAATCAATCAAATTTATGGCATTGCTTGAGAATATTTCTTTTTTCTTTTCCTTTTTTCTTTTCTTTTTTTTTTTTCTTTATTTCTTTATTTCTTTATGGTGATGAGTTTTACTTGCGTACACTAACATATTATATATTGGTAAAATTGGTCTTTATAAATATTTAATACTCCGTATTATTTTGTTGTGTTTAAATATGTAAAACTTTGCGTTATCTTTTGTCTTTTTACAGTCTCCCGGTACGATATAAATGAAAACGTGGAATGGGCCTGCTCTGGGCTGCAATAACATCTACATGCGTTGTATACAAAACAAATTTGCCAAACAAAGAGTCTAATAACTTTGATTATATTATAATTTTAACGTATTCGTGTTAGAATTAACTCCGTTTAATAAATAATTTGTTACTAGTAAACTTTTGTTTAATAGATATGTTAACGAAATTTGTCATGTATTCACCTTGTATTAAGCAAACAAAACATGTTTACATCTTTACATATGCCAAAATAACTTGACAGGTAATTTTCACAAAATGTAATTCTTGGAAGGGTTATTCCATATATCTCGCATAAATCTTCAGCGTATAGAATAGAAAACTAGCAGGGTATCCGGGTAACATTTTCAGTGATCAATCCTTTTCGATAATGAGTTTTTCTTAATATTAACTTTACGGATAGCAATATATTTAATTTGAAATAACTTTAAAAAAATAGTATATTATATCATATAAAAATACTAAGTTACTCTCGTGATACGGAGATAACAGAGACAGTAGCCGGTAACATTATCATGGTAGGAAGTCATTAAAATACGTAGTGAGTGTTTTATACACAAACATGAGTTTTTTATACACAAAAATGAAAATTGATAATTACTTTTTGCTCTTTTTCTAAAAGCTTAATTTTCTAGCACAAATTAATTGTTTGCTTTCGATCCCCATCAAGAGTAAAAGCTTGTGACACTTTCTCTTTTGATTTTAAATTGTCATTTTCAATTTGCAAACCTTTGATTTTAAGCTCTATGTTTTCAATTTCTTGTGAAGCAAATTTTTCATGAAAACTTTGAAACCATTTGAGCATATTGATCTAGTTGTGTTTGCATACTCAAAATTTGGTTCTCATTTTCATTTCGTAACCCAAATTGTACTGCAACTTCGGTTCACTATTTTCAACAAATTTGTTTCTGTTAACACACTTCTTTTTGTTTGACAGAAAATAGTACGGAGGCGTAATTTAAACGAACATGACAGATTTGTCAGCCCAAAATTATCACAATTTTAAGCCTGAAATTATAATAAAGTGTTTTACGGCAAACCAATTATTAACTATTATCAACTTTAGCCCACCTTTCAAATTTCACTATCATCGGCCCACTTAAACTTTTATAACCTTAACCCTAGATATAGTAACATGCTTCTTCTCATTCACCACACAACTTGCAGACACTAAAACTTTATCACACTTAACTTGCTTCTTGTCTTTCTTTTGCTACCTCAAATACTCAGCCACTTACACTCCTTTTCATTTCATTCCTAGTCACACAATCAATCTCATTTCTTCTCTTAGTCGAAGATCATTTCTTGTTTTCCTTTGTTACAAATAAAACACAACCCAAGAATGACCTTGTATTTCTTATCTAAATCAAATCCATAAACACCCATTTTATTTCCTTGGTGATTCTTTCGGTTATAGTTCTTAATGGTCTCGAGTAATATTTGTTTCTTATGGTGATATTTGGCTAAGATCTTGTTCAAAGGTCTCAAGTAAGTACGATGCTGCTCGAATCTTTGTTTTTCTTTTCTTTGTTTCAAGAGATCAATGATAGATTTGTTGAAAAGATTTTGATAGAACTGTCGATAAAATTGTACAACACAAGATCTCTTTTTTTCTTTTATCGTTCTTTTAATTTTTATGTTTCGAAATTTGTTTGAAGTTGGTGGAAGCAAAAGTTTTCTCAGATTATGTTTTGGACTGATGGCTTTATTTTGAAGTGTTTGGTTTAGTAGATTGATTAGATTTTACATTGTGATAATGAATTGAATAGTGGTTTTTTAGTTGTATTTGTGCTTTATATAGTTGTAAATAATGCTTTTTATTTGTATCGTATATACTTTTAGATTTGGTACCTAAATTTATTGTGCAAGAGTAATTGTGTACAAAAAAGGTATTGTACAACCTGCTTCAAGTGCACACGAGCTCTCAATTGAATGCGCACAATCATGTGCAACTCCAAAGAATACAAACAATCCTGAAGTTACATAACTCACAAATTTGTGTATTGAATGTCATACAAACCATTCCAAAATTACATTAAAAAACTCACACATCTTTTTCAGTTGCTTACAAATAAATGTGACTTTCCAGTTGGATTTTTAAAGATTATAAATAACAAACTATCACCATCTTCACCACCATCATTTTTAACTTCACCACCATCATTTTTTTTGAATGATTCCACCATCATATGAAAATGATATCGGAGTTGAATACATAACCCATCAATGATATATTT
The DNA here is from genome assembly GCA_030686995.1 of Artemisia argyi. Classification (NCBI taxonomy): domain Eukaryota; kingdom Viridiplantae; phylum Streptophyta; class Magnoliopsida; order Asterales; family Asteraceae; genus Artemisia; species Artemisia argyi. The sequence goes on from CM060702.1 coordinate 119,070,045, forward strand.
GAAGCTTAGCTTCGTAAAACACCAAATTTCAAAAACAAAATACCAAAACTCAAACCAAATCAAAATACCGAATCTAAAATCCTACAAGTATATCTATCCCACAAGGATATGTGACCTCAGATCTGTTACATCTTTATCAGTCCAAGAAAAGTCAAAACAAAAAGGAAGTGGAAGATGGACAGAAGAAATAACCATTATCACAACTACAAACAACAAAAACTACCAGCCTAATCCCATTACCTCACGTCCAACAGTGAACAACTACAACTGAAATATAAAAGATCCCATCTCTACAACAACACAAACAACTTTCAAAAATAAAAAGGAAAAGACAAGATCTGAGATCTGATTTCACCTTATTTATTAATCTTTATAGATTTTATAAGTGTGAAACTCATTCATCATTGATCTATTTAGAAGCATGCACTTCCTTTCAATATCCAAATACATAAAGAATATAACAATAACAAATTTGTTATATTATTTTTCTTTCATTCGGTAACATAAACGAAACAAATTAAAACAAACCTACCCGAGACCATCATCATGATCTTGAAGCCGAAACCAAAAGGACACAACTTGAGAGAAGACAGAGATCTTTACAGACTAAGCCATTAGTGGGTTTGAAAAGTAAAGACTTCTGTTTGGCGTTCGTTTTTTGCAGGTTGATAGATTTGGTATTTGGGTTACACTGTTCGAATAAAGATTAGTAGAGGAAGAAAGGGTTGTGTTTCTGCTCACATTCGAAGGTTGCTAAGATTGGTCTTCTATTTGTGTGGTTGCCTGTAGAATTAGATTAGGGTTTGATGTGGGTTGTGTGTTCACATAAAAGAGGCGTGATATGTGTGTGTGTGTGTGTGTGTGTGTGTGATTAGGGCAAATTGTGACACAAATAAGGGTTAGTCTATATTTCAGGTTATAATTCTTTTGGACTTCATATCCAAATTTTATAATGGGCCGTATAATGTTGTGTGTTAGTTTGTAAAAAGAAAACAAGCTGGTGCTCTTTCTTATTTTGGGCAAAAGTCAAAACTAATTAGTAAATGTTTCATATTTTACTTCTTTTACTTGATTCCATTTGACCCAACAAGGAGTAATAAATTGATACGTTTATACTCAACTTTATAGTATTTATTTACTTTTAGTTTTTAGTAAGAAACCTACAACATTTTAACTTGAATTGTTTTCATTTGAAACACTCATCATATAATTAGTTTGGGAAGAGCATAAACACATACAACAACGATGTATACTCCAACGCCTCCAATCATATAAGTGAACAAAACCGACTCACATGTTTAATGGACAAGCTAATAAATTTTTGTCTTAAAAAGTTGAGCTTTAGAAAGACAAAAAAGACAAAAAAAAAAAAAAAAAAAAAAAAAAAAAAAAAAAAAAAAAACCCTCAACAACATGGTACAAAAAGTTGTGTGAATCACATACGAATTTAGTTAGTTACTCAACAACATAATCCGTGCATCACAAAGATCCGAACGCCTCGTTTATTTAAAGTCTATATTATAAAATCTTAAAAAATTAATAGGAGGGAATTATTAATTTGCATTATAAGGTAGTATAGATAATGACTAGTCATTAATGATACATGATCATGCCTTGACATGTCATCAATGCCATGAATGTCACATCATCAAGCGAGTTTGAAAACAAAACAATTAAGATATTTTTCCTGACAGATTGCTTTAAAATGATACGACTCATTGTCATTATTAATTAGTATTTCTTTATTATTAGTTAAGTTAGTTTCCTTTTATTATATTTACTGGTGAGAAATCTAGGTTATTAGGGTAAGTCTACGATATTCTATATTATAAATATGACATTAGGATTGTAACTTTTATTAAAAAGAATGATATGAATTATTGATTTGGTTTTCAATTGAGGAGTCAGTTTATCCCACTAATATAAACTATTGAGGGTTGGTTGATCCCATAAAAATTGACCATTTATCTTTGTTATTTCATTCTTTTCATCTTATTATCGGTCTGGTTCATATCAATTGGTTTTTAAGTCGTTCGATTCTAGGGTTCACAAAAAAGTGTTCATAAAAAGTACTGTTCATTTGAAATTAGTGTCCACGGTTCTTTTATTGTATGTAGATTTCTCGGATCAATGGCATGCATATGGCTGACTATAATGGCAGAGCTATGCAGACTTACAAAAAAAGTTCATAAGGTGTGACAACCGATAATTTAGGGACCCTTTTCAAATTTACCGCATTACATTTTCATAAACGTGAAATTTAAACTATCGATGATTTTACCGAGTCTCGTGAATTTTTGAGGAAACTAGAAGTTTTTATAACGTGTTTAACACTCTGCGTACTATTTAGTTTACCTCTATATACCTTAAATCAGGCACTACGTGACTTTGGCACTAGAAATCCTAATCAGACGCGAAATAAACAATTTATGAATTTATTTCTTTTGACGAACGTATTTGTAGTCAAATATTTGGAAAACTTAAACTGCGAACCATGAAACAACACAAATGAACCCGAGAGTGGTGATGAAACATTTTTCTAGTACCGATTTGGTTTTGACAACAAAAATTTGGAAAACATTACGTTTTATTTAATAAATGTATTTATTATCACCTTTTACGTAAAAACGTATTTAAACCCAACAGTAACGTTTAAAAACACAAACGGTGACATCTAATATTTTTCCGGGAATGAAAATTAGTTAAACCGAGTGAGGTAATGCTAATTTCACCACTAGTCCCTACCCCGAGCCCTTGTGATCAAATAACTAAGAAAACTAGGGACCAAAGTGCAATTTACTCAAAATACACACACAAATACATCCCCACACCCCTCTTTCTCTCTTCTTGCGCCGGCCACATACACAACACACACACACACTTCATTTTTTTTATAATCTAACATCACCAAATTAATCTCTATCACGTCCCCATCATTTTTTTATAACTTTTACATCATCAAACAACATCTTTCACCACTTTCTTGATGAATTCGAGCCATATATCACTACATACACCATCCTTGTTGTTCAAATCTTGATAAACTAAGAAGAAAAGGTAAGCTAATGGGTTTTTCTTGTGGGTTTGACTTTAACCTGAGTCAAACTTACTATAAACTTGTCATTTTGGGTTTAAACTAAGTGGGTTTTTACATTTTAATGGTTTTTGGTTAATAAAAACATGAAACAAACAAGTTTGGTATCAATTTAAGGGTGTTTGGTTTTGGATTTATTTTTCGGTCATGGTTAACCGATGACTTTTTGATGGGTTTTGTGTTTCTTGACCCATTTTGTGGCTTGTGGTTGATTCTTGATGTATATTGGATGATTTGGTATTGATTTGGTTGTGTAGCCGAGGACCCCAAGGCCCTTTGGCCACGGGTTTGGCTCGTGCAAGGGCTAGCCGAGACCCTATGGTCATGGTTTTGGTCCTAGTAGCCGACTTGTGTTATTTTTCTTGTTATGTTAATGTTTTGGTTATGTTTATTATGGTTTATTTGAGTTTTTGAAGTATATGGTTAACGTTATAACTTTTCGGCAAATATGGTAATATTGAAGCTTGTGGTAATTTATTTGGTTCATATTGGTTGAAGTATTGATATTATGGGATTGTATTTTGGACGTTGTGGATATTGAGAATCGATTGTGAGACGATTTAGAATGACGGAGTTTAGGTTAGATGAGTATCGTAGACGACCTCGTGATGCTTGAAGTATTGTTTTGGGAATATTGGACTTGGTTTGATGATGAGACGGAGAATATTTATTTTGTGACAATATATATTACTTGTGAGGTTGTGCAACGTCGGAGTTGTCTTGACTTTCTAGTCAATGGCTACTTCGACAATGCCGTAACATGGACTTTTTAGACATTATTGATTTGTAGACCGGGAAGTGATGACTCGGACACGTGGACTCGGATAAATAAAAACTCGTTAAAATTCATTTATAACAGCTAAGTTGTTTATATATATATATATATAGACATATAGACATATATGCAAACATATATGTATATATATATATATATATATATATATATATATATATATATATATATATATATATACATGCCCACTTATATATATTTAAAAAGGAACATGATAAATAATAATGTTAACGATAACTATTAACTATTAAATTAGATTAATATTTATCGAAAACTTTATTGAAACGAAACGACTTTTATGAATAAATGGAAATGTTTTGGAAATAATAGAAAGTTTTCAAAACAAATATTGTACTATGAGAGTTATTAAATGTTCGAGTGCACGTGAAACTAAATAGATAACAATTTTTATTTAGTATTTATTTCCCTCATTTATTGTTGAAGTTACGGATTGATTTAACATTAATAGGTCATTTAGTACGTTTGTTGAACCTATTGGACTGATGAGCCCAATAGGAGCTCAATAAAATTACCAAGTGACAATATTAATGAAAAATGTATCCTACGACTCGTATATACGATATAACTTTGGAATCAATAAGTAAATGGAAGAATGGTTAAGCTTATCAGGTTGACGAATTTGATAAGAGATTGACCCTTCAAACGAGGACTTATCGACTCTTAAGGTCAGATCTTTGACCTTATCTTTGACTTGAGACTTGACTTGATTGACGTTAAATGCTTCGTGAACTACTTGGTTTGTTTGACGCATTATGCATTTACATTCTATTTGACTCTTTCATTTGAGGCCATTATTGATTGGTTTGTTTGTCGTGAGTTCACTTGAGTAGATACTTTGTCTCTAGCATACACCCACCCGACGATACCAAACGATACCAAAGATTAATTAACGATTTTCAAGCAGTTGTTTTGGAAGATAAAACGGAAACTATTTGGGAAATTTTGGGAATATACTAAACTCTTTGAAAAACGATATTGAGCCAAATTTTATATGATTAGGTGCCAAGTCCGTAGTTAGCCAAGACGTTTAACTGCTTCTATACTCTCTTGCTTTGTTACCTGTGCTTTATTCGATTTGAGGTGAGTTTCATAGCCACACTTTTACTCGTACTTTATTGCTTTCTAAACTTGGGGGAGAAAACATGCAAATTATTTTCTCGGACCTGCTACTACTTTTAGTTTTGCTATAGTGTGTTGGCTAGTTAAGGTTAGATTTGCGGTAGATGTTGACTTTCTAGGGCTGCCTTAGAACCTTGTTAAGAATAGACTTCTACTTACGGCCTAAACCCAGGGCAGTAATGGGTGGTTCCTTACAGTAGCGTTATCCTGGCTTGTGACCGCCGAGGGATTCACTCACTATGACCACTTATCTTTCTTAAGATAAGAAACTTATCGTTTATGAATTGTTATGATGTTGGAATGCTTATCTATGCCTGCCTCTAGTCACACATAGCACTTAACTCTTCAGGTCCACAACTACTTTATGACTTAAACCTATGAACTCACCAGCGTAAGCTGACTTTTTAGCATGTTTTTCTCAGGTAACTAGACGCGTACTTTCGTAGTTTGGATTTCGGTGGCGTAGCTTGGCTTTGGCATGGTTTGAGGCATTGATGAAACTTTGATATTTCTTTTATGGACCTCTTTACTTAATCTATTATGGGCTTTCCTTTTCAAAGATTTTTGGATGAATGTAAACTTTAACTAAATGTTGACTCTTCTTTACATTTTATCTATGCTATCTTGCTTTCTATACTTGTGATGTTCCCAATCCCCGTAGCACCCCGAAAGCTTGTTAGTCTTCCGCTGTACCAAATTTTGGGGGTGTTACAAATTGGTATCAGAGCCAAGGTTATAGAGAACTAGGTACATATTAAACCTAAACTATAACCATTTTCATAAAAATCGATCCTCGACCGACGCCTGCCAGCTGCCAAGCTGAAGCCTTTCCTCTAAGATAAGTTTTGATTGATATGAGAGTATGAAATGATTATTTTGAGATAGATGCGAGAACTTAAGTATGTGATTGGAAATTTACACTATGATTTTAGCCGGTATTTTCTGATTGATTGATTGCGTATGACGATGTATCTTGGGAATTTATTTGAGCATTGAGTTTTGGCAAATATGATGGGTTGAGCCTTAAGCAGTTTTATGAATAATAAACATGTTAGAGTAATGCGGTACTTTTTTACGTTATTTTGAAAAATGATTGATTCTATGAGCTATGTTTTGACTGAGATGTTTGATTTGATATTGAGTTGCGCGGTTTGATTTATTTTGAAACACTTACATCTACCCCTACGCCGTTGTCACAGACATGCCTTCATTCGCTTACAACATATTTGAGGACATCCTTGCTGGCTCCATACGCCCAACATGGATTCCGACGATTCCAGATCAGGACGATCCCTATGAGATTGTCCGACGTTCAGCCATTGCTTCATCTTCTTCATCCATCCCAGTGTTACCTACTCCAGTTTCATCTCAGATGCCTACACCTGTGGCGGAGCATTCTAGCTCTTCCAGACAGGTTACTTTGCATCAGGCTCTAGCACGGTTATCTCCTCGATTCACTCACCGTGCTACAGCCTGCATGTCAGTACGACCCCCACCATCTCCAGTACACCTTACTGCTTGCTCTCTTCTGTCATCGTCACCTTCTTCATCACCTCATCGCTGTTCCAGATCATCGTACTTACCCTTATCTGGTTCACCCTCTTAGAGGCGTCGACTTATGGATTCTCACTCTGATGATGATGTAAAACCTCCTATGGAGAAGGAGTATAAGGATGTAGATCCTCCTATGGAGGAGGAGGATGAGGATGTAGACCCTCCCGAGGAAGAGGAGGAGGATGTTCTAGATGATGCTATTGCACTAGCTCAGAGCCCAGCCCACTCTGCCCATTCAGATGAGCCATATTCATCCCCATTTTCGCCTCTACCCTATGTTCCAGGACCGCCAGTTGAGATTGATTCGCCTCCCCTTTCACCTGGATCAGACTTGCTGTCTGCGGTGTCATTAGAGGCGGTTGAGTATGGAGAGCTTGGTCGAGTTTGGGAGCGACTACAGGTTCAGGAAGCTAGGATTAGTACATTGATTGCACGGATGGGGGATGAGTCTGCAGCTACTATTGATGAGTTGAGGGATGATATGGGATTTGTTCTGGGTAGGACTAGAGTATTGAGGGATACCCAGACAGACTTGCGAGAGCAGATGGACAATGTTCAGAGAGGTTTCCTCACAGCTAGGGATGCGGATAGGAAGCTGTGGAGGTGGACTACTAATTTAGAGAGAGAGGTCACTGACCTTAAGAGAGATAGAGATGTTTAGAGTGTTGAGATCGGCTCGTTATGGAGAGAGGTTAAGAGTCTACAGGATGAGCTGAGAGGTCTTCGCCAGAGTCGTGGCTAGTGTTGTCGACTTATGTAGTTGTGGCGCTTTCTAACCGAGGAGTCCTTGGTTAGAAAAGCTAATTATCTTATCATCTTATTTCCTATTTCTGTCATATCGTATCGTTTAGACCGTTATTATCTATTACTCTACCGTATCTTGAAACATTGTATCAAATCTCTTATATGTATGGATGTTGGTTTTCATATTCGTGTTGTGATATTCTATGGGTTATGGCATAATTGTGATTGGTATTCTATTGGTATCCTATCTATTGCTTCGGACATTATGTTATGTGTTGTGGGAATCTCATGAAAACTTGTGTCGTGAATTCAGATTGATGGCTCCACGGCGAAACCCAATCAGATCCACTCGAATTGGCCCTGCCATGGCTAGTACTGGTCGTCGAGGACAACGTCCCCAATGAAATGTCGAGAACCCCACTCCCGACAACCATGACACCACCAATCATAATGCTAGAAACCCGAACGTTGATGTTCAGGGTGACAATGGTCACTTTCCGCCTAACACTCCTATCGTCGATCAGGATATGATCAACCAACTTGTGAATCAGAGTGTTGCAGAACTGTTAGCGGAATCGAACCACTCCAATACCTCCACTGGGACTCCACTACATATCCGAACTCCCGGTTGTAACTACAAGGAGTTCCGTTCTTGCGGACCCATCGAATTCTGTGGAACTGAAGGAGTCCTTTACTTGGTAAGATGGATAGAAAAGACTGAGTCAGTGTTTACCGTCAGTAACTGTGCTAAGAATGCTAAGGTGAAATTTTCAATTTTTACTCTAAAAGACGAAGCGTTAACTTGGTGGAATAACTATCGTAAGTTGGTTGGAGATGAAGTGCCGTATGCTGTGACTTGGGAGTAGTTCAAGGATCTGTTGATCAAAACTTGATGCCCAAGGAATGAGATTAAGAAATTGGAGATTGAATTCTGGAATCAAAAGGTGAAGGGTAATGATATGACGGCTTATAACTGTCGTTATGAGGAATTGTCATTGCTTTGCGCAAACGTGGTCAAGACTGAAGCACTCAAGATTGGGCGTTATACTGATGGTCTGCCTCTAGCAACGAGGAATGATGTGATCGCTGCGAGACCCGCAAATCTTCATGAGGCCATCTCTATAGCTCAGAGTCTAATGGATTCCATTGCATTGGAGAATGCTGAGAAAGGAAAGAAGGATAAGAGGAAAAGGAATGACCATGCTAAGGGACATGAGAAGCCCAACAAACGGCAAGAGACTACCAAGGTGTATGTGTGAAGATCGTTTAAGCTCATCTAGGATTAGTAACATTGATTGATAAGCACAACGGAATAATAAGAACATAATCAATACTACCAATAAGGTTTTCTTTATTGAAAATAAAATAAACTACTACACTACTAATATCCACACGCTATAATCGTGTGTCTAGACTCTCATTGAAAGAGTTTTCTAAGACTTTGATGCTAAAACCAACGCCCTACCCCTCTTTATATAATAGAGAGGCTAGGATTTACATAAAATCCTAGCTTACTAATCAAGCTAGCTAACTATTTTATATTTAGGTCCCTCTTGTTTCTTCTTTCTTCATCCTTGCTCGTGGTTATGTAATTTTCAAATCTTGTAATTCCTAACAATCTTCCCCTATTTGATATTACAAAACAATCTGCATGAAGAAACAATGTCATCACCAATAATAAGCTGCACATCATAACTATTCTTCCCCTTTTTTGTAATCTCAAGTGATGCATATAGATGGTTAACAAGCTTCCCCTTAAGAATAGACTAACCATCTCAAGTACCAACTAATAATTAATAATATTAATAATAACTTTTTTTTTTCATTTTTTTAAACTAATAACACAAGCAGCAGTAACGAACAGCAGTATCGAACATCAGAAACAAGTAAGCACACCAGTACAAAGTGTAAGAGGATGGCCAAGTATATTAACAATAAGCTTCCCTTAAAAGTATACTTGCCATCTCTTGAATCCAGTATGTTCCATGGAGTGATCACTGATGAAGAAAATCAACTATAACTGATTTGATGAAGAAATGGAATCTCCCAACCTTGCATCTTATGTCTTGCACTATCCACGTGACGGCCTCTTGACAAACTCCTCATTAATTTATCCAATGAGACATTGAGCACAAATAACGTAACTCCTTCAAGTGATAGCGAATGTACGCATTAAGCACAATAAAATGGATCATACCCCTTCACTAGAGTCGTCAAGTCTTCATCACCATACAAACCAAGCAAGTTATCTTAAAAAGCTGCTGATCCCTTTAAGATATGATAAGAACACAATACTTGGGAAAATCAATTACAACATCAAACAAGCAATAATCAAATGTCTCCAACAAGTAATATTCTCAACGAAATGATGATGGTTGATAACTTCATCCTCCCTAACCATTAGTAATCTCACATGACTAGTAGGAACCAAAACCGACCAAAAGAAAAAAAAAGTATACAACAAGTCAGCAGGAACCATAAGGAAGTTGATGAGGCGAAAAATGAACCGTTTTTAAGGGGTCATTTAAGCCCGGAATTGAATTTATTTGATCAAAATATTGCCCTAAATCGTTCCTTTTGTGATTTTAGGTACTTTTGGAGTGAATTCTGGAAAAGAAAGCATTTTGGACGTTTTTGGAGCATAAAAGTGAAGAAAACGGCAAAAACTTAATTTTCCATGCTGAGAACAGTACCTGACGGCATCAAGAGGGAAATTGTGACGGCGTCAGGAGTAAAATCCATGACGACCCAGAGAAAACCTGAAGGCGTTAAGAGAAGGGCATCAAGAGTAATTTTGGTGACGACCTGCAAAAGGAATACACGTGACAGCATCAAACCCAGATCTAGGCAGTCCGAGGAGTTATTTGGCGGCGAGATGACGGCGTCAGACATTTACTCTTGACGCCGTCACCTCACAAAATCTATATATACTTTTCTATTTTTCATTCATTAAGAGAGGAACTTGTGTGGAGAATACTAGGGTCGAATCTAATAAACCCTAGGTCATTTGTAACAGTATTTTCAAGGGTTTTCACCCCTTGAAGCCTTTCATGTTCAATTAAGATAAGTCCTCTTTCAATTCATTCAATATGTCTATGTGTTGTTTGAATATATCTTATGCTTGTCTTGATTTTAACATGCTAGGCTAGATTTTTCATGTGTTTGCTTAGATGTAATGAAACGTAGATGTTAATTATAGGTTGATTGCTTGTTTATAGTTGTATTGGATGAATGATTTCAATGTTAGGCTTAAGAAAACTGGCAGATCTCCATTGTGTAACTTGCTTGAACGTCTTAAGAAACATGAACCGATGTGTACTAGGTTTTTATGATTGTATTTAATGCATGAGCGAATTCTAGTGATCCCATGTTTGGAGCTTCTTATCCGGCTCGACATAGGAGTGAAGTAGGAGCTTATAGGATTGGGGAAGTAAGTACGCCACCCCATGAATGGTATTAAGGAATACAATCCGTCATCCACGCAACTGTAACAAGTAATTAACCTTTAAAAGATATCTAGGGAGTAGTGAAACCTAAGTAAACACAATTCTCCCATATATTGCTCACGCCTCTAGTTAATTTAGTTTATTTTCATTTTTAGTATTTTATTTTGATTGCATTTTTAGTTATTGGGTTAGTTGAATAGCAACTAATTCCGCCTAACTCTTCTAAAAACCGAGATTTTACTTTCTTTCATAAAAACCTAAAAATACAAAAAGAATCATCCCTCATCTTTAGACCTAGTCTTTAGGTTTTCTAATCCTAGCGACACTATTCCTAAGTTGAACGATCAATCCCCCGGTACTTGTCACTATACTATACTACAACAATCAGGTACACTGCCTGGTGGGGGTTGTAAGCTTCTCGAGATCCCTCGAGAGGTAAAGCCTGGTGCAATCCCTACGCATTAAGTTTTTGGCGCCGCTGCCGTGGAATAGTTATTGTCTAGGTTAGGATTTCTTTTTATTAGGTCTACTTGCTAGATTCCCTTCTAGTAAGATTTTATTTTTATTTTTAGGTTCTCTTTAGTCTATCTTATTTCTTCGTGCCTTTATTCGTAATCTCCACCATTGGCCATTATGACAACCGACGAATTCTCTAACCTTAGAATCACTAGGAGTCGTAGTTCCGCTAGATACCTTGTTTTGCCTTATGCAGAACCCGATAGAGAAATGCGTAGACTAAGACGATCTCACTCAATACCTGAACCATCTAGCTTAACCATCGATTTTGATACACCCCTTTCTGAAGAAAATTCGGAAAATCACCTTACAACTCCTAGCTCCCAATCCAACAACGAGATAAGTACCCCCGCAACTCCCATCCCTAAGCGCCCTAAAGACTACTTCTCCCCAAATCCTCGTGGTTTCTCAAACGCCATTGTCTACCCAAACGAACACACCAATGAGGTCTTGCATAAGACCGATGTTTGGCTTGTCCAAAGTGTGTGCAAGTTTTGTGGACTAGATGATGATGACCCAATTCAACACATCAAGGACATTTTGAAAATAGTAGACACCCTCCATACGGATGGGGCTACTAGAGACACGTCCCGATTACGATTCTTCCCTTTTACCCTCTACGAAAAAGCCCAAGAGTGGTACAATAAACTTCCTTCCGAATCTATTTTCACATGGGAGCAACTCATAACCAAATTTTATGAAAAGTTCTTTCCAGCTGGGAAAACTTCAGCATTTAGAGATAGGATCCTCCACTTCCGGAAGGGGAAGGACGAACCCTTCCATAAATCGTGGATTAGATTCAAGGATTTAATAAGACAAGTTCCCCATCATGGAATCGAACTTTGGCTTTTGGTCCAAATCTTCTACGACAATGTCTCCTCAAATGATCGGAACGGAATCAACAATTCTAGAAAGGGGAGATTAGCCAATCTTAGAGCCGAGGAAGGATGGGATAGGATTGAGGAATATGCTCAAGACCAGGATGACACTTGGGATGAACCTGAGTCGACTGTCAGCATGTCTGAAATCACTTCAACATCTTCAGATCGGTTAAGAAAAATTCACAAAAGAATGGAATACTTAGCTGGGTCGCAATTACCTAAACGACTTTCAAATCCTTACTTGATCTGCGACTACTGTGGGGGCCCGCACGAGGTAGAGGAATGTGAAGGAGAACCCACGACTGAACATGCGTGCTTGTCAGGAGGTGACATCTATGTTGATCCCTCCCTTTTGCCTTTTTACCAAAACGACGATTACACCCTCTGGGGAAATCTGGTAAAGAGAAAAGAAGGAGAGGAAGGCCCTGAATTTGAAATTAGGAGCACTTTTGAAGATGACCTTGGTCACTTCACTCAAGAAAAAGGTTCAACAAGCTCAACTCCACCCTCGATAACCTAGAAATGCCGTCAGTAAGCCAAAAAGACCCCATGCTCGCGATAACCACTCGAGCTGGAACAACAACCAAGGACCCCCTTACCCGAACTCGCACCCTGTCACCCCCGATCCAAACAAGCCTCGCGAAGAGGAGGGTGATGTGAGCAGCGAGGCTCCCAAACAACCTCCCTTGGCGATCCCTTCCCCATCGACCCCACCTAACCAACCTGTGAGAATCCCATTCCCATCCCGACTAAAAAACCAAAAAACTGAGAATGATAATAAGAGATTCTTGTCATATCTAAAAGACTCAGTAATCACCATACCCCTCCTTGATGCTTGTTATAACATGCCGAAGTATAGCGCATATTTTAAAAAATTACTCGCCAACCGAAAGAAACTCGAGGGTCTTGTGACCCTGGGGGAAGAATGCTCGGTGGTGACCCATCGAGGGCTACCAAAAAAGGTAGATGATCCAGGCAGCTTCACCTTGCCTTGCTCCATAGGATCTCTATCAATAATGGATGCTCTTCCTGATTTGGGGGCGAGTATCAACCTCATGCCTCACTCTTTGTTCCTTAAACTAGGATACTCTGGATTGAAGCCTACCCGTATGAACATCCAACTAGCCGATAGATCAGTCAAATACCCCGTAGGGATATGCGAGAATGTGCTAGTCAAGGTTGGGAAATTCAAATTCCCGGTCGACTTCGTAATCTTAGAGATGGAGGAGGATGACTTGGTACCCATCATCTTAGGGAGACCATTTCTTCCTACCGCTCGTGCAGTCATTGATGTTCATGACAACAAGTTAACCTTACGAGTAGGAACCGATAGCTTAACCTTCGACATTAAGAACACTATGGATCTCTCTCTCGAAGCAGCTAACCGGCTCTATTTCATTGGAGAGGTCGATGAACTCACGGATGTCATTGATGACTGTGTTGATGAACAGATCGAGGAAGGCTGGTTACAGGATGAGAGTTTTCTCCCCTTGTTGGAGGTGGAAAAGATGGAGGATGTTGGTGCAGTCTCCTTCTACCCTAGAAAAGAGGCCACTGAGCATCTCGAACTCTGAAAACCCGAAAACAAGCTTAAGCCTTCTATTATCGAACCCCCTGAGCTAGATCTTAAGGAACTTCCTAACCATTTAGAGTACGCCTTCCTTCAGGGAGAGGACCAACTGCCGGTAATCATAAACTCCTCCCTCGAACATGAACAAAAAGGTAAGATCTTAGAGGTCCTAAAGAAATATAAAGGAGTGCTTGCATGGAGTGTAGCCGAAATTAAGGGGATTGACTCAACTTTTTGCACGCATAAGATTCTCATGGAAGAAGATTATAAACCTACCGTGCAACCCCAGAGGCGGGTGAACCCCAACATTAAGGAAGTTGTAAAGAAAGAAGTCATCAAGCTTCTGGATGCAGGATTAATCTACCCAATCTCGGACATCCCGTGGGTTAGTCCTGTACAGGTTGTACCTAAGAAGTGTGGAATGACTGTAGTTAAGAACGACAAGGGTGAGATGGTACCCCAAAGAACGGTTACTAGTTGGTGGGTATGCATCGATTATAGAAAGCTGAATGATGCCACGAGGAAAGATCACTTTCCCTTACCATTCATTGACCAAATGTTAGAGAGATTGTCTGGGCACGAGTACTATTGTTTCTTGGATGGATTCTCAGGATATTTTCAAATTCCCATAGCACCTGAGGACCAAGAAAAGACCACGTTTACTTGCCCTTATGGAAGGTTCGCCTACAAAAGAATGCCTTTTGGGCTGTGTAATGCCTCCGCCACTTTTCAGCGATGCATGACCGCAATCTTTCAGGAACTTATGGAAGACAGCATGGAAGTTTTCATGGATGACTTTTCGGTCTTCGGGAACTCTTTCGACCGCTGTCTTGCTAATCTAGAAAAATGCTTAAACGCTGTGAGGAAACCAACTTGGTGTTAAACTGGGAAAAATGTCATTTCATGGTAAAAGAAGGGATTGTGTTAGGACATAAGATCTCACGGAATGGGATAGAGGTGGACCAAGCTAAAGTTGAAGTTATATCTAAGTTACCATATCCCACGAATGTTAAAGCAATACGCAGCTTCTTGGGGCACGCCGGGTTTTGTCGGAGATTCATCAAAGACTTCTCCAAAATAGCTCGGCCGATGACTCAATTGCTAATGAAGGATGTTCCTTTCGATTTCTCTCAAGAATGCAAGGATGCATTCGATCTCTTGAAAAAAGAGCTCACACAAGCTCCAATCATGATTACACCCAACTGGGAGTTACCGTTTGAAATCATGTGCGACGCTAGCGATTTCGCTGTCGGGGCTGTATTAGGCCAACGACGTGACAAGCTATTCCAACCTATTTACTACGCTAGCAAAACCATGAATCCCGCTCAAGAGAATTACTCTACCACCGAAAAAGAATTGTTAGCTGTGGTGTTCGCATTCGACAAATTCCGGCAATATCTTGTACTTTCAAAGACAGTCGTTTTCACTGATCACTCGGCTCTTTGATATCTTTTTGCTAAGCATGATGCTAAGCCACGACTAATTCGGTGGATCCTGTTGTTACAAGAATTTGACGTTGAGATTCGTGATAAGAGGGGGGCAGAAAATCTGGCCGCAGATCATCTATCTCGTCTTGAAAATCCCTTGGATGAGCACGATAGAAGTGAGATTCGGGATTCATTTCCTGACGAACAACTCATGTCAATGACTGATTCGGAACCTTGGTACGCCGATTTTGTTAACTATCTCACAAGCAGACTCGTTCCAGAACACCTGACTAGATACGAAAGGAAAAGGTTCCTTTCTCAATTAAAATACTACTTCTGGGATGAACCATTCTTATTCCGGAGGTGTCCTGACCAAATAATCAGACGTTGTGTTTCGGAAAGTGAGGCAGTAAAGAGTATGGGGGAATGTCACTCTGGTCCCTCTGGAGGGCATCATGGGATAAGCACCACCGCCCGAAATATTTTCGACGTGGGATTCTATTGGCCCACAATTTTCCGTGATGTCAAAGAAATGGTACAAGCATGCGATGCATGTCAACGGGCTGGGAACATATCACATAGGGATGAAGCACCTCAGAATTTTATACAAGTATGTGAAGTTTTCGATGTCTGGGGAATTGACTTCATAGGACCCTTTCCATCTTCAGGAGGGAATGAATACATTTTAGTTGCCATCGATTATGTTTCAAAATGGGTAGAGGCATAAGCCCTTAGGACCAACGATGCCAGGGTGGTTATTCATTTAGTGAAAAAGCTTTTCGCTAGATTCGGGATTCCTAAAGCCCTCATCAGTGATAGGGGAACTGTTAGGACCCTTGCTTCGAATATCTAACACAAGTTGTATTGAGAATAGAAGAGATAAGTAGAGAGAGAGAGATAGAGAGAAGAGAGAGGAAGGGAACTCTTGTGTGTGAAATGAATAACTTTGATATTACCAAGAGAACCAACCTCTAAATGAGGCCTTACATGGGTATTTATACTTGTAGTCTAGGGCTTCACATATCTTTGACCATATTACATAACTAGCCCTTAGACTTTATACAAGCATGAATAATACACATAAACTTAATAAACTAGCATTTACTAACTATTACATGAATATATTTAACTAACTGTTTGACTCAATAATGATCGTCACTTTTAATGCTAACAATCTCCCCCTAAGGGACGATCATTGAGATCTCCCTTTGATTACATAAATGATCAACACTTTTAATGCTAACAATCTCCCCCTAAGGGTGATCATTGAGATCTCTCTTTTGTGACCTTGATCGTTGATCTTTGAAGCTTGTTCGTTTTGAACTTTGAGTCTTTGTGTAATAGTTTTGCTAGTTCCTTTGTTCCAATCATGCTTTGTGATCTTTGATAAATGTCGTTTGGTTGTTCTTGCCTTTGATCAACATCTTCACTCTGTTGTCTTTACGTCTTTTCCAACATGCTCATACTTTGTTTGACATTGAATCTTTGTGAAGTTCTCTTTTCTTTGACTTTAATCTTTGTTTCTTTAGTTTGTAGATTCTTTAACTTTGACTTAGAAACGTTCTGAACTTTGCTTTGATCTTTGAAGAGAGCTTTGTAGGGTATGAGCATGTGGATCTTTGAGTGATAGTAACGGTCTTTCTCCAAGGAACATTCATTAGTACCTGCATAAAACAGTTAGCAATAAAGCATCCGGTACTTACAGGTTCGGAATTAGAGATTGTTAACAGCATAGTGTGAAAACTCTCTCTAACCCTTGCCAAGGCCGTTCCTGAACCAGATACCCCTGAAAAGGGCTTACTAGATCCACTGAAGTACATCAATGATTCAGGTGAGTTGCTGGAGATCACCCCACAACTGTAGTCCGTTTGAGACATAGTAACCATCATGATAGATAAGGCAAGATCCGTAGATCTCATCAAGACTCTTACAACTTGTGTCCTTTTTGGCGAACACAAGTGTATTCATAGGAAGTGTATCCTAAGAGATCTTTTAATGAATCTCATGGCTCTAGACTCGATAAGTGCATAATTTGGTTTTCCTATGCGGAGACTAGGGAGGGGTCTCCTGCTTCAATATCAACCATCTCTAAGAGATAAGTCGATAGATTACACCGGTTCCCCGTGAGAATGAAACAAATATCTTTTAAGAGATACCTGAGTGGCTAGAAGGTTTAGTGCAATGCGTCACTGGGTCCATGACGTCTTGTCTTCAATACCGGTGTCACCTTATTAACAACCAGTAGCATATGAGTTGAACCCGGTGTCTGCCCTAAGGTTGAACATTTGGAGGGCTATTTCTTTTCACCCTTTTCATTTGCTTTTCTTTTTAATTCTTCAACCCCTTCTTTCTCCTTTCATTCTTTTCTCCTTTTTTCAAATCATACCTAAGGACTTCTAATTCTAATCTATTGGAATTGTCCTTGGGTAGATCCCTCCGGCTCTGGCGGATCATAGGACGGTTTTTCCTAACCTTAGTCACCTTATAACTTCATGACTATCCTATTGTTGCCATCAAACCATTTGTGAAAATCTCTCTAAGTGTTTATGATAAACATACTTTGTTAACACTTCGAGAGTTTTGCATTTCATTTGAAGGACTCCCCCTTTACATGTGCTCATGGATTTTTAAGAAATTTGCACATGCATGAGGAGTTTGCACTTTTGAATTGATTCACTTTCAATGAACACAACCGATTCGAGACACGCTTACATCACTAGTTAGACTAGCTTGAAGTTATTACCCGGCCTGGTCATATCCACAGAAAGTTTCTCGAAACGGTACATTTCTACTAAGACAAATCCTTTTCGAGACACGCTTACGTGGCTAGTTAAAGAGTTCCATTGTCAGCTTTTAAGTGACAACTAGCTCTAGTAACTAACTTGATGTTATTACCCGTCGAGGATAAGTCTTTTCGATTACTAACTTTTGTTGTTTCGTCAATTCTTGGGTCATTTCTGAGTCGAGCTCTTTTGAGATTCAGGACGATCACATTTTAATCACGTCTTCTCCCCCTCAAAAATAGCATATCCATGGTATTTTTTATACCAATTGATTAAAACCTTTTCTTTATGGATAGCTTATGGGAGAAACGGATGTTTGTTAATTCCGAATTTGTTTCCTTTAAGCATGATCTTTTTGGAACAACTTTATATTACTCCCCCTCAAAAATAGAACATTTTGAGTAAATATCTGCATTGAAGGATTTGAGGGAGTAATATCTTGAGCTAAAAAGTTTTGATAACCTTTTGAAACATTTTCCAAAGTTTTGCTCAAAAATTAAGAAGACTTTGATAAGCTTTTTGGTGAGAAGTCTTCTTTACTTTTAGGATTGTCGCACATAAATGTACAACAGAGTCCTTTCTTTGAAAATCGCGGGTTATACACTGTTATGTGTGCATAAGCCATAATGTTTTTAGGATAGGTGCTCAAAAAATATTTAAATCCTTTGAATTGATTTAAGCACTTTCCTTTCTTTGAAGAACGAGTCCTTAGCTGAAATACTAAGAAGTCATCATTGAAGCCCGGGTTTCGTACTGAAGTATACGAAAGCCATTATGAATTTGGATTAGACAACAACTTTTGGAACCCATTTAAGCACGGCGCCAACTGGGTTACCATATTTTGAAATCCATTTGTAAGTTGTGTCAATCCGAGACAAAGAAGTTGAATTCCAACGAGGACTGAGAACCTGTGTTTCATTTTGAAATAAAGCTCGTGGAATCAACGGTGATTTAAAACTCTTTTTCTTTTGAAAGTTGTTTAAGAAACTCGGTGTCTCTTTTGGAGTTTTAAAACTTGAAGAAGAATTTTTCCATCCATTGTTGAAACTCGGCGTTTCATTTCGAAAATTCGTTTTTGAGATGAATGGAAACCTTCCAGAATTAGGATTTTTCCAAGCATAGCCATTCCTTTGTTGTAGCGGAAGCATTTCAGAGTATGAATATGTTAAATGTTTTGAACGGCTTTGCTTTGGTTTCCACACTGGCTTTACCGGAGTAAAACGAGAGTATGGAGTTTGAAAACCTTGATTCTTTTCTTTATGAGCACTTGCATTTGAAACCTTTTGAGGAGTAAATGTTTCAGAAAAATTAGATCTCTTTGAAAACT
Source organism: Artemisia argyi (assembly GCA_030686995.1). Classification (NCBI taxonomy): domain Eukaryota; kingdom Viridiplantae; phylum Streptophyta; class Magnoliopsida; order Asterales; family Asteraceae; genus Artemisia; species Artemisia argyi. The sequence goes on from CM060702.1 coordinate 119,089,320, forward strand.
TCCTTCCTTTTTGCAAAGAATAGGTGGTAAATTGAGAAACCCTTTTAGAAAATGGTTTTGAAGATTCACCCGTGTAAACCTTTTCTGAAACACTTACTTGTGGTTTAGACTCGTTTGAAACTTGAGATTTTCCTTTTGACCGGTTAAGAACATCAAACTTTGCTTTTAAGGCATTGTATGACGTTCTCAAATCATTGTATTCTTTTTGAAGAGAAAGATGATCTGACGATGCCAGTTTTTCTTGTAAAGAAGCATTTTAATTTTCAAGATGTGCAAAATATTTTTCATATTTTTCTGTTTCAATTGAAAAATCATTTTTGGCATCACCAAAATCCTTGGTTTGTTGAGAAAGCATCTTTTCTAATTCAACAATTTTCTTTTGAAGCACAGATTTTTCTTTTTCAAAAAGATGATTTTGTGTGATCTGAGAGTCAGATTTGTTTGAAGTTTGATTCTGAACTCTTGACCGTTTGATTGAATCAAACAAGTTTTTGTAAGTCTGTTTCAAATGTTCATTTTCTTTTTGTAATGATGCCACAGCATGTTCCAATTCAAGATTTTTAGTATCAAGTTCATCAAGATCAAACTTGATTGTCGTATCATCACAGTTTTCTTCAAAAATCTTTTCTTTTCCTTTAAGCACCGATGTCGAAGAGTTTTTCAAAAACTTTTTCTCATTGTTCTCTTGCAGTTTAAGTTGGAAAGAGATAATTTGTGCTTCGAGTTTTGTAAGATGTTTCTCAAACTGAGCTGTTCTTTTTGACAATTCTTCTTTGACATCAGCTGCTTCTTTTGAAAGCTCGGTGATTTTCTTTTTGAGACAAAGATTTTCAGATTTCAAAGAAGATGTTTGTTCAAAATTCTCATTCACTTTCTCATGGCAAACAGATTTTGATTTGAAAGACTCTATTTGATTTGTGAAAAATTCCTTTTGAATGTCAAGTATTAAGCATTTTTCATCAAATTCATCTTCAAGAGAGTGGACGTACTTTAAATATTCTCTCATTTCAGTGACAAGATGTTTTTCAAAGTACTCAAAACTTAAGTTGAGATTTTTCACATGAGGTTCAATCTCATCTTTCAAAATCTTTTTGACTTCAATCTTAAGGCGTTCATCTGATGAAAGAGGATTAGAGAAAATACTGCGATCGATGTCTACTTGCTTAAACCAAATGGCCTTTAACGTATGCTCAATGTGATGTTTAAGATTACAAAATTGTTTCCTTGCTTTATTTTGCCATAACGTAGCATCATAAGTAGCAAGTTGAGCTTCTTTGAAAAATCTTTTCACATTTGTGTCTTTTCTTTTGAAAGGTTCTTTTGGTATATCAGTCATTTGTAGACCACCATACACAAAGCCGTGATACGAGAGTGGGTTTTTTGTTTGTTTTACTTTCAAACGTTTTTCCTCTTCAGATTTTAAAATATCTTGAGACTCAAACAAAAGATCATCTGACAATTCTTGTCCCATATCTTCAGCGTTGTACAAAATAGGTGTCAGCTTTTTCACTTTGTTTAAAACACACGGTTTTTCATTTTCCACATTAGTTTTCTCGAAAAGCATCCAGGATTGCAAAAACAAGTACATAGAGATTTCGAAACTAGTACATAGTTTGGCAGATTTTGATTTCGCAAAAAGCACTCCCAAATGAAGTTTGTAATCCAAGATTCTTGTACTTCAAGGCTTAAAAACACCAAAACTTGAAGAAAGTTCCAAACTTGATGATTTTTATAAAACTTTTTCGTGATCAAGAAAACAAGTACAAGAACCAAATCGAGTTTTTTAAGCAAGAATTTTTCAAAAAGATTGAAACTTTCTTGTTAGAGAAGGTTTGTAACACTAGTTTGTAATCAAAAAAGTGTTAAAAACCAAAAAAAACAAGAAAAGTAAGAATTTTTGATAATAAATTCGTGATAAAAAGCTTAAAAAAATGAAAATAACAAACCCTCAACCCTCCTAAATCATTGTTAGGCTCTTGATACCACTTGTTAGGACCCTTGCTTCGAATATCTAACACAAGTTGTATTGAGAATAGAAGAGATAAGTAGAGAGAGAGAGAGATAGAGAGAAGAGAGAGGAAGGGAACTCTTGTGTGTGAAATGAATAACTTTGATATTACCAAGAGAACCAACCTCTAAATGAGGCCTTACATGGGTATTTATACTTGTAGTCTAGGGCTTCACATATCTTTGACCATATTACATAACTAGCCCTTAGACTTTATACAAGCATGAATAATACACATAAACTTAATAAACTAGCATTTACTAACTATTACATGAATATATTTAACTAACTGTTTTACTCAATAATGATCGTCACTTTTAATGCTAACAGGAACCCACTTTTGCAATGCGCAAATGGAAAAGTTCATGAGGAGGTATGGGGTGTCCCATCGATTTTCCATCTCCTATCATCCACAGACCAATGGCCAGGTCGAAAACACAAACAGGGCTATTAAAAGAATACTAGAAAAAACGGTTAGTCAGAATAGAAAAGACTGGTCATTTAAACTCGACGAGGCCTTATGGGCATTCCGAACCGCCTACAAGACACCTATTGGAACGACCCCGTTTCGCATGGTGTATGGTAAGGCATGTCACTTGCCGGTAGAATTAGAACATAAGGCTTATTGGGCGCTTGAGGCATGTAATTTAGATTATACAATTGCCAGAACTAATAGGTTCTTGCAATTACACGAGCTTGATGAGCTTAGATTAGAAGCTTATGAGTCCTCCATTACATATAAAGAAAGGGAAAAAAGATGGCATGACCAAAGAATTAAGAAACCCAAGGAATTTTCAGAAGGGGACAAAGTCCTATTGTACAACTCTCGGTTAAGGTTATTTCCAGGTAAACTCAAGTCTAGATGGTATGGACCAATCATGGTGAAAAGTTCCTCTAAAACTGGAGCCGTTGGGTTACTAGACGATGAAGGTAGGGAGTTTACTGTCAACATACAACGTGTAAAACATTATCAAGAAAACAGTAATGAAATGATTAGTGAGGAGGATGTAATGTTTGATGATGAAATCACGTAGTAACCCATGACCTTGAGTCTAGCTACAAGACTCGTAAATAAAGAAAAGCGCTTCTTGGGAGGCAACCCATGTTTTGTGTGATTTTCATTTTGTTTGATTGTTATTTGCTTCCGTATGCATGCTTTATTTTTATTGTTGGTAGATCATGTTTCAAAACTAAAATGATGAAAATACTTTATTTTGTTGTTTGACCTAGTCTTAACTTCATCCAAAGGTATTTCGCAAAAGATAAGTGTAAGGGGAAACCCCAAATATGTTTTTAAAGAAACAAAACCGATCATGATTCTTCACAATATTAAGTGAACATGTATACTAGTATTTGTTAGAGTCAAATGCTTGTATCGAGTCATAATGATGTTTTGCAGGATTTTCCAGGAAGTAGGACGAAGTTTTTCCAGAAATTTTCCGGAAACTTAACATAAAGATTTCTGCAGGTCACTTCTGATGGCGTCAGGAATTAATTCCTGACGGCGTCATGTATAAAATTCTGGAAATTTTTCTAGTTTTGTTTATGCCGGAGTCTTAAAGTTTTTGTTGAGTGTTTAGTTTTATAAACTCCAGGAAATCTTCAAACATTCATTTCACAAGAATTATATCTTTAATTGTTTTGTTTTTATTCCTAAGTCTGGAATTACATCTAGTTGTGAGTTTTCTTTGTTCGGATTGATGCTTTGGGTTTTTGTGATTGTTTTCTCAGGTTTAACAGGTTATATGTGACAAGAAGATGATTTATATTCTGGAAGGGAAACTTTGATTGTTCATTTTCTTGGAGGAAGATCTAACCTGGTTACCATATTATCCATACCGAGCGAATCAGGGGAGTATTTGATTTCATTCTTTTACCTATTTTACTTTTACATTCTTTACTTGAACATTGGGGACGATGTTCATCTTAAGTGTAAGGGGAGGGTAAAATGATGATTCCTTAAAGATACACTTTCGCTTAAGTTTGTTTGTTTTATGGTAGGTGTGTAATAAAACTATGAGAAATACTTGTTAGTGCAATTTTAGCGCCAAATTTAAATTTTTTTACAACATTTAGGAGTGAAACTTTAGCCATAGCAAGCGTCTCATGGATAGGAGATTGTATGACTAGCACAAAACCGTACTATTCAGAAAAAATTTCCACCCAAATATGTGAGGTTCGCCTTTAGATTTGATAGGAAAAGCATTTACTATTAGTGCTTATGAGTGTACCGGTAGCATTTAGATTCTAGAACTTGCATTAGTGATGCATCCCGAGACCGCTAGTGAGACTACATTCGTGTAGTAGGATTTACTACATGATAAGAGGCATTAGGATCACCCTTGTGTTAAACCCGTATCATAATTACTTGACCATTTAAGTCATATTACTTGGCTAGTTAAGTCAACTAATTTTTCCCACACCATTAGCGTTGTACTCATTTTTAGTACACGAAACCCCTAGTACACCCCTCCGAGCCTATCTTTTTGTTTCTAACTTTAAGCATCTTACTTAAAGGAAGAATTTGTTACACCCCACTTAAATGTACACCCAAATCGCCTTAGCCTTTCGTGTATGCACTCATCTTTAGTGCATTATTGTTATTTGTTAAACCATAAGTTAATTATCTAATTGATTACATGGTTGATAAGTCGAGTCATATCCTTGTACATATTGTTTTGGGACGATTGGGACTCATGGGTAAAATACTTATTTTATGGAGTAATGGGGAAGAACATCATATTATTACCCCTGTATGTACGTTAATCTTAAAAGTACTCCAAGTGTTTTGATTATCTTAATTCAAGTCATTAGATTAGTTTATTGTAAAGTATGTAAAAATTCAAGTGTAAGGGGAATGTTCATTCCCTATGATGTATTATTTTGGATGGTAGGGTAAGAGTGTATGAAAAAAAAAATCAAGAAAAAGAAAAAAAATTAGAAAAAGAAAAGAGAAAAAAACATACGGACTACCATCCCGTTTCATTCTATGTTTATTTTTTGTTTTTGTTATTTTTTATTTATTAGCTTAAGTCGAGTCTAGTCTTGGCTTAGCAATGCCACATTGTACATGTAATTGACCAAGATTGTTAACTCGCCACCAGTAAAGACTGCCTATATCCAACAAAACCGTGTATGCCATATCCCTACACCTAACGTTACAACCCTTTTAAAAGACCTCTTTGATAGTTTATCCTAGATGCTTACGCCATGTGGTGGAGGTTTGATCCTTTCCCAAGCCTATGATAATCTATTTTGCTATGACAGGTAGTGAGAGATGTTTTCCATTTCCATATTGTGATATTACTTTATTATACCCGAGAGATGTGAGTATTTAAACACTATTTGTGAGGTGCTAGTGTATGACCTCCGTGCTTGTCTTTGGTCTTTAGTGGAAAGATTATTTGTTGTAATTACTTTTATATTAGTGTTAAATGACCCCTAACTTGTATTTTGATTAGAATAAAAGTGCATTTGCTTGAGGACAAGCAAATCTCAAGTGTAAGGGTATATGATGAGGCGAAAAATGAACCGTTTTTAGGGGGTCATTTAAGCCCGGAATAGAATTTATTTGATCAAATATTGCCCTAAATCGTTCCTTTTGTGATTTTAGGTACTTTTGGAGTGAATTCTGGAAAAGGAAGCATTTTGGACGTTTTTGGAGCATAATAGTGAAGAAAACAACAAAGACTTAATTTTCCATGCTGGGAACAGTACCTGACGGCGTCAAGAGGGAAATTGTGACGGCGTCAGGAGTAAAATCCATGACGACCCAGAGAAAACCTGAAGGTGTCAAGAGAAGGGCGTCAAGAGAAATTTTGGTGACGGCCTGCAAAAGGAATACACGTGACGGCGTCAAACCCAGATCTAGGCAGTCCGAGGAGTTATTTGGCGGCGAGATGACGACGTCAGACATTTACTCTTGACGCCGTCACCTCACAAAATCTATATATACTTTTCTATTTTTCATTCATTAAGATAGGAACTTGAATCTAATAAACCCTAGGTCGTTTGTAACAGTATTTTCAAGGGTTTTCACCCCTTGAAACCTTTCATGTTCAATTAAGATAAGTCCTCTTTCAATTCATTCAATATGTCTATGTGTTGTTTGAATATATCTTATGCTTGTCTTGATTTTAACATGCTAGGCTAGATCTTTCATGTGTTTGCTTAGATGTAATGAAACCTAGATATTAATTATAGGTTGATTGCTTGTTTATAGTTGTATTGGATGAATGATTTCAATTTTAGGCTTAAGAAAACTGGCAGATCTCCATTGTGTAACTTGTTTGAACGTCTTAAGAAACATGAACCGATGTGTACTAGGTTTTTATGATTGTATTTAATGCATGAGCGAATTCTAGTGATCCCATGTTAGGAGCTTCTTAGCCGGCTCGACATAGGAGTGAAGTAGGAGCTTATAGGATTAGGGAAGTAAGTACGCCACCCCATGAATGGTATTAAGGAATACAATCCGTCATCTACGCAACTGTAACAAGTAATTAACCTGTAAAAGATATCTAGGGAGTAGTGAAACCTAAGTAAACACAATTCTCCCATATATTGCTCACACCTCTAGTTAATTTAGTTTATTTTCATTTTTAGTATTTTATTTTAATTGCATCTTTTGTTATTGGGTTAGTTGAATAGCAACTAATTCCGCCCAACTCCTCTAAAAACCGAGATTTTACTTGCTTTCATAAAAACCTAAAAATACAAAAAGAATCATCCCTCATCTCTAGACCTAGTATTTAGGTTTTCTAATCCTAGCGACACTATTCCCAAGTTGAACGATCAATCCCCAGGTACTTGTCACTATACTATACTACAACGATCAGGTACACTACCTGGTGGGGGTTGTAAGCTTCTCGAGATCCCTCGAGAGGTAAAACCTGGTGCAATCCCTACGCATCAGAAGTCAGCAAGAACCATATTTCAGTTGGAACCCATCAGTAGGAACCAATCAGGAGGAAACAAATAACCATCAGGAGAAACCAATCAGTAGAAACCGATAACCAATCAGTAGTAACAATTAAGTGTATCAGTAGGAACCAAATATCATCAGGAAGAACAAAATCCCATCAGCAGCAGCGCACAATATATGTAGCAGCAGAAACTAGTTTCTCATCAGTAGAAACCAAGTAAAGTGCAACAGAATGAACTTATGTAGTACTGTCTTAATCAATCACGTGAATCAACTCAATTAATATATTCTCATCAGTAGCTTTAAATTAGAAACAAGCTTTTGAATGTGAGATCATAAAAACTTAATTCATGATATACTAGTACTTGGGAAAGCGACACATCAGTAGCCTTAAAAACTTTGTTGCAGTACCAATATTTCTTAAATAAAATCATATGCGACAAACCCTTTAATATTAAATTGATACCACAATTTAAATTGGTACGAGATTAAGCTAGCCCTACAATAAAGTAAATAGGTACGAGGTTCTTATGTCACAACTCACCATTTCAGGTCATTTCGGGAACTTTGGAAAACACTATTCATAAATCACTATTCATCAAAACACTATTCATCGTTTTACTATTCATCATTTTCGAGGTCATTTTGATATTCTGAGAAACATTTGGGAAATTTACTATTCACTAAACACTATTCATTTCCGGAAAAGTTTTCATCATTCACTTGCATTACTCATTTCATCGTAAATTTAGTTTACGGGTATTCAAATTCGCGTAACCGGATTGGTTTAGGTGCGAATTCATTTCATTAGTGTTGAGGACACTGCATACGGACTGGGGATAGTCTGCATATCATCATAACAACATTTTCATATTATACCACTCTCAGGATTTTCAAATTACTATATTCAGTACATTTAACGTTTTTACGTATAAGTATTTATAGTAAACGTTAACACCCGGTTTAAACTTGACGAATATATCTAAATATTCCCACGATGGTTCCGACATATTTTTATATCCATTTTAACATTATAAAACTTATAACATTCAGTTACCCAGTATTTTGGAAATTTATTTTATTAACAACGTACGCGTACGAATATAACGACGGTTTTCGTGAAAACTAAACAATAATCACCCGATCACTCAGTAAATGTACCCAACATATTTTTAACATATTTTCAACATTATTATAACATTATTTCATCTCGGTAAACTTCGTGAACATTTATTTCTATTAAAACCGTTACCCGATTTTAACGAATAACACGGAATAACACTTAACGCTACACTAACTTTCCTAATTAAATCAAAAACTAAGTTTTCTCCTTTGAACCCTTTGAAAAATCAGCCATGAACCCCCCTTTTAACCCTATGCATTAACTTCTTATTAGAATACTAATAAACCTCTAAAACCTTACTTAATCAAAAACCTAGAATCATATTATCACTTTTAAGTAAGAAAGAAATTTTGCTCATCTCTTTCTCTCATTCAAAACCCACGACCAAAACCAAACCCAAGATCCATCCATGGTTTTTGAAAAGCTATAACACTAAACTTGTTCCTTTTACATGCCTAAACAAGAATCAAGCAACAAAAACACAAGAACATCAAGCATAATCATCCTATAATCATCTCATTTTGTCAAGTAAGTTATCATTTTATTTTTACATGAAACATCTTATATTTACTTGTATTACATGATTTCCATGCTAAAAACCATGTACAACTAGCTATACCACCACTTATTTTGTCAAAAATGAAACATACAAACCCTAACTTTTTAGTTATGAATCCCCTTGCTCTAATAACTTGGTTAGGAGTCCATGGCACCCTAAGAAGGTGTATGGTAGGATTAGATTAGCCATGTGGTGATTACAAGAGGTTTGGTGATGGTAGAAATTGATTTTTAACCTTGGAAACATGATTTGGAACCTATTTTAGACATGCTGTCCCGTTTTGTAAAAATCTGGAAAATCAGTAAACACCAAGGAAACTTTGGCAAAATTTTTAGAAAATACTTTCAAAAACGAATCCGTAGGCGAAAGAACGGATTAAAAAGAGCTTATAACGAAGAAGTTATGATTTTTGCAAGATTGTTGACGAAAAGTATTTTCTGGAAATTAGTTGCTGTTGGACGTTTTTCGTCGGTCAAAAAGAGGCTTTAGACTTAACCCGGAGGAGCCGAGCTTTCCAAAATATATTACTACATACTAAGACGTAACCGTGGACATAAAGAACAAGTAAAACGGACAAGTAACGACAAAGATATTCACGTTTGAATATCGGCTAAAACCCTTTTATAGTTGACAGCTTTTATATAAATTTGGCGCAAAAACTACGAAGTGCATTTTTAAGCTAATCATGATATCAAGTACCGAGCTTTATAACTAATGTAGTATTAGTTATTACGAGTATGTTTTCATCATTTCAAGGATTACAACCCGAGTATTTCAACGTCAACATGAGAACTTACGTTATATATATATAAGTATATATATTATAACTAGTCATTTATATTTTCTAATAGCAATATTTTCCAAATTCTTGGGTTATATATTTTTGACAACACAAGTGTTTTTACAAAGACTAGAGTGGTATAGAAACATGAGCATGGACATTCATAAACATCATTTGGTGATCTTAACGAGATCATGCATCATTCATTATAGGTCGCGGCAGTTAACCGATCATTGTTGTTCACTTCATTTCATATCAAGTATCATCACTTAAGGTGAGTCATAGCCCCTACTCTTTTAACTGTTTTATCAACTTTTTGGGGGAGATACATGCTACTATTTGCCTACTTGTACGGATTCACATAACATTTATACTTGGGAAACATTATACTTGATTACATTATACTTGATGTCATACATACGTGATTGTGTTATACATAACTGAGTTATACTAAACTGTGATGGATACATACATACATACTTCCTATGGCCCCAGATTAAGTTGCTGGGCACAACCATGGAGACATATATACTTCTTATGGCCCCAGATTAAGTTGCTGGGCACAACCATGGAAGTATACATACTTAGGTGAGGTCTTCGGAGATGAAGTGTAGACTCACTACTAATTGCTAAACTGTTGTTATGAACTTATACATATCTTACTCATACTATACATTGTAGCAGTGGGTTGTGAACACACAGGTTACAAGTCTCTTATGACGGGACTTGCAACTGAGTGGATTTACGATGCCTTTGCTGTGTGAACATTCTTTATAAGCTTTTCAACTGCATTAAGACAAACTCTATGAACTCACCAACCTTTGTGTTGACACTTTTAAGCATGTTTATCTCAGGTTAGAAAGGCGATAGCAGGTTTGTGGAGCTGAGAGTCTTAGGGCATGCTTTTGGAGACTTTCACTTTTATCATTTTACCATTCGATACACTTTAAAAACTTATGTATCATTCTACTTTGGGATCTTTGTTTTGTAAACTATGACTTTTATCTATTCGAATGGTAACTTTTCAAAAACGTCTCATTTAGAGTTCGTTTTCTATATCTTGTACTTTGTGCCCTGAAGTAGCATCCCAATGACACAGTCTTCCGCTGCGGTATTTTGGGGGTGTTACAGATTGGTACCAGAGCCTTGGTTATAGAGAACTAGGTTGTTTTAGAGTCTAGACTATAACTACATACATATAGACTCTCCTCCCTATCGCCTTGCACTTTACATACACTTACGCTTGCTGGTAATTTATTTATCTTTGGACCCACGCTATTAGATACTTTGTAGAAACCGTTAGAAACTAGACTTCCCAGTGACTCTAACACTTAAGGGATAATCCTTTGTTCCGTTGTACTAAGCGTGACATTCCCTAGATGCCCATTTAAGCAACGTCTACCACTGAGATATGTGTGCGTGGTGATATGTACACTTGTGAAAGGAAACATTTATAATTGTGGTGGCCAACATAATTATAAGTGCTTCACGACACACGTGGATATATGACTATGCAGATGTAGATCGGTGTTGGCACAACTTAGGAAACAACTGGTAGCACGGTATTATATGAGGAGGTAGAGGAGCTGCTAATGACACTAGTAACCCAAGTAACGATGGTGGAAGAACTGGTGGACGTGGAGGTAGAGGAGGTGGTCACGGCGTTGAAAACAATGATAACAACGACGGTGGAAATACTGATTTTGAAGCCATCATCGCTCGACAACTTGAAAACTTTCTCCCCACTATTGTCACTCAAGTTGGCGATCATATGAATAATTTGGCAAACCACGAAAGCGGAATTAACAACACCAATGGTATAGGCCAGAATGGTAATGGCAACAACATCACTAGGACCGGATGCACGTATAAGGAATTTACGTCATGTAAGCCAATTGATTTCGATGGTGTAGGAGGTGCGTTGGTGTATACTCGATGGGTTGAAAAGATGGAGTCGGTGATCGACATTAGTAACTGTGCAGCACATCAAATGGTGAAGTATTCCATGTGTTTACTATCAGGAAAGGCACTGACATGGTGGAATACGCAGATTCAAGCTAGGGGTAGAGCGGCAGCTGTAGGTATGACATGGGATGATTTTAAGGCATTACTGAAGGAGGAATACTGCCTGGACAACGAGATGCAAAAGCTGGAGGATGAACTCTATCATCTCTCTATGATAGGGGCTGGACATGCAGCCTATACGGATCGATTCCATGAATTAGCCAGACTAGTTCCACACCTAGTTACCCCTGAGTCCAAGAGGATCGATAGGTACATATATGGTCTTGTCCCAGAAATTCGTGGGACTGTGAAAACAACTGAGCCTTCTACAATTCAGAGTGCAATATTGAGAGCAGGGACTCTGACAGATGAAATGGTTAGAAATGGAAGCTTGAGGAACAGTGATAAAAGGAAGGGAACAAGCGAGTCAAACAAGCAGATGGGCACAATAGCTGACAACAAAAGGGCAAGGACCTTTGCGGCAACTAATTCTGGTCAGAAAGAGTATTTAGGCCCGCATCCTAAATGTACGAAGTGTAACTTTCATCATCAAAAGATTTCGCCCTGCCGTATGTGTGCATATTGCAGACAGTCTGGTCATTATGCAAACCAGTGTAGAGAACCAGTGAACCAAAAGACATGCTATGAGTGTAACAGCCCGGATCACTTTCGGAACACCTGTCCTAAGTTAAAAAGGAATCTTAACCAAGGAGGCAACCGTCCAAACTTAGCAGCAGCCATTGAAGGGCCACGAGATGAGGCCAATGAGATTCCACCCGCACTTGGCAGAGCTTACTTCCTAGGAAATCCTATCACCCAACATGTCCGCGGTAGCACATCGGGTACATTCTCTTGAACAACTATCGTATTTTAGTAGCACTTAAGTCTTAATATAGGACCTATACACAACATTGACTAATCTGAGACCTAGCAGCATTAACCTTAGTCACCCTAACATTAGAAATTTGATTAGTGTAAGCAATTCCAAAGTCGAGCCAATCTTTCAAAAGATCTTTTTCAAGGATGTTGAATCCAGACCTTGATTTTTAGCTTGGTTCTAGTGACTGTTCTTGTTTGATTGGGTTGCGAAAATCGAGCTAAAAGTTAAAGTCATCACTCAAACCGGTTTAGCTTAATCTCATGACTGTTCTTGTTTGATTGGGTTGTGGGCTTAAGTGAAAATCGGTTACCTAAATGATTAACCTAAAGGAGGTCTTTTGAGGACTATGCTCGGGATTGGGAAGGTTTGCCTCATCAAGTCTGACCACGAGAACATACCTAGTTGGATAGAAACCCACATACATAAGCTTTGACACATTTAACTGATTAACATTAACTGAACTTCGGGACGAAGTTCTTTTTAGAGGGGAAGACTGTCACAACTCACCATTTCAGGTCATTTCGGGAACTTTGGAAAACACTATTCATAAATCACTATTCATCAAAACACTATTCATCGTTTTACTATTCATCATTTTCGAGGTCATTTTGATATTCTGAGAAACATTTGGGAAATTTACTATTCACTAAACACTATTCATTTCCGGAAAAGTTTTCATCATTCACTTGCATTACTCATTTCATCGTAAATTTAGTTTACGGGTATTCAAATTCGCGTAACCGGATTGGTTTAGGTGCGAATTCATTTCATTAGTGTTGAGGACACTGCATACGGACTGGGGATAGTCTGCATATCATCATAACAACATTTTCATATTATACCACTCTCAGGATTTTCAAATTACTATATTCAGTACATTTAACGTTTTTACGTATAAGTATTTATAGTAAACGTTAACACCCGGTTTAAACTTGACGAATATATCTAAATATTCCCACGATGGTTCCGACATATTTTTATATCCATTTTAACATTATAAAACTTATAACATTCAGTTACCCAGTATTTTGGAAATTTATTTTATTAACAACGTACGCGTACGAATATAACGACGGTTTTCGTGAAAACTAAACAATAATCACCCGATCACTCAGTAAATGTACCCAACATATTTTTAACATATTTTCAACATTATTATAACATTATTTCATCTCGGTAAACTTCGTGAACATTTATTTCTATTAAAACCGTTACCCGATTTTAACGAATAACACGGAATAACACTTAACGCTACACTAACTTTCCTAATTAAATCAAAAACTAAGTTTTCTCCTTTGAACCCTTTGAAAAATCAGCCATGAACCCCCCTTTTAACCCTATGCATTAACTTCTTATTAGAATACTAATAAACCTCTAAAACCTTACTTAATCAAAAACCTAGAATCATATTATCACTTTTAAGTAAGAAAGAAATTTTGCTCATCTCTTTCTCTCATTCAAAACCCACGACCAAAACCAAACCCAAGATCCATCCATGGTTTTTGAAAAGCTATAACACTAAACTTGTTCCTTTTACATGCCTAAACAAGAATCAAGCAACAAAAACACAAGAACATCAAGCATAATCATCCTATAATCATCTCATTTTGTCAAGTAAGTTATCATTTTATTTTTACATGAAACATCTTATATTTACTTGTATTACATGATTTCCATGCTAAAAACCATGTACAACTAGCTATACCACCACTTATTTTGTCAAAAATGAAACATACAAACCCTAACTTTTTAGTTATGAATCCCCTTGCTCTAATAACTTGGTTAGGAGTCCATGGCACCCTAAGAAGGTGTATGGTAGGATTAGATTAGCCATGTGGTGATTACAAGAGGTTTGGTGATGGTAGAAATTGATTTTTAACCTTGGAAACATGATTTGGAACCTATTTTAGACATGCTGTCCCGTTTTGTAAAAATCTGGAAAATCAGTAAACACCAAGGAAACTTTGGCAAAATTTTTAGAAAATACTTTCAAAAACGAATCCGTAGGCGAAAGAACGGATTAAAAAGAGCTTATAACGAAGAAGTTATGATTTTTGCAAGATTGTTGACGAAAAGTATTTTCTGGAAATTAGTTGCTGTTGGACGTTTTTCGTCGGTCAAAAAGAGGCTTTAGACTTAACCCGGAGGAGCCGAGCTTTCCAAAATATATTACTACATACTAAGACGTAACCGTGGACATAAAGAACAAGTAAAACGGACAAGTAACGACAAAGATATTCACGTTTGAATATCGGCTAAAACCCTTTTATAGTTGACAGCTTTTATATAAATTTGGCGCAAAAACTACGAAGTGCATTTTTAAGCTAATCATGATATCAAGTACCGAGCTTTATAACTAATGTAGTATTAGTTATTACGAGTATGTTTTCATCATTTCAAGGATTACAACCCGAGTATTTCAACGTCAACATGAGAACTTACGTTATATATATATAAGTATATATATTATAACTAGTCATTTATATTTTCTAATAGCAATATTTTCCAAATTCTTGGGTTATATATTTTTGACAACACAAGTGTTTTTACAAAGACTAGAGTGGTATAGAAACATGAGCATGGACATTCATAAACATCATTTGGTGATCTTAACGAGATCATGCATCATTCATTATAGGTCGCGGCAGTTAACCGATCATTGTTGTTCACTTCATTTCATATCAAGTATCATCACTTAAGGTGAGTCATAGCCCCTACTCTTTTAACTGTTTTATCAACTTTTTGGGGGAGATACATGCTACTATTTGCCTACTTGTACGGATTCACATAACATTTATACTTGGGAAACATTATACTTGATTACATTATACTTGATGTCATACATACGTGATTGTGTTATACATAACTGAGTTATACTAAACTGTGATGGATACATACATACATACTTCCTATGGCCCCAGATTAAGTTGCTGGGCACAACCATGGAGACATATATACTTCTTATGGCCCCAGATTAAGTTGCTGGGCACAACCATGGAAGTATACATACTTAGGTGAGGTCTTCGGAGATGAAGTGTAGACTCACTACTAATTGCTAAACTGTTGTTATGAACTTATACATATCTTACTCATACTATACATTGTAGCAGTGGGTTGTGAACACACAGGTTACAAGTCTCTTATGACGGGACTTGCAACTGAGTGGATTTACGATGCCTTTGCTGTGTGAACATTCTTTATAAGCTTTTCAACTGCATTAAGACAAACTCTATGAACTCACCAACCTTTGTGTTGACACTTTTAAGCATGTTTATCTCAGGTTAGAAAGGCGATAGCAGGTTTGTGGAGCTGAGAGTCTTAGGGCATGCTTTTGGAGACTTTCACTTTTATCATTTTACCATTCGATACACTTTAAAAACTTATGTATCATTCTACTTTGGGATCTTTGTTTTGTAAACTATGACTTTTATCTATTCGAATGGTAACTTTTCAAAAACGTCTCATTTAGAGTTCGTTTTCTATATCTTGTACTTTGTGCCCTGAAGTAGCATCCCAATGACACAGTCTTCCGCTGCGGTATTTTGGGGGTGTTACATCTTATCAGGTCCATGACTAACTATATTGCAAAAACTAATTCCACCGTCCCACATAATAGAATCAATAGCTAATAAAATATACCATATGCTTGCATTAAGTATGAGGTTAAATAAATATACTCCTTTACCACTTGCCTAGGATCAGTCCCACAAGCATGTGCTTGTCGACAAAGACCCATATCTTTTTCAATGCACAAACCAATTGCAATATACGCTTGTTGACAAACATATCAGAATTTACCGTATGCACTAGGCGACAACCTCATATTCCCAATTTTAAGATTAGACCAATTAATTACATAGAACCATGATGAGTACACTTAATTGGTACGAGGTTATGCAAAAGACAACAATTCACCAATGAATTACAATGCACAAAACAACAGTTACTTTTTTGTCGCCAAGTAAGTTGATCACAGCAGTTGCAAACTACGAAACCCTTTATTTATCGCCACATAAAATTGTTTTGACCAGTGCATAAACTCCATTAATGCTGCTCTTATTTTTCACATCTGCTCTTTACCAGATATGCTTCTTCAAAACTGCTTTCTTCGACTCTGCTACTCAACATAAAACCTTGAACAAACCATAGATATCAAGCCCCCTGTGCTCTGATGCCAATTGTAAAGATTGTTTAAGCTCATATAGGATTAGTGTCACAACTCATCATTTCAGGTCATTTCAGGTCATTTCGGGAACTTTGGAAAAACACTATTCATAAATCACTATTCATCAAAACACTATTCATCGTTTTACTATTCATCATTTTTGACGTCATTTTGATATTCTGAGAAACATTTGGGAAATTTACTATTCACTAAACACTATTCATTTCCGGAAAAGTTTTCACCATTCACTTGCATTACTCATTTCATCGTAAATTTAGTTTACGGGTATTCAAATTCGCGTAACCGGATTGGTTTAGGTGCGAATTCATTTCATAAGTGTTAAGTACACTGCATACGGACTGGAGATAGTCTGCATATCATCATAACAGCATTTTCATGTTATACCACTCTCAGGATTTTCAAATTACTATATTCAGTACATTTAACGTTTTTACGTATAAGTATTTATAGTAAACGTTAACACCCGGTTTATACATGACGAATATATCTAAATATTCCCACGATGGTCCCGACATATTTTTATATCCATTTTAACATCATAAAACTTATAACATTCAGTTACCCAGTATTCTGGAAATTTATTTTATTAATAACGTACGCGTACGAATATAACGACGGTTTTCGTGAAAACTAAACAATAATCACCCGATCACTCAGTAAATGTACCCAACATATTTTTAATATGTTTTTAACATTATTATAACATTATTTCATCCCGGTTAACTTTGTGGACGTTTATTTCTATTAAACCCGATACCCGATTTTAACGAATAACACGTAATAACACTTAACGCTACACCAAATTCCTAATTAAATACCAAGTACCCTACCCCCCCCTTCTACCCTTGAAAAACCAGCCCATGAGACCACCCTTTTAACCTCTTGCATTAATTCTCTATTACTTAACTAATAAACTCTAAAAACCATACTTTACCAAATTACTAGAATCATAACATACCTTTTGAGCTAAGCACCATTTTCATCTCATCTTCCCCATTCCCATCTCCAAACCCACGACCCATAATCATCACCATGATCAAGTGATCATTTTCCATAAAGTAAAACACAAAACTTGTTCATTTTACAAGCCTAATCAAGAATCAAGCAACAAAAACACAAGAACATCAAGCATAATCATCCAATAATCATCTCATTTTGTCAAGTAAGTTTTCATCTTTATTTTTTCATGGATCATCCTATTTTTACATGTATTACATAAGTATCATGCTAAAAACCATGTACAACTAGCTATACCACCACTTAGTTTGTCAAAAATGAAACATACAAACCCTAACTTTATAGTTATGAATCCCCTTGCTCTAATAACTTGGTTAGGAGTCCATGGCACCCTAAGAAGGTGTATGGTAGGATTAGATTAGTTATGTGGTGATTACAAGAGGATTGGTGATGGTAGAAATTGGTTTTAGACCTTGAAAACTTGATTTGGAACCTATTTTAGACTTGCTGTTCCGTTTTGTAAAAATCTGGAAAATCAGTAAACACCAAGGAAACTTTGGCAAAATTTTTAGAAAATACTTTCAAAAACGAATCCGTAGGCGAAAGAACGGATTCAAAAGAGCTTATAACGAAGAAGTTATGATTTTTGCAAGATTGTTGACGAAAAGTATTTTCTGGAAATTTGTTTGCTGTTGGACGTTTTTCATGGTACAAAAAGAGACTTTAGACGTAACCCGGAGGAGCCGAGCTTTCCAAAATATATTACTATATACTAAGACGTAACCGTGGACATAAAGAACAAGTAAAACGGACAAGTAACGACAAAGATATTCACGTTTGAATATCGGCTAAAACCACTTTATATTTGGCAGCTTTTATATAAATTTGGCACAAAAACTACGAAGTACATTTTTGAGCTAGACATAATATTAAGTACCAAGCTTTATAACTAATGTAGTATTAGTTATTACGAGTATATTTTCATCATTTCAAGGATTACAACCCGAGTATTTCAACGCTAACATGGAAACATACGATATATATATATAAGTATATATATATTACAACTAGCTTATTATATTTTCTAATAGCAATATTTTTCCAAATTCTTGGATTATATATTTTTGATAACACAAGTGTTTTTCCAAAGACTAGAGTGGTATAGAAACATGAGCATGGACATTCATAACATCATTTGGTGATCTAAATGAGATCATTCATCATTCATTTTAGGTTGCGGCAGATAACTGTGCATTGTTGTCCTTAACATTCCGTTGCATTGTGCTATTACTTCGAGGTGAGTCATAGCCCCTACTCTTTTAATTGTTTTATCAACTCTTTGGGGGAGATACATGCTACTACTTGCTTACTTGTACAGATTCACATAACATTTATACTTGATTACATTACACTTGATGTCATACATACGTGATTGTGTTATACTTAACTGTGTTATACTAAACGGTGATGGATACATACATACATACTTCCAATGGCCCCAGATTTAGTTCTGGGCACTACCATGGAGACACATATACTTCCTATGGCCCCAGATTAAGTTTCTGGGCACTACCATGGAAGTATACATACTTAGGTGAGGTCTTCGGAGATGAAGTGTAGACTCACTACAATTTGCTTAACTGTTGTTATGAACTTATACATATCTTAATCATATTATTTTGTAGCAGTGGGTTGTGAACACACAGGTTACAAGTCTCTTATGACGGGACTTGCAACTGAGTGGATTTACGATGCCTTTGCTGTGTGAACATTCTTTATAGACTTTTCAACTGTATTAAGACAAACTCTATGAACTCACCAACCTTTGTGTTGACACTTTTAAGCATGTTTATCTCAGGTTAGAAAGGCGATAGCAGGTGTGTGGAGCTGAGAGTCTTAGGGCATGCTTTTGGAGACTTTCACTTTTATTGTTTACCATTCGATACACTTTAAAAACTTATGCATTATTCTACTTTCGGATCTTTGTTTTGTAAACTATGACTTTTATCTATTCGAATGGTAACTTTTCTAAAACGTCTCATTTAGAGGGCGTTTTCTATATCTTGTACTTTGTGCCCTGAAGTAGCATCCCAATGACACAGTCTTCCGCTGCGGTATTTTGGGGGTGTTACAATTAGTAACATTGATTGATAAGCACAACGGAATAATAAGAACATAATCAATACAACCAATAAGGTTTTCTTTATTGAAAATAAAATAAACTACTACACTACTAATATCCACATGCTATAATCGTGTGTCTAGACTCTCATTGAAAAAGTTTTCTATGACTTTGATGCTAAAACCAGCGCCCTACCCCTCTTTATATAATAGAGAGGCTAGGGTTTACATAAAAACCTAGCTTACTAATCAAGCTAGCTAACTATTTTATATTTAGGTCCCTCTTGTTTCTTCTTTCTTCATCCTTGCTCGTGGTTTTGTAATTTTCAAATCTTGTAATTCCTAATAGTATGCAATTGGTAATGGAGACAAGAAGAGCTATGAGGGGCCCAAACTGTTATATGGACGATGCAACTGTCATCATTATGGACGATGTGCTGTGATATGCAAGAATTGCTCTAAGCCATGTCATCTTGCTAAGGATTGTAGGTCCCGACCACTTGCTATGGTGCAAACCGCACCGGGTAATGATTGGAAGGCAACAATTACCTGCTTTGGATGTGGTAAGAAGGGACACTACAGAAACGAATGCCGTGAGACATTGACTAGAGGAAATACCAGAAATGGAGCAAATTGGGGAAACAAAGGAGCAGGAAATGGTGGTCAACACCAGAATCACCAAGGAACAGGAGGAATAGAGGAATCCAAGTTGCTGAAGCACAACTAGTGGATGTGGGAGCAGCCCAAGCTAGGGTTTATGTGGTTAGAAAGGAGATCAAGGAGGATTCGAATGTCGTTACTGGTACGTTCCTTCTCAACAACAACTATGCTTCCATATTATTTGATACTGGTGTCGATAGGAGTTTTGTATCCACTACATTTATGCCTTTGCTAGAAAATGCCCCGGCACCTCTAGGAATTGGTTATGACGTAGAGTTAGCTAACGGAAATATTGAAACATGTGGAAAACTAAAAGGGGGGTTGAATAGTTTTCCCTTCTTTTTGATTTTATAAAAACTTTGTTTCAAAATGTTGATTCAAATTTATTCAATTGTTTGTTTGGAAAACTTCAATTAGAGTTTAGTATGAAAACAACATATAATCAATATGATCAATTATATATGTAAGCTTTTGGAAAAACTTAGTTTTATGAATGGAGCTTTGGTCGATCTTTATGTGAATATATTTTCCTTTTAAAATCATAAAACGTTTTGTATCAAATTATCTATCAAGTTAAACTTAATATGAGAAGTGTGAATAATAATCTATTTGACCATATCATGCAATTATACACACAATCACAATATTAACTACTATGTTCAACACAATCAATCATCACAATTATATAAGCAACAACTAAGACATGTAGGCAAGCATAGAAGTAAAGCGAGAAATGCAAGAACAAATGATAAGAGATAAGAGAAAGGAAATGCAAACCGGACACGATGATTTATAGTGGTTCGGCTACAAGGACACCTTCCTTATTCCTACTCTACTCCCCAAGTCACCTACTCAAGAGTTTTCTTCACTACCCAACAAGCTCCCTTTTGGCGAAGAAAACCGTACACAACTTTTGCTTACACCATTTAACGACACTAAGCTAAATGTCGAGTTCTAATAGTAGCTAGAACCAATCTCACAACACAACTTTGATCACTACATAACTTCTACACAACTTCACGACTTCACGACTTCATCACAACTTCTTCTAAACTTCTTCACGGCTTCACAACTTCTTCACGTCTTCACGACTTCATAACTTCATCACAACTTCTTCTAAACTTCTACACAGCTTCACAACTTCTTCACGACTTCACAGCTTCATCACAACTTCTTCTAAACTCCACTACTTAATCACACACCTACATCTTCACAACTACATGTTTTCTCCACACTACTACTTCCTCCCACTACTTCTTACTCACTCATTGAATCACTACTAAGTAAGATCATCTTGATCTACTTATTACATATACATAACTCACAACTTCACATAAGCACTAAATAGATCCTAATACATCTTTGGCTTTATGATAGGGAGAATTCTTCTCTTGCACTTTGAGTGATGAGAAATTGGATCACTTGAAACAAAGATTAATAATCTTATGATCAAAGGGTTTTAGAAGGATGTTTAGAGAGAATTGGATCTGAAAATTTTTGTGCAAAAGGTGAGAAAAATTCCATGTTTGAGGTGGTATTTATAAGGAAAAATTTCTGACCAAATCTGACAGGGGAGCGTGGCTGGTCCCCTTAATTGTGTGCCGGTTCCCTTAAATTTAAGGGGACCGCCCCTTATAATTAAGGGGGCCGCCCTACTGAAACGGCCAGATTTTCTGTCTTTTAGTGGGGAAAGTTTATTTGGTGAAAAACTAACTAATTTTGGTTAAAAGTTTGAAATCATATATTTAGTATGATTAAAACATTTTTCTTTATTACCAAAAGTGTTTTTCAAAAATATATAATATGTTTATATAATTAAATAAACTTTGTATTAGTTAATTAAATACCCCTATGATCATGAGATGTATTAAACACTTGTTTATCCATACCTTAAGTGATTGTTGAGGCATACTTGAGACGTTGAGATGTCGAGGCTTGTTGACGTAAGAATGCATAGAAGAATTGTGATCACAAGTAACTTAAGCACTTTACGTTATATGTTGTAACTTACATCTTTGTCATCATCAAAACATGAAGAGGATGTTTAGATTAAATATCGTAATATTCATGCCAACAATCTCCCCCTTTTTAATGATGACAAACTATGTAAATTATAACTTATAGTAAAATGTATAAGTTACTTGTTTACACTTCTTCTCCACCTTTTTGTCGAAGCAAAAAGGTGGACTCTAAGACAAGACTTCTACTACGCTTGAACTCTTGAGATAGAATGTAAAAGGCGAGCTTGCATCATCGTAAGTGAAGCCTTGATCCTATCAACCTCAATGCTCCCCCTTGGTGTATGCTCAAAACTTGTTTTGGCTACCAAAGAATCGAGCAGTGAAGTAATCCTTCAAAACAAAGTTAGTAGACAAGTGCACATATATATAATGATGATAATAGATATATGCATGAAACTAATAAGGGAACAATATATGGACATATTAGGTATATGCACTAAAAATATGACACATGCAATTTTTGTTTTAAAAACAACAACCTAAATTAAAAAAAATTAGAACCTAATGCAAAGATTAGAACCTAGGAAAACGTAGGAGAATGAGGAGGGATGATCGTTAATGTAAAGGGAAGGTGATAACAAAGGGTTGACAATTATGGTTTAGATTAATATATCGTTCGACAAGGGTGGATGATTGTGAATCATGGGATTTTTAGGTGTTTTGTTGATGGTGGTGGAGGTGTTGTGTTTGTTGTTGGTGGTAGAGGATGCAACAAGTTTTCAATGTGAGAAAACATGTATTGTATCTCATCTCTTAGTCCGAACACAATTATTCGGTTGTGGATGCAACAAAGGCAAGTGTCTCCATGAGCTTCAAGTAAGCTCCATGGGACGGGGTTATAGGTTGGTGGATTGATAGGAGATGATGAGAATGGTATGGAGGAGGTAGAGGTTCCTTGAGTTAATGGTGTTTTGGATGGTGCATTGGGAGCACTAGGAGATGAACATAGAAGTGGTGGTGATGGAGTGTTGGTGTAATCTTGAGTCGTCCTAGTGAGTAGATACTCAATCCAATTGAGATGTTCATTGAGAACAAAGGTTTGTTTTTCAAGGTAGGTGCAACAAATGCAATTTATGATATGGTTTTCAAGATGGATCAAATTGTTTGATGGAGATGAGTTGGTGGAGGTAGGTTGTTGATCCAAATTGCGTTGAATAAGATGCAACGCAAGAAGAGCATTAAGCTCATGAGCTTCTTTGAGCTCTTCAATGAACTTTTCATGTTTGGAGGAAGGTGATGATGGTGGAGTTGGATTATGATTAGGGATTGAGGTTTGGTCATGAAACTTATGATTCATGTTTGGATGAGATTGATGGTTATTGTTTTGATATTGAGTATGATCCTCAAAAGGGTCATTTGGTAGAATTGAGTGAGATAAATGTGGAAGTTTATTAGTAAGGGTGATAGTTAGGTTGTCTTGTTGAGCTAAAAGAATGGTTTCATTTGGGTGATCATGAAAGCATGATGAAGGTATGGATGAAAGTGATTCTTCATGTGTGGATGGTATTTTGGATGTTGTATGTGGGGTGATAACAATGATGTTAGGTTTGTTGGGAGATGACATGATGGGTTGAATGATGATTTTGATTATGTGTTTATGGAAGGATAGTAGGTGTTGGATTGGTTAGACAAAACGTGTTGGTTTAGGAGGTATTAATAAGGAGTGATTTAGGAGGTATGATATTGATTCTTGGTTTCTTTGAGGACATGGAAACGGTGGATGACTCAAGATTGATAGTATAAAGGATGACTCGGTTTTGGGTGTGAGGTAGAAGGATATATGTGAGTGAGTGTGATTTCCCTTCCTATTAAATTCATGCACATCCGGATATATTATGAGACTAATATGACCTATCGGATTATGACACTAAGGTTCTCATGAAATGAGGGTGTAGGATCTAAAGGTAAGAAAAATATACCTAGATGAATGATACATATAGAGTAAACCATGTAAAGGCATACAATCAAATCACATAGGAGCAAATAATCATCTAGAAATAACATATATGCGATATGCCATAAATCTAGGAATGAAAGCATCTAATGAGGAGCAAAGTTCATAAAAGTAAACTAGCATTAGGTATATTTAGGAAGAGCAATTTAATCAAGTTGGAGAATGAGTATGAGACTATTACTAGTGGTGCTCAATTCATGCTAAACACGACCATTTTTACGGGTTACACACACCCAACTTCTCACATAGAAACAATTCAACCGTTAGGTTAAATTGAATTTCTAGTCAATAGATTCTCCAGTAGTCATTCTCTTTTTAGAAGAAATTGAGTTCCTAAATTTACCTATCGAAGAGTACCAAATATGAAGTTTGCTTGATTCACTAATACTTGGCTTAATGTGACTCAAACATCATGTTTTTATGAAGGTAAGTCTACATGATATATTTTACTCACTATCCCAATAGAGATGTGTTAAATGTTTAGATAAGAGTAAACGCAAAGTTTTAATCTTTTGTTCATGATTAACCGGTTATTTGGTTTTGATGGCATATTACTTGATTTAATAAATGTGCTTGATTTAAGAATGCTCCTTAGCATATCTTGAAAAATGAATCTCATTATGATTATTTATCTTAAATGAGATTGTGATTCACAAATGATATCAAAACTAGACATTTATAAATTCTAAAGCAAATATTATTTTCTATGATTTTTGCCAATGTTATATATATCATAATTTTAACTAGTATTTGAAACAAAATGAATTTTACTTGTTTATGCATTGTGACAAGTTATTTTTCAATTCTAATAACTTAAATTATTTCAAAAAGAAAAGTGTAGTGCATTATCTTGTAACACAACCATTCATGCTACAAAGAAAATGAAGTACATATAATATATAGTGTGTATTGTTCTTAAATATGTATTTTAGCTTGAAGTGATGATTTTAAGTAGTGTGAGCAAAGTTTACATATGTTGTTAGTTTGCTCATGTTTGGTTTTTCGGATATGACACATTTATCTCTTGTTTTGCAATGTAAATTGCTTGAATATTTCGGATGAAACATCCAAGTCGTCAATCCTACTTCATTGTATATTTTATGCATGTGTTAAACATGTTATTCTAATATTTGGAACACAACTATTGGACAAGTAGATTCAATATGGCATTGTCAACACAAGTGTGAGTTATGATCCAATGCATATTCTTTTCATCTACAAAGGATGTAAATATTTTCATATCAATCTAGTGTGATTGAGTATGTAGATTCAAGACTATATCCTTTGTTAAAATTTGGTGTAATCTTGAAACTAAACAAATAACAATCCTATTTCTTGTCCATACTAAAAAACATGTCAATTAGATTTGATGAATATATCAACCATAATTTGAATAATGAATTGATATAATATCAAGATCTTTCTTGACCCTTCATTTAAAATAAATAGACATTTTGATAGTGTGTTCCATTAATCCTAAGATTATTAATGAGTGAGGTTGGTGAGTGATTGAAATTTGACTTATTACTTCATGATTGTTATAAGTTTTGTTTATGTGAAAGACTCTTCATTGTTACTTATAATGAACACACTTTAGATTTTGAAAATACTTTTTCTTTTGTATTACTACTAATGTTTTACAAAGATTCAATTTCACTTATTAAACAACTTAAGGTAAAACAAGGTAATTTGTTGAAAATATTTAAGTGTGTTGTTAAGAATAGATTAAATTGTTTGAAATATTTAGGTGATTAGATTTAACTTATTTACAAGATGTTTGAGTAACATTAAGCCATCTATACCTATATGCAATGCAAGCATAATATTGCAATCCTAACGCAAGAAATCTAGCATAAGATCTAGTTAAGTATATGCCAGAAAACTAGCTATAAACTAATAGAGTACAAGGCACATATGCTAAGATATTCAAATAGCTAAATTACAAATAGCAACGATTAACAAAGTAAAATCACAAATGAGTTCACATAGCACATAAAACACTTGTCGTCGTTTTGTGTATTATATATACCAATGTTTACTTAGCTCGATTATATTTGAAAATAAAATAGTTTCCTATCCATTTTAAAATTTAATTAAGATCAATATTTTGAAAACATAAATACTTAATTTTTCAAAGATATATTGACAAGGAATGCCTGACTCGAAGGAAAAGGTAAAATACAAGTTTTACGTTAAAACAAGACTTAAATTTTTGACCTTCATGTAGTATTTTAACTTTCTGGCTTATTTAAGTTTGTAATGGTTACTTGTAAGTATTTTTAAATGAAAGTAGACTCAATTACCTTTAAAACGCCGGGTGGCATGACTTCTACGGAGTTACGGTTAATTTTATATGTTTTTTCAAAGTTTCTGAAAAACTGTTGAACAGACAGGCGGTCCCCTTAAATTTAAGGGGGCCGCCCAGTATTTAAGGGGGCCACCCAAACAATTAAAGGGGCCGCCCATCTGATACTCAAAAATGAAATTTTTGTTAAAAATTGTTTTCTGACTTTGTGGAAAGGTGTGTAACTTTCTGATTTTAAGAACGAACATATAACACTTGTTTTAAGCATAATTCTTATCTCGAGCTAGTATAATTAGTGTATATAATATCAAAACTAATACAAGTTAATCAACAAAACACTTTTCATATTAAATCCTCCTTAATGGGTAATTTGATACATGGATCGTACTCAATTTTTAAAACCATTTGTTTTGAAAATTTGAGCGACGTGGCTCTGGTACCAATTGTGGAAAACTAGAAGAGGGGTTGAACAGTTTTCCCTTCTTTTTAATTTTATAAAAACTTTGTTTCAAAATATTGATCCAAATTTATTCAATTGTTTGTTTGGAAAACTTCAATTAGAGTTTAGTATGAAAACAACATATAATAAATATGATCAATTATATATGTAAGCTTTTGGAAAAACTTAGTTTTATGAATGGAGCTTCGGTCGATCTTTATGTGAATACGTTTTCCTTTTAAAATCTTAAAACGTTTTATATCAAATTATCTATCACGTTAAACTTAATATGAGAAGTGTGAATAATAATCTATTTGATCGTATCATGCAATTATACACACAATCACAATATTAACTACTATGTTCAACACAATCAATCATCACAACTATATAAGCAACAACTAAGACATGTAGGCAAGCATAGAAGTAAAGCGATAAGAGAAATGCAAGAACAAATGATAAGAGATAAGAGAAAGGAAATGCAAACCGGACACGATGATTTATAGTGGTTCGGCTACAAGGACACCTTCCTTGTTCCTACTCCACTCCCCGAGTCACCTACTCGAGAGTTTTCTTCACTACTTAACAAGCTCCCTTTTGGCGAAGAAAACCGTACACAACTTTTGCTTACACCATTTAATGACACTAAGCTAAATGTCGAGTTCTAATAGTAGCTAGAACCAATCTCACAACACAACTTCGATCACTACACAACTTCTACACAACTTCACGACTTCACGACTTCATCACAACTTCTTCACGGCTTCACAACTTCTTCACGTCTTCACGACTTCATAACTTCATCACAACTTCTTCTAAACTTCTTCACGGCTTCACAACTTCTTCACGTCTTCACGACTTCACAGCTTCATCACAACTTCTTCTAAACTCCACTACTTAATCACACACCTACATCTTCACAACTACATGTTTTCTCCACACTACTACTTCCTCCCACTACTTCTTACTCACTCATTGAATCACTACTAAGTAAGATCATCTTGATCTACTTATTACATATACATAACTCACAACTTCCCATAAGCACTAACTAGATCCTAATACATCTTTGGCTTTATGATAGGGAGAATTCTTCTCTTGCACTTTGAGTGATGAGAAATTGGATCACTTGAAACAAAGATTAATAATCTTATGATCAAAGGGTTTTAGAAGGATGTTTAGAGAGAATTGGATCTGAAAATTTTTGTGCAAAAGGTGAGAAAAATTCCAAGTTTGAGGTGGTATTTATAAGGAAAAATTTCTGACCAAATCTAATAGGGGAGCGTGGCCGGTCCCCTTAATTGTGTGCCGGTCCCCTTAAAATTAAGGGGACCGCCGCTTATAATTAAGGGGGCCGCCCTACTGAAACGGCCAGATTTTCTGTCTTTTAGTGGGGAAAGTTTATTTGGTGAAAAACTAACTAATTTTGGTTAAAAGTTTGAAATCATATATTTAGTATGATTAAAACATTTTTCTTTATTACCAAAAGTGTTTTTCAAAAATATATAATATGTTTATATAATTAAATAAACTTTGTATTAGTTAATTAAATACCCCTATGATCATGAGATGTATTAAACACTTGTTTATCCATACCTTAAGTGATTGTTGAGGCATACTTGAGACGTTGAGATGTCGAGGCTTGTTGACGTAAGAATGCATAGAAGAATTGTGATCACAAGTAACTTAAGCACTTTACGTTATATGTTGTAACTTACATCTTTGTCATCATTAAAACATGAAGAGGATGTTTAGATTAAATATCGTAATATTCATGCCAACAAAACAATAGGCACTATCATCTGTGGTTGCACATTAAATTTCCTTAACCGCCACTTCCACATAGACCTATTACCCGTTACATTAGGTAGTTTCGATGTCATCATCGGCATGAATTGGTTGACTAAGTATCATGCGAATATTATCTGTGATGAGAAGATTGTGTGAGTGCCTTATGTCAAGAAGATACTGAGTATACAAGGAGATCGAGGCGACCGTGGAAATCCTTCCAGGTTGAGCGTCATCTCTTGTACTAAGATTCCAAAGCTAGTCGAAAAAGGATGTTACCTTTTCGTAGCTCAGATCTCTAGTACGAAGGAGGTAGAGAAAGAGAAGAATGAGAAGCGTATTGAGGACGTGCCTATCGTTCGAGATTATCAGGATATTTTCCCAGACGAGTTTCTAGGACTCCCGCCTGCGAGACAAGTAGAGTTTCAGATTGAGTTGATACCTGGCGCTGCACCTGTAGCCCAGGCACCTTTTCGACTCGCTCCTACTGAACTGGAAGAATTGTCAAAGCAGTTGACGGAGTTGACGGAGAAGGGATTCATATGTTTAAGTTCGTCGCCATGGGGAGCACCGGTATTATTCTTAAAGAAGAAGGATGGATCGTTTCGCATGTGTATCGACTATCGGGAATTGAATAAGCTAACGGTAAAGAACCAATACCCTCTACCTAGGATCGATGATTTATTCGACCAACTTCAAGGATCGACCATCTACTCGAAGATAGATATAAGATCGGGATACCACCAACTTAGGGTACGAGAGGAAGACATCCCTAAGACTGCGTTTAGAACTCGTTATGGACACTATGAGTTCCAAGTAATACCGTTTGGTTTAACCAACGCGCCAGCAATGTTTATAGATCTCGTGAACCGTGTGTGTAAACCATACTTGGATAAGTTTGTGATAGTATTCATAGAAGACATCCTAATCTACTCAAAGAGTAAGGAGGAACATGAAGAGCATTTAAGGCTCATTTTAGAGTTACTAAGACAGGAGCAATTGTATGCCAAACTCTCTAAGTGTGAATTTTGGATTCCAAAGGTACAATTCTTGGGTCACGTGATTGATAGCGAAGGAGTTCACATGGATCCTGTAAAGATTGAGGCCATTAAGGAATGGACCGCTCGAACAACCCCATCAGAAGTTCATCAATTCTTAGGTCTAGCAGGTTATTACCGGAGCTTCATTGAGGGATTCTCTAAAATAGCCAAGTCGCTGACTAAATTGACTCAAAAGAATGTCAAGTACGAATGGGGAGAAAAAGAGGAGGAAGCGTTCCAATTGTTAAAAGATAAGCTGTGCAGTGCACCGATATTGGCCCTACCTGAAGGTAGCAAAGATTTTGTCATATATTGCGATGCTTTGCACAAGGGTTTGGGAGCAATTTTGATGCAACGGGAGAAGGTAATAGCTTATGCCTCCTGACAGCTTAAGAAGCATGACAAAAACTACACCACGCATGACTTAGAATTGGGTGTTGTAGTGTTTGCTCTTCGGATTTAGAGACACTATCTGTACGGCACTAAGTGCGTCATGTATACCGACCACAAGAGTTTGCAACACATTCTACACCAGAAAAAACTGAACATGAGGCAACGACTGTGGCTAGAGCTACTTAGCGATTATGACTGTGAGATCCGTTACCATCCCGGGAAGGAAAACATTGTGGCCGATGCTATTAGTCGGAAGGAGAGAATTCCGCCATTAAGAGTTAGATCCCTGGGAATGACCCTTAGCTTGCCATTACCGTTTCAGATATTAACCGCTCAGGCAGAAGCGTTGAAGAAAGAGAACCAACCAGCTAAGAATATTTATGGAATGGTAGAAAACAAGAATGGTTTTGTGAAGTGTTGGGATCATACTTTAGTATTTAGTCAAGTCTCGGTCATTACATTTTGTAATAGGTTGCTTAAGTATTGTTTATGATTATTGTTTAGTTAATGGGCAACATGTAAAAGCCCATAAGGCCTTGAAAGCCCACGTATGAAAGGATAAGGGAGGAAGGGAGTGTTGCCCTAGCTCCTCCCTTATAAATAGAAACCTTATGTTACATTTTATTTTGTTGGTTATTTGATTATCTTAAGGAAACTCTTGCACTCTCACCTTTCATATTGTCTTATAATCAACCAATCTCATTTCTCATCTTATTTCTTTATCAATCATACTTGTGTTTACAAAATGGTGACCTAACAAGTGGTATCATTCACCTACTAGAAGTTTGAAGTGTGTTTCTTTGTTTAACGTGGGGTTTGGTGCTTAGTTCTTCATCTTTTTGCAATTTTTCTTTGTTTCTTTCACTCAAATCTTGAAGCTTGGACAAGTTTCAAGGTTGATATAGTGATTTGAAGCTTAGTTGTTGCATAAAGTTGCGATTTTTTAAGGTTTTTTTAAGGTTTTATAGCTTCTTTGATATTGGAAAACTAGTTTTTGGTAGCTAAATCTTATAAAGTTAAGGTTTTTCTAAGTATTGGTGAAGTTATTTGATCAAAAGTACCTTATTTCTAAGCATTTTCTCATCATAAAAGTCATTTTTTGGATGAACAGTACGTTTTACGCGTAAGTTGGTCGGAAAAAGTACAATCTCCAGCTGTCTACAGTGTTTTTTGGTCGGTTTACGCATAAGTTTTGGTCTAAACCCTTTTCTTACGCGTAAAATAGGCATAAACCCTTTTCTTACGCGTTAAATAGGTCCAAAACCCTTTTCTTACGCGTAAAATAGGTTAAAACCCTGATCCTACGCGTAACTTGCTCATCTACGCCATAAACCTACGCTTAAGTCAGATCCTACGCATAAGTCTAATTTACGCGTAACTTGCCAGAGTTTACGCGTAAGCTTCATCAACGATCTTCTCCTCGTGTAACGGTGACTGAGTACTTCCCTAGCTTGGATAAGTTAGTGGAATACTTCGACTACGGACATCTTTCAGGCTTGGATAAGTTTGAAAGATTTGTTTGGTTGTTTAAACCTTACGCATAAGTCTAAACTTACGCATAACCCTAAGCTTACGCGTAAAGAGAAAACTTACGCATAAACTATTAGTTTACGCATAACCTACTCTTTACGCATAACCTAAAGTTTACGCGTAAGATTAAGTTACGCGTAAGAATTGAACTTACCCCAAGGATTTTGCAACTTGCTCAAAGGAACGTGCATTTCAATCTTCTACAAAGATCCATTTCTACACAAGTGTTCTAAGATGTCTCAACCACCTAATCACTACTTCCCTCACTCTTATCCCCAGCAACATCAACCTCAGCAGTATCAGCAACAACAACCTCAGCAGTATCAGCAACAACAATACCTCCCGGACATAATGAATCAACAACCTTCTCAGAAACAAACATATAATCCACTACATCATTACCTTATGATGCAACAACATCAGATCATTCCTCAACAACAACCATATCAAGTGCCACTACAAAACACTCAGTTTTCCTCCAAACAACCTCACTGGTTTGACAGAATGTGTGAAGTTATTACAACTCAACAATCCCGACATGAGGCAGGATCACTTGAAACACCTCCAATGCTTACACCTGGAAACTATGTGCAATGGTCAAGTCGATTCTTACGATTTCTTGAACTAAAGAAACCTCATGGGAAATTCTTGAAGCAAGTGATACTTGAAGGACCATTTGAGTGGCCAACTAGATTTGAAGCTGGTGATCCACATGCTGATCCTCCACGTCCTCCTGGTGATACAACCCTTCCAGAATCTGCACTCACTGAAGAACAGAAACTACATCGTGAAGCTGATCAGTATGCAATGGCTTATATACATCAAGGTATACCTAATCCGATCTATCGAAGTGTCGATGCTCAGAAAACAGCCAAAGCTATGTGGGAACACGTTCATCTCCTTATGGAAGGAACTCAATTGAACAAAGATGACATGGAATCCAAGCTATACATGGAATACACTGACATCACAATTGAACCTGGAGAGTCACTTGAATCCTACTATCATCGTTTCACAAATGTGGTCAATGATCTGGAGCGTCACAAAATCACAGTACCAAGGATCGATGTGAACTCCAAATTTGTTGGTAGTCTTGGCCCTGATTGGCATAAATATGTGACATTTGTTCGTCAAACAAAGAATCTTCATGATGCTCCATATGGTTTGTTGTATGACTTTCTGAAACACCATGAACCTGAGGTGGAAAAAGATCGAGCTCTACGAGGAGGTTACACACCCACAACAACACCAAATTCTTTGGCTCTCGTAGCTCAATCTCCCTATGCTCCACCACCACTGTCAAATCATGCATATGTTCAAGAGCAGAACTACTTCAGTTATCCACAATCTTCCACCTCGAACCAAATGGTCCCTTATGATTCATCTCCACAAGATTCTTCTACTCAACTTGTTCCGTCAAACAACAATGATGCTGTGTACTACTCCAACTGCAATGATGATGACGATGATGACTTTAATACGTTGAATCAGGGACTTGCTCTTATTGCTCGTGCTTTCAGAAAATTCTCCAACAAAACAAACAACCGTCAACGTTCATCTTCTAACACCAGGAATCAAGCTGTTGTCAATGATGGAAGAGTGGAAATTCAGAATCGCAACTATGGTAGATCTGGTTCAGGAAGTTCTTCAGGAAATTATGGGAATGGTCAGAGGTTTGGTAACAATGGAGGGTTCAGGAACAACTCAAGATCTTCTCAACAAAGGTCTGACTCAGTTGCTACAAGGAACTCCAACTCAGGGAATGCAGTTTGGTGCTACAATTGTAATGAACAAGGTCATATTGCTACAGCATGTCCCAAACCGAGAACTCGGGGTAGTAAGTTTCACAAGCAGGCATTACTCATGGCTCTTCAAGATGAAAAAGATGGACATTTCCCTGAACAGGACAACAACTTCATGGCAAATGTGAACAACGATGATGACATGGAAGATCTGGAAGCCAATGCTGCTGTGATGCTTATGGCCAACATGCAGGAACTTAAGCTCAATGATTCAGGTCCAGTGTATGACACTGACGGCTTGTCTCAGGTACATGACCTCAATGAATGCTTTATTAATGAAATAGTCTCACCTTCTGCTTATGAATCAGATATGGCGCAAGTTGTTCCATCTAAATCATCTTCATCATCTCATAAAGATGAACAAATAAACACAGTTGTCATATTCGATGATGACACAATTGTTTCATTTGATGATCCTATTGAGAATGATAAACATGATCATTTCGAACAACATGAACCATCATTTGATCCAGACCCTGATCTCATATTGTTATCTAAACAACTGGATGCTCAACAAGTGCAAATAACAAAATGCAACGAGAAAAACAAAGTTTTGAAAGAACAAAATGCGTCACTTGCAAGAGATATTGAATGTTATAAAATTCAGCTTTCTAATCAGGAAGACAAGATTAAAAATGCAAAAAGTTTTGAAAAAGCGTTTCACGATTCATACAACAAAGAACAAGATCTTCAACGCAAAATGCAAGATTTAATCGAGTCAAACGGAAAGTTGATTTCAAAACTCGAAAGTGAAAAGAGTGAATTGAAAATGCAAGTTGAACGTCTTCAAACAGAACTTTCAAAAACAGAAACAGAATTGTCAAGTTGTCAAAAGGATTTTTGAGAACATAAAATACGAAAAAGGAAGTATATAGATGACTTACTCGGCGATATTGTTGATCTTGAAAAACAACTGAAAGAATTTCGTAATATTGTTTACAAACACGGGAACTCTGTCACAACAATTCAGAAATTTACTTTAAAACCGAGACCCGGTACAGGATTTGCACTTGGCGATTACAATTCAATGTTTCTTCACAATGCATTCAAAGATGTTCCAAAAATTTATAGTATGGACTATTTGCTTGATAATACGATTGTGCGTGCTGTTGTTTTTGATACTGAGGAAGAAGAAGAACTTGAAGACGAGAGTCGGTCAAAAATGAGTAATGTTCAATATTGCACACCATATGACTATTCAAAAAATCCAAATAAGTTCGTTACTCAAAAGGATTTACCTGAGAAATCATGGTTTATCGAAGAGTCATATGTTTCATCTCACAATGAGGCCCCTGTCCAAACTGTAGCACAAATAAATGGTACTTTACCATCATCCGGTGAACTTTCACCCTTACCAAATAGTGTTCGTGTCTTAAATTATTTCAAAACTTTTATGGAAGACATCGAAATTTTGGAGGAGACAATTGAACGCAACTCTGAAATAAAAATTGAAACGTTTCAATCCGCTTACGAGCGCGAAAAGAGAGATATTTTTCAAAAACAAATGTTGCCAATTGTCAAACACCTCCGTCTCTGTGCTACACGTTGGGATCAGGAACTTCAAAAGGAGGTCAAACATATGATAAACGTTTTCAATGAAAATAAAAATGAAATTTTGGTTCAAAAGCAAAGAACTAGAGTTTTCAAAAATGATGCTGATCGACTCTTAGAACAAGTTCTCAATGCTGATATTTTGTCTGTTATCATGAATGATCTCTATAATTCTGGTACTTCTATGCTTAAGCATGATCATTGTGTTGATAATAACTTGTTGCATGTGGAAATTGAGACACTGAAACATGAGAATGACAATCTGAGGAAAAAGAATGATGATGTGACAAAACAGTTTTCAAAAGAAATTTGTCAACTCAAACAAAGGCTTGAATGGTGTCAAGCTCAGAGTCTTAAAAAGGAATTGAAACTTCAAAGTCAAAATATTTCTAACTCTTGTCAGCTTTGCAAAAACAATGAGTCTTTCAAAAGTTTGTGTCTCAAATACGAGAAAGAAATTGCGGACTTAAAAATTGAAAACGCCGAATGGCAACAAAACCGCGATGACATCAAATATTGCAATGGTTTACTCGAGTCTGAAATTTAGGATAAAAATCACATCATCATTGATTTAAAAGAGAAAGTTAAGCTACTTGAAAAAGGAAAGATGGTTGACACCACGGTGATCGCACTAGGAATGTATAAATTAGACAAAACTGATAAAGGAAAGGTTGTTCAAAATACTAATGTTGATAACTCCACTTCTACAGGACTAGTCTCCCCTAATAGCGTTAGCAGACCCAAGCGACAAAGTAAAAAGAAGAATAGGCTCTGGCAACGTAAGAGAGGATCACTAGAAGCTCAAGGAGTAGAAGATCACCTTAGGAATTTGAATAATACTCATGTTGCATCGGATTTAGATTCTAATCTGGCAAATTCTAATCAAAATCTTAATGTAACGAATGATGTACCTTTAAATGTTTTGAATATTAATGCATCTTGTGTGTTTTGTCGTAAAAGTGTTTCATCTGGTGATCATACAAAATGTATAGCTAATTCTCTACTTCATCGTCATAAGAAACGTAGGACAAGCATTCCTTCTAGGCCCACTACTGCCTCTAAGTCTATCTTAGGAAAGCCGCCTTCTACGGTTTCTAATGAAGTTGATGTTACCCCCATAGGTGCAGAGAACAAGTCTAGGAATCAGCCAAACACTAGTGGATACACCATTAAGAAAGCTCGAACTAGTTGGAATTGGCAACGTTGGTTACAACACAAACCTGATTTTAAATGGATTCCTAAATTATTGAATACTTGTGCTTCTAACCAACTGGAACCCGCAGTTTCTTTGGGTTCCACCCTTACTTCTGTTCCATCCGTGTCCTCTTCTTGTGATGCAGGTGGTACAGATTGTTCTCTGGATTGTTGATAGCGGATGCACCCGACATATGACAGGCAATCTCAAACTGTTACACAACTTTGTCTCAAAGTTCATTGGTACTGTCAGATTCGGGAATGATCATTACGCTTTAATCATGGGATATGGTGACTTTATCAGTGGGAACATCGAAATAAGCCGTGTTTATTATGTGGAAGGCCTTGGACACAACCTTTTCTCTGTTGGTCAATTCTGTGATGGGGATCTAGAAGTTGCATTTCGTGAGAAAACTTGCTTTGTTCGTGACTTACAAGGAAACGATCTTATGTCTGGCTCCCGTGGCTCCAATCTTTATACAATATCAATGTCAGATATGATTGCAACATCTCCGATATGTCTTCTCTCCAAAGCAGAATCAACTAAATCTTGGTTATGGCACAAACGTCTTTCACACTTGAATTTCAAAACTATGACTGACCTTGCTCGTTATAAACTTGTTGAGGGATTTCCAAGATTCCGCTTTACCAAAGATCACTTATGTCCAGCCTGTGAACAAGGTAAAAGTACTCGTGCGCATTTCCCTTCTAAACCTGAACACAGTACGAATCATGTTCTACAACTGCTTCATATGGATTTGTGTGGACCGATGCGTGTTCAAAGTATCAACGGTAAACGCTACATACTAGTAATCGTCGATGATTTTTCCAGATGGACTTGGGTTTATTTTCTGCGAAGTAAAGATCAGGCTCCTTCAATGATCATCACCTTTCTCACTAAAATTCAAGTTCAGTTACGCAACACGGTCCGAATAGTCAGAACTGACAATGGAACTGAATTCAAGAATCAGACACTTAGGTCTTATTATGAGAAAGTGGGAATTGAACATCAAACATCTATTCCTAGAAGCCCAGAACAGAATGGAGTTGTTGAAAGACGCAACAGGACGTTAGTGGAAGCTGCTAGAACTATGTTGATTAATGCTCAATTACCTGATTACTTGTGGGCTGAAGCTGTTTCAACCGCATGTTATACTCAAAACCGTTGCATGATCACAAAACGTCATCGCAAAACACCATATCAAATTGTTCACAAAAGGAAACCGAACATCGATTACTTTCATGTTTTTGGAGCACTCTGCTATTCAAAAAATGATCGTGATGATTTAGGTAAACTTAAAGCAAAGGCTGACATCGGCGTGTTCGTTGGATATTGTGAAAATTCTAAAGGTTTTCGGATTTGGAATTGTCGTACTAGAGAAATTCAAGAAACCATCCACGCTAATTTTGATGAACTCACCCAGATGGCTTCTGAGCAACACAGCTTAGGACCCGAATTCAACCGTCTTAACTCTCCGGCATCTTCGGCTGAACCATTGCCACTTAACCGCAAAGAATTAGAAACCTTGTTTGCTCCACTGTTTGATGACACAATTGAATACCGTCCTCCTGAGGTCCCACCTAATTCCGCTGCTCAACCTGACAATATTCCAGTACCAGACTCACCTCAACAAACTACTACAAGTGTTGAGAGAAACGGTCCTCCAATTGCATCACCATCTACAGTAGAACAAACTGTTTCTAACTCCCACCATTCAGCTGAAGATCCCACACCACAATCAGTTCCACAACCAGCAGAGCAAGATCCTGATGCGTTCTTTAATCCGTTTGCACCGGCTCCTATTGTTCCTGACATAGCTGAGTCGTCAACACGCAATTTGGATCCTGCTAACATGCGAGATACCTATCAACTACACCCTTCCACACACAAATGGACTCAAGACCATCCACTAGTTCATATTATTGGCCATCCAGATGCACCTGTTATGACAAGACAACGACTTCACACAGATGGAGAAACTTGCATATACGCACTCACAGTTTGTCATGAAGAACCCAAGAACATTAAAGATGCAATGACTTATGACAACTGGATTGAATCTATGCAAGAGGAATTTCAGCAATTCATAAGATTAGAAGTCTGGGAATTAGTTGAAAGACCTGACGGAGTCTTTGTCATTGGGTTAAAATGGATATGGAAGAATAAGCTTGATGCTGAAGGCACTGTCATTCGAAACAAATCATGTCTGGTAGCGAAAGGATACTCTCAACTGGAAGGTCTAGATTTTGCTGAATCCTTTGCTCCAGTGGCTAGACATGAAGCTGTTCGGATCTTTTTGGCCTATGCTGCACACCGGAACATGGTAGTCTTCCAAATGGATGTCAAAACAGCATTTCTTAATGGAGATCTCCGTGAAGAAGTTTATGTTAGCCAACCTGAAGGCTTCGTTGATCCTGAGCGTCCTAATCACGTTTACCGACTCAAAAAGGCACTCTACGGACTCAAGCAAGCCCCACGGGCGTGGTATGACAAACTGTCTACTTTCTTATTGGCCAATAAATTTTCTAAAGGATCAGTGGATCCCACACTATTTACAAAAACCTACGGGGAGGACTTACTTGTTGTTCAAATATATGTCGATGACATCATTTTTGCCTCAACAAAAAGAAGTTACTCTAATGATTTTGCAAAATTAATGAAAGATAATTTTGAAATGTCCATGATGGGTGAACTTTCGTTCTTTCTAGGACTTCAAGTTCATCAATCACCCCGTGGAATTTTTATAAATCAGTCTAAATATGCTCTTGAAATTTTGAAGAAACATGGAATGATGTCTTGTGATACTTATAATACACCAATGGGCTATACCACAAAACTAGATGCTAATTTACATGGGACTCCAGTTGACCCTACCAAATACCGAAGTATGATTGGGTCCCTCATGTATCTCACTGCTAGTAGACCTGATATAGTTTTTGCTGTCTACATGTGCTCTCGCTATCAGTCCAGACCAACTGAAAAACACCTCAGTGAGGTCAAGAGAATCCTTCGATACATAAAGGGAACCATTAACTTGGGGATCTGGTATCCGAAGGATTCTGGCTTTGAACTAATTGCGTTTTCAGATGCTGACCATGCAGGATGTTTAGACACACGCAAAAGTACATCTGGTGGATTACAATTTCTCGGAGACAAACTTGTGTCATGGCAATCTAAGAAGCAGGACTGCACTTAACTGTCGTCTACAGAATCTGAATACGTAGCCATGTCTGCTTGTTGTGCTCAAGTCATCTGGATGAGATCACAACTTAAAGACTATGGCTACCTATTCAACAGGATTCCTATCTACTGTGATTCAAAGAGTGCAATTGCTATCTCCTGCAACACTGTACATCATTGCAAATCCAAACACATCGATCTCCGATATCACTTCATCAAAGAGCATGTGGAAAAGGGTACAGTTGAACTTTATTTTGTTGGAACTGAGTACCAATTGGCGGACTTACTTACCAAATCCTTGGCACCATCCAGGTTTGCTAGTTTAGTTCACCAAATTGGTATGCGATGTTTGACTCCAGAGGATCTGGAAAAGTTTTTAAAACACAATTGATCGTAAAACATCAAATCTATCTTTGTAAATATTTTTCTAAAAAAAAAAAAAAAAAAAATATGCAAGTATAAAAACTCTTTCAACACTATTTTATAAAATGTCTTCAAATATTTAAAACAAGTGTTGAGGGGGAGGAAAAGTAATGTTTTACTAATTTCTTAAAATATATTTTACCTTTTTTATACTTGCATTTTACCAAAATACATATACGTTTTATCAAAAGTGTTGATTCAAAAGGATTTCGGGTTACTCTCCTTGACCAAAACCAATTAATTTTACAATGATCTAAGGTCAAGGGGGAGTACGACAAGTTGTTCTTATCATTTCCTGGTGTGAATATACGAAAACTATATGTGATAATGTGGTTAGGCATTAGGTATAAATGTTTTGTTAGGTTAAGGGACTAAAAATGTCACTTTGAGTAACTTGATTTAACCGCAGTCATAACTAGGTTTGACCACTCACATTTACTTTTTCTGCAAATCATTAACTCTTTCACCTACTCAATCGAACGACTCACAATCATTCTTTTGATCTAATCAACCATCCTTGAATCTGTAAGTGTGATTATGTTTTGATCATGATTTTGAACTAAGGTTTTTAATTTTATAACAATCCAACGGCTCAATCTATCACAATCGATTAATTTGCTTTTTGAGTTATGCGTAGAATTCAAACCCAGAATTAAGTGATGTTTTGATTGAATTTGTTGGTGGGTTTTGTTCATATTATGCTACTAAACATGTTTGTGAACTCCAATCTCACCCAGAATCATCAATTAAGTGATTTGAGTGATTTGGATATTAGGGTTCATACGTATAGATTAGGGATTCTTGATTGTAGATGTTTTGATTATGTTTGATGATAGGGATAGTGTGTATTAGTGTTAAGGATCATATCCCAGTTGTTTGATTGCATCTTAATCGTGTTTTGGTTGTGAATCAAAGGTTTTGGGTTCGAATGACACTAGCAGCTATGATTGTTTGATTGTGTGGTTAAAACTTGTTGTAACTTGGTCCATATGATCCTTATGTTGTTAGTATCACTTGCCCCATGATAATTCCTACCCAGAAACACGTTTGATTAAGGTTGTGATTTGTTGTTCATACATGTTTACGCGTTAAGTTGAATTTGGCATGTTTACGCGTTGAAATGTGTAAATTAAGTGTGTTGGGTGAATTATTGATCAGTGGTAATGTTTGTACACTTTCAGGAAACATACAACTCGAATTTCAAAGGTGAATTTCTGGAAAATGGCGTGTTTACGCGTTAAATGTTCATCCTACGCGTAAGATTGAATCTTACGCGTAAGATTCGACACGGGGACAAGTTGTGTCTTGGATAAGACATAGTTTACGCATTAATGAAAATCTTACGCATAAGTTCTGATCTTACGCATAAGTCTAGAACTTACGCATAAGTCATTACCTACGCATAAGATACAATCTACGCTTAAGGTTAATCCTACGCGTAACTTCAATTTCTACGCCTAAGACTTATCTTACGCTTAAAATTGATCTTACGCGTAAGATTCACTTTACGCGTAACATTCTATCTTACGCGTAGATTTTTTCACTTACGCATTATTTCTAAACTTACGCTTAAGTCAGGTTACGCGTAAAGTTTCCCACTTACGCGTAAACTTGTCAAAATCCAAATTTTTCTAAGTGTTGAGAAATTTTCCAAAGTGTAACTTCTTGTAATGATAAACTTATGGTGTAACTAAATTGTTTTATGTTTCTACCAAGTAATATAACTCAAGTTTGTCATGTATCAAAAGTTTTCACAAAATCCCACTGATCAATGTAAAACATGCAAAGCTATATGTACACATCTTAAATGAATGTTTATGCTAACATCATCTACAATTGCCATGTTTGTGTGTGTTTATGATCTATTCAGATGGCAGAACACAACGATATTCCTCACGTACCAGTGCCTGAACCCTTACGTGCATGGGAAGACACCTTTCCTGAGAACTACTCCAGAAAGATAGGAAGGAACAATCTGAGAGTCAACTTCAACAAAATCACATGCAATGAGTCTTCTTGCCTTGTTGCAGTAGATGCTCTTATCTATCACCCGTGCAAAGTTCTACTCACCAAATCTGCTGCAGTGGCATGCTTCTACATACATCAGTTTTGGCACACAATCCACTTGGACCTCCTTGAAGAATCCTTTACTTGTATGCTTCACATGAGACAAGTCACGATCGACAAGGATCTTCTCCGTAGTGCTCTTGGACTTCCCGAACTTGAACCTAATGAAGATTATGACCAAGTTCCCAGTGAAGAAGAATTGATAGAATGGCTGAGAGATATTGGGTATGATGAGTCTGAAGGGGTCATAACTAGGCACTCTAAGGTCAATATCAGATTTCTTCCACAGCCTTGGAGAACTCTCTACATCATAATTGCCAAGTCACTATCTGGCAGAGACACAGGCCATGAACACCCTAAGCTCCAACATCTCAAGCTGTTCTGGGCTATTGCTAATGTCAAGAAGGTTGATTATGCCAGCATTATCTGGGAAGACATTGTGTGGCACATACACCGCAAGACGACCAATATTCCTTTCGTCCGTTTCACCAAACTTCTCATTGCAAGCTTCATCCATGAATATGATGACATACCTCAAAGACTGAATGATGAGTTTCAGCACACATACAAGAATGAAGACACGCTTAAGGTCATCAAGAGAATGGATACTAGTACAAGGAAACAAGGAAAGAAACTTCCTGATTGTCTTCTGACTAAGAAGGTTCAAGAATGCAATAACTACAAGTACTACCTTCAAGCTCTTGAAGCAAATAAAGTTGGATTTCTGGACGAAGATGTTCTACCCCCCTTCATGCATAAGAAGGGTAAGAAAGATAGTAAGACTGGGAGCTCCAGCAGTTCCACTCAGTCTAAGAAGAAGAAGGGTACTCCAAAGAGAAGAATTCCTACCAAACAGCCTGCTTCTATTCCCGAACCTGGGTGGTTTCCCCCTCCTCAATCTTCTCCAAAGCCGTCTGACTCTGAACGAACTGAATCCGACGAAGGTCCTCAGTATAGTGAAGCATATGCTAATATTGAGAAAGATGAGAATCTTGATGACATCGACTGGGATAAAGACATT
This sequence comes from Artemisia argyi, assembly GCA_030686995.1. Classification (NCBI taxonomy): domain Eukaryota; kingdom Viridiplantae; phylum Streptophyta; class Magnoliopsida; order Asterales; family Asteraceae; genus Artemisia; species Artemisia argyi. The sequence continues at coordinate 119,132,232 of CM060702.1, forward strand.
GATGAGTTTGCTGACAATGCTGTATATCCAACATATCTCACTCAAAGACCGTTCACTAAAGAACAGTCACTCTTGGAAGAAGAAAGGATCAGGAGAGCGAAGCTAAAGGAACCCGTAACTGCTGAACCAGAGTCTGTTGGCCTTTCAGCTGAAGAAGAAAATGAAAGGGCTCTCAATATGGGTCTCCTTCACAGCCGAATTGATGCATTCAATGCTGATATGCCTCCACCTCCAGTCTTCTCTCAGACCACCGAAGCTGGCGGATCAAGCAGCATTCCTGAGCCTACCACAGGAATCTCCTCAGACTTAGTTGCTTATGATAATCCCTCAGTAACTCCCACCGATATTGAAATGACTATGGGAGAGGAAGAAGAGGAAGATCCTATGGATACCGATGCTCCAAGACTTATGTCTATGGAAGAAATGGAGCTCAGAGAAAGGGCTCAGGAAGAGGAACTGAAAAGAAAACAAGAAGCTGAAGAGGCCAGAGTTGAAGAGATTGCTCAAGCTAAACTGGAAGAAACAATCAGAATGGAAGAGAGCAGGAAAGCAGAGGAGGCAGCCAAACTGGCTGAAGAAAAGTTAAAGAAGGAAGAAGAAGCCAGGCTTGCTGAAGAGCTTAAGCTTAAAGCCGAAGCTGATAAACTAGCTAATGAACAAAGGTTGAAAGAAGAAGAAGCCAGAGTCAAGGAAGTTGTACAACCCGAACCACAGAAAGGAGATGTCAAAGACACTACCACCATTATTGAATCATCACAGTCATCACCTCCTGCATCTGAATCAACACATGACAAATCAATCAAGAAACCGAGCTCCAAAGCCTCTGCTGCATCTAAGTTACTCAAGTCAGCTTTCAAGAGAGTACATGAGAAGAAGAGAAGCAAACTAGAAGATCAGGTTGCTACACTTGCAACTCAGGTTGCTGAACTGACTAAGCTGAACTCGAACGTCAAAGAGCTACAAGATAAGGTTGACATTTTCTTAGCTAAAGACGTAACAGAGAACTTGGAAGCCGCATTAGCAGCTCAAGCACAAGAATACATGGCACAACACTTAGTGGCTGAGCTGAAAGAACTGCTAGCACCAATGAGGGAAGAACTCACCAAGTTCACTGAGCAAGCAGTCAAGAAAGTGATCCGATCAACTACCTTCACTCTTCGTGCCGACAAGTCTACTGCTCCTCTACCGGGACTATCTCTGGATGATTTGGAAGCTCAACTTTTGGACAAGCTGGCAAGCAAACTTACCTTGACACCTGAAGAAGCCAAAGTCCTGGAAGCACTGAAAGATAAACTGACAAAAGAGACTTGCAGCACAGAGGCCGATAAGCTGAAACGTCAAAGAGATGATGAAGACAGGGATCCTAATTCTCAGGCAAAGAAACAGAAACAAGCCGAAGGACCCTCATCTCAGTACAAAACACCGGTAATCCCTCCTACCACAACAACTTCCTCACAACAACCGAAGGCATCAGGTTCTGCTCCCAAAGCACACGACCACTTTGAATACACCGGTGGTGATGACATTCCTATGCCCGATGAAATTCCAGAACCGTCCCCTAAGAAGAAGAAGAAAGATAAGAAAGGAAAGCATCATCAACCCCAACCGGACACCTCATCTAAAGGCACCGAACCAAAGAAACCCAAAACCGTCCTTAACTGGCTAGACCAAGACAATAGTGCCGAATACTCCTGGTTTGAGAAGATGATCAATTCGCAACCACCACTGGAAGACAATCATGAACCTCAAGATGGTCGAACGGTGGAATATGCTCAAATGATTCAGCAAAAGTTTAAGATGAAAAAGATGAATAAGAAAGAGCTGCGAAGAATCAAAAATGATGCTTTCAATCTTCTGAAAGATCGGTCTGCTAACTCAATCGAGCTTGAATACCATCTGGAAAATTATGCTCGAGCTATGTCAAGCAATATTGACTGGATCAATCCTGAATCATATGTCGATCCGGTCACAAAGAAAACAGCACCTTACATTACTGACTGGTCCAAACCACTACCGATGATTGGGAAGCCTAAGGAACCAAAGATCCCGTACAAGTTCTTCTACAACACAGACTTGGAATTTCTGAGACTTGGCAGCAAGATCGAGAAGAAGTACGTTACCTCACTCGCCTTTCTCCCTGCAGCTCGATATCTCAACAATGCCATCGAAGAAGAAGCTTCAGCATTATTTGTCGACAAAATTGTTGAATATGACCGGAATGCACTTTATGGTATTCATCGTTGGCCAGACAACCGGGCACAATACTATCGAAGCAGCAGACTTAACCAAACGATGGGCGATGTGACCAGTGATTTGAAGATCGTCTTGATTCAATTCATTTCGACTGTCACTCACTTTGGGTACCCCTTCCTCAGCAAAATCACACTGAAAAGACTTGATGAAAAGGAGTACGATATTTCCGAGTCTGACTTTCCACGACTACGTCTCAACGACATTGAAGACATGTACCTGCTCAAAGTTCAAGGAAAACTCTGTGGCTTGCCCAAAAAGATGCAACTTGCCTTTATCCAAGCTCTACTCATCTTCATCAGGCAAATAGTCATTAGAGAAAGAGTCGAAGATCTTCAGTTAGGAGTGGAAAGTTACCAGAAGAAGCTCAATCTCACCAAACCAAACCTGTTTGACATCCCCGATCTTCAACATCTACCTCAATACTCCCTGATCAGAAAACCATTTAGGTTCACCTACCGGAGCATCAACGGTCGTAACTGCTTCATGGCTTACGACGAATTACATAAGTTCTGTGATGAGACCTTGAAGTTCGTAAGAGATGGAATCAAAAGCAGATTGGATGACATTGCTCTGGGTAAGTCTAAAAGGTGGAAAACCAATGAGGTCAGGGAAGCTCGCAGATTCATCTTAAGGATTGAGAACAGACTGAGGCGCAGGGATCAGTTTCGGAGGTTGGAAAGCTATGTGGGAGGCAGATCCAAATTTCCGGTGTTGACATTTCAGAGGCCTGATTGGTAGATCATTGTAAGAATTTGATTTGATTTGTCAATACTTTACTTCATAATGGTTTGTGCACGCATAACAGTGTACAACCCGAACTTGTAAAGAAAGGACCCTGAGGTACGCATCAGTGCCTCAATCCTAATATAAGGAGCGAAGGCTTCTTACTTTCGAGTAGAATTAATCAAACATTTATGATTTTTTCATAATTCTGCTCAAAAGGACAAGTATTTCACCTTAATAAGACCTAATCACTTGTTGAGGGGGAGCACTTGTCAAAACAAAATACTTTGCTTAAAATCTAAAAGTTCTTGGTGAATCTCCCCGTAAGACTCAAAAGGCATATTTTAATCTAACAAAATTATCAAAAACATCATTTTATATGCTATTTTTGAGGGGGAGAAAATGAAAAAATGATTAAAATATACGAAGTCAATGCTTAAAAGTTGTATCATGTGCGTGCTAGACTCAGAATGGACCCAGGAATTGACGAGACAATAAATGTTAGTAATATCGAAAAGACTTATCCTCGACGGGTAATAACATCAAGTTAGTTACTAGAGCTAGTTGTCACCTAAAAGCTGACAATGGAACTCTTTAACTAACCACGTAAGCGTGTCTCGAAAAGGATTAGTCTTAGTAGAAATGTACCGTCTCGAGAAACTTTCTGTGGACTTGACCAGGCCGGGTAATAACTTCAAGCTAGTTTATCTAGTGATGTAAGCGTGTCTCGAATCGGTCTAGTTCACGGAAAGTGGATCAATTCAAAAGAGCTTGCTCCTCCTGCATGTGCAAATTTATTAAACACATATGAGCACATGTGCAGGGGGAGCCCTTCAAAAGTGTACACAAAACTCTCAAAGTGTTAACCCAAATATTTGATTATCACAAACACTTTGAGAGATTTTCAATCAAAGGTTTCTTGGCTAATGTCGGAGTTATAAGGTGATTAAGATAGGAATATCCGTCCTATGATCTGCCAGAGCCGGAGGGATCTACCCAAGGACATCTCCCATAGGTAGAATTAGAAGTCCTTAGGTATGATACGAAAAAAGGAGAAATGAATGAAAGGGAAAGAAGGAGTTGAAAAATTAAAAAGAAAAGTAAAGAAAAGGGTGAAAAGAAATAGCCCTCCAGATGATTCAACCTTAGGGCAAACACCGGGTTCAATACGTATGCTACTGGTTGTTGCTAAGGCGACGCCGGTATTGAAGATTAAGTCGTCATGGACCCAGTGACGCAATGCACTAAACCTTCTTAACCACTCAAGTTCTCTTAAAAGAGCTTGTTTCATTCTCACGGGGAACCTGCGTAATCTATCGACCTATCTCTTAGAGACAGTTGATATTGAAGCAGGAGACTCATCCCCAGTCTCCGCATAAGAAACCTAGGTGTGCACTTATAGAGTCTAGAGCCTTGAGATACATCAAAGATCTCTTAGGAACACTTAGTATTTCTACAACTGGTGTTCTACATCAATGGGCATCAGTTGTAAACTATCGAGTCCTTCGCAGATCTTAGCAATCTGCCGAGAACGTTTATGAGAGGATTACTTATGTATTTCTCAATGATTAAACGGAAATCTGGCCAGGGTCAACATCAAACAGCCCTGACAGCAGGTCACTTCGGTAACCCCACAAGGGTTACGCTTAGTGTTTGCGGTGGTTCCATTACGGTCTACAGTCGTGGAGTGATCCCCAGCGACTCACCCAGTCATTGAGCTACTTAGTAGGTCTCGTAAGCTCCTTCGGGAGTATCTGATATGGGGAGAAAAAGAGGAGGAAGCGTTCCAATTGTTAAAAGATAAGCTGTGCAGTGCACCGATATTGGCCCTACCTGAAGGTAGCAAAGATTTTGTCGTATATTGCGATGCTTCGCACAAGGGTTTGGGAGCAATTTTGATGCAACGGGAGAAGGTAATAGCTTATGCCTCCTGACAGCTTAAGAAGCATGACAAAAACTACACCACGCATGACTTAGAATTGGGTGTTGTAGTGTTTGCTCTTCGGATTTAGAGACACTATCTGTACGGCACTAAGTGCGTCATGTATACCGACCACAAGAGTTTGCAACACATTCTACACCAGAAAAAACTGAACATGAGGCAACGACTGTGGCTAGAGCTACTTAGCGATTATGACTGTGAGATCCGTTACCATCCCGGGAAGGAAAACATTGTGGCCGATGCTATTAGTCGGAAGGAGAGAATTCCGCCATTAAGATTTAGATCCCTGGGAATGACCCTTAGCTTGCCATTACCGTTTCAGATATTAACCGCTCAGGCAGAAGTGTTGAAGAAAGAGAACCAACCAGCTAAGAATATTTATGGAATGGTAGAAAACAAGAATGGTTTTGTGAAGTGTTGGGATCATACTTTAGTATTTAGTCAAGTCTCGGTCATTACATTTTGTAATAGGTTGCTTAAGTATTGTTTATGATTATTGTTTAGTTAATGGGCAACATGTAAAAGCCCATAAGGCCTTGAAAGCCCACGTATGAAAGGATAAGGGAGGAAGGGAGTGTTGCCCTAGCTCCTCCCTTATAAATAGAAACCTTATGTTACATTTTATTTTGTTGGTTATTTGATTATCTTAAGGAAACTCTTGCACTCTCACCTTTCATATTGTCTTATAATCAACCAATCTCATTTCTCATCTTATTTCTTTATCAATCATACTTGTGTTTACAAAATGGTGACCTAACATGAAGTGACCTGATGGAACTCTATGTTTTGGAGAAAGGAGTTGGATACCCCTTTATGGAGAAATTCATGAGTTGATTATGCATGAGTCGCATAAATCAAAATACTTTATTCATCCTGGTGCTGATAAGATGTATCACGACTTGAAGAAACTGTATTGGTGGCCGAACATGAAAGCCGACATAGCCTTATATATCAGTAAGTGCTTAACTTGTTCCAGAGTCAAGGCAGAACACCAGAAGCCATCAGGGTTGTTGATCGAGCCTGAATTACCTGTTTGGAAATAGGAGCGAATCACCATGGACTTCATCACCAAATTACCAAGAACAATTAGCAGTTGTGACGCTATCTGGGTAATCGTTGATCGACTAACGAAAACTGCTCATTTTCTTGCAATCAGTGAAAATGACAGTATTGATAAACTCGCTCGACTTTACATGAAGGAAATTATTTCTCGCCATGGTGTACCTATATCTATCATCTTAGACCGTGATAGTCGTTTCACGTCAGCCTTTTCGCAATGACTTCAGATAGCCATGGGAACACAACTCGACATGAGTACTGCTTATCATCCCCAAACAGACGGTCAAAGTGAGAGGACCATTCAAACGTTGGAAGATATGCTTCGTGCTTGTGTGATAGATTTCGGAAAAGGCTGGAAGAAGTACTTACCCCTAGCCGAATTCTCGTACAACAACAACTATCATTCTAACATTAAGGCCACACCATTCGAGGCTTTGTATTGCCGAAAATGCCGTTCACCCGTCTGTTGGACAAAAGTTGGTGACATCCAGCTCACAGGTCTCGAACTCGTTAAGGAAACTACCGAGAAGATACTTTAGATCCATAATCGTTTACAAACTGCTCGTGATCGACAGAAAAGTTATGCTGATAAGAGACGTAAGCCCTTTGAGTTTCAAGTGGGAGACCGAGTTATGCTGAAGGTTTCTCCTTGGAAAGGTGTGATACGTTTCGGAAAACGTGGAAAACTCAATCCTCGCTATATTGGTCCATTTACCATCCTAGACAGGATTGGACCAGTAGCTTACAGACTAGACTTACCCCAGGTGCTGAGTAACGTACATGATGTTTTTCATGTGAGCAACCTAAAGAAGTGTCTTTCCGATGAAACCCCAGTTATACCTGTGTCAGAAATACGTGTGTACGAAAGTCTAAACTTTGTTGAGGAACCTATTAAAATTGTGGATCTTGAAATTAAACGCTTAAAATGTAGTCGAATTTCGCTCGTTAAAGTTCGTTAGAACTCTCGTCATGGACCGGAATTCACGTGGGAACGCGAAGATGAATTCCAGAGGAAGTATCCTCAACTTTTTGTGTCATTGTTATCGGGAAATCGAAATGAAACCCGGGACGGGTTTCATCTGAGGCTAGGAGGCTGTGACAACCCGTAATTTAGGGACCTTTTTCAAATTTACCGCATTACATTTTCATAAACGTGAAATTTAAACTATCGATGATTTTACTAAGTCTCGTGAATTTTTGAGGAAACTAGAAGTTTTTATAACGCGTTTAACACTCTGCGTACTATTTAGTTTACATCTATATACCTTAAATCAGGCACTACGTGACTTTGGCACTAGAAATCCTAATCAGACGCGAAATAAGCAATTTATGAATTTATTTCTTTTGACGAATGTATTTGTAGTCAAATATTTGGAAAACTCAAACTACGAACCATGAAACAACACAAATGAATCCGAGAGTGGTGATGAAACATTTTTCTAGTACCGATTTGGTTTGACAACAAAAATTTGGAAAACATTACGTTTTATTTTATAAACGTATTTATTATCGCCTTTTACATAAAAACGTATTTAAACCCAACGGTAACGTTTAAAAACATAAACGGTGACATCTAATATTTTTCCGGGAATGAAAATTAGTTAAATTGAGTGAGGTAATGATAATTTCACCACTAGTCCCTACCCCGAGCCCTTGTGATCAAATAACTAAGAAAACTAGGGACCAAAGTGCAATTTACTCAAAATACACACACTAATACATCCAACCCTACCCATAACCTCATTTCATCTCATCATCTTCATCCCTTTACCCCTATTTCTCTCTTCTTGTGCCGGCCACATACACAACACACACACACTTCATTTTTTTATGACCTAACATCACCAAATTAATCTCCATCACATCCCCATCATTTCTATATAACTTTTACATCATCAAACAACCTCTTTCACCACTTTCTTGATGAATTTGAGCCATATATCACTACATACACCATCCTTGTTGTTCAAATCTTGATAAACTAAGAAGAAAATGTAAGCTAATGGGTTTTTCTTGTGGGTTTGACTTTAACCCGAGTCAAACTTACTATAAACTTGTAATTTTGGGTTTAAACTAAGTGGGTTTTTACATTTTAATGGTTTTTGGTTAATAAAAACATGAAACAAACAAGTTTCGTATCAATTTAAGGGTTTTTGGTTTCGGACTTATTTTTGGGTCGTGGGTAACCCACGATTTTTGATGGGTTTTGTGTTTCTTGACCCATTTTGTGGCTTGTGGTTGATTCTTGATGCATATTGGATGATTTGGTATTGATTTGATTGTGTTTAGAAAAAGTTTGACACACTTTGGCTGTGTTTGGTTGTGTAGCCGAGGACCCCAAGGCCCTTTGGCCGCGGGTTTGGCTCGTGCAAGGGCTAGCCGAGACCCTATGGTCATGGTTTTGGTCCTAGTAGCCGACTTGTGTTATTTTTCTTGTTATGTTAATGTTTTGGTTATGTTTATTATGGTTTATTTGAGTGTTTGAAGTATATGTTTAACGTTATAACTTTTCGGCAAATATGGTAATACTGAAGCTTGTGGTAATTTATTTGGTTGATATTCGTTGAAGTATTGATATTATGGGATTGTATTTTGGACGTTTTGGATATTGGGAATCGATTGTGAGATGATTTAGAGTGAAGGAGTTTAGGTTAGACGAGTGTCGTAGACAACCTCGTGATGCTTGAAGTATTGTTTTGGGATTATTGGACTTGGTTTGATGATGAGACGGAGAATATTTATTTTGTGTCGATATATATTACTTGTGAGGTTGTGCAACGTCGGAGTTGTCTTGACTTTCTAGTCAATGGCTACTTCGACAATGCCGTAACATGGACTTTTTAGACATTATTGATTTGTGGACCAGGAAGTGACTCGGACACGTGGACTCGGATAAATAATAACTCGTTAAAATTCATTTATAACGGTTAACTTGTTTATATATATAAGTCTAAATATATATATATATATATATATATATATATATATATATATATATATATATATATATATATATATATATATATATATATACATGCCCACTTATATATATTAAATAAGCAACGTGATAAATAAATAATAATGTTAACGATAACTATTAACTATTAAATTAGATTAATATTTATTGGAAACTTTATTGAAACGAAACGACTTTTATGAATAAATGAAAATGTTTTGGAAATAATAGAAAGTTTTCAAAACAAATATTGTACTACGAGTTTTATTAAATGTTCAAGTGCACGTGAAACTAAATAGATAAAAGTTTTCATTTAGTATTTATTTCCCTCATTTATTGTTGAAGTTACTGATTGATTTAACATTAATAGGTCATGTAGTGCGTTTGTTGAAACTATTGGATTGACGAACCCAATAAGAGCTCAATAAAAATACCAAGTGGCAATATTATTGAGAAATGTATCCTACGACTCATATATATGATATAACTTTGTAATCAATAAGTAAACGGAAGAATGGTTAAGCTTATTACATTGATGAATTTGATGAGAGATTGACCCTTCGAACAAGGACTTATCGACTCTTAAGGTCATATCTTTGACCTTAGCTTTGACTTGAGGCTTGACTTGATTGACGCTAAATGCTTCGTGAACTACTTGGTTTGTTTGACATATTATGCATTTGCATACTATTTGACTCTTTCATTTGAGGCCATTATTGATTTGTTTGTTTGGCGTGAGTTCACTTGAGTCGAGACTTTGTCTCTAGCATACACCCATCCGACGATACCAAACGATACCAAACATTAATTAACGATTTTCAAGCGGTTGTTTTGGAAGACAAAACGGAAACTATTTGGGAAATTTTGGGAATATACTAAACTCTTTGAAAAACGATATTGAGACGAATTTTATATGATTAGGTGCGAAGTCCGTAGTTAGCCAAAACGTTTAGCTACTTCTATACTCTCTTGCTTTGTTACCTGTGCTTTATTTGACTTGAGGTGAGTTTCATAGCCCCACTTTTACTCGTACTTTATTGCTTTCTAAACTTGGGGGAGAAAACATGCAAATTATTTTCTCGGACCTGCTACTACTTTTAGTTTTGCTATAGTGTGTTGGCTAGTTAAGGTTAGATTTGTGGTAGATGTTGACTTGCTAGGGCTGCCTTGCAACCTAGTTAAGAATAGACTTCTACTTACAACTTAGACCCCGGGCAGTAATGGGTGGTTCCTTACTGTAGCGTTATCCTGGCTAGTGACCGTCGAGGGATCCACTCACTATGACCACTTATCTTTCTTAAGATAAGAAACTTATCGTTTGTGAATTGTTATGATGTTGGAATGCTTATCTGTGCGTGCCTCTAGTCACACATAGCACTTAACTCTTCAAGTCCACAACTACTTTATGACTTAAACCTATGAACTCACCAGCGTAAGCTGACTTTTCAGCATGTTTTTCTTAGGTGACTAGGCGCGTACTTTTGTAGTTTGGATTTCGGTGGCATAGCTTGGCTTTGGCATGGTTTGAGGCATCGATGAAACTCTGATATTTCTTTTATGGACCTATTTACTTAATCTATTATGGGCTTTCCTTTTTCAAAGATTTTTGGATGAATGTAAACTTTAACTAAATGTTGACTCTTGTTTACATTTTATATATGCTATCTTGCTTTCTATACTTGTGATGTTACCAATGCCCCTAGCACCCCAAAAGCTTGTAAGTCTTCCGCTGTACCAAATTTTGGGGGTGTTACATAAGGAGAAGGTAAATCTTAACCAAGGATGTCAATTTTGTCCGGCAGAATATGGAGATGTATATATGGGAGATCAAGCAACTACTTGCTAAAAGGTCGGGAAATAAGAGTGACTAGAAACATCGTGACAGAATTTCCAACGAAAACTGTGAAAAACAATAGTTGTGAACGAGTTTATAATATGGTAGAGCTTCGTGGACACACTAACCAAGGGAGTAACAGAGCAGAACCACATATTACATTGGTTACCAAAACTATAGATGAAGAAAAAGTGTGGAAAGTTATACCAGTAGCAAGGAGGTGGAGAAGTAGGTGAAAGACAACCACTTTAAAGGTGCTCATGTTATAAATTCAGAAGTTGCTGATAAATATGGTAGGAAAAACATACCACAAATTGAAAGTACACTTAAGGATTTGGATACTAAAGGCACTAGTTGTAGGTCAACCAATATCAAGATCTAAATCACACATATATTAGAATGAAGCTTTAGAGAAGAGAAGTAAATAGAGAAATGGAAAAACTTTATTACTTGAAAAATTAGACTGAGATACACTTTGCCTAGAATTCCACCCCACATGATGACATGAAGGGGGTATTTATATTACTTAGTCATATGTTGACTTTATCTGACTAACTATAAGAAAATACTAAACGACTTGTTCATCACTTCTAATACTAACAATATCCTCCAAAGGGATGATCGTTCGGGTCATTCAGGTGGTAGAATGCCTTTTGATAAACTATAGCTCCAACATAGTTTTCAAGTTTTTTCATCTGCTCACGAGTGTCTATGCGTGTTAAGATTGCTCTCTCCATCCTCCCAAGATTTGTGACTTCCATGAAACTCAACTTTGGCTTGATCTTGTTCCAAGTGTTATTTGGCAGCTTCTTGTGAATCCTTGAGCTTACAAGTTCAAGCATACTGGTAGAGAATTTCTTGATATCTGACATAGCCATGAACCTTTTTACGAGCTTTCCATTCTCGTATGTAACACCAAACTTCGGTTCTTCCATGAGTGTATAAGGTTTTATGTCTTTGATTCCCGACACATTAAGTAGTGGTTTTAAACTGGTAGCTTTTAATCCCGAGTTGAAAGTCCCCAACTCTCATTATCAAAACCTTAGCATTCATGAATATCTTGAGCACTTCTTTCAAGTCATTATCGTGTGTTTTTCAAGGTATAGGAATTCAATATCATCCATGTGAAGGGTTCCAAAATTTGCTTCAGTGAAATAATATTCATGCAGACATCTCTTCGTACATTAATGGAAACAAAAGTATGTCCTCATTTTTTTCACTTTCAACATAGAGAATATCAATTATTCTTGTAACACCCTCAATTTTCACAGATAGCTGCGGATACTAGATCTGGGGTATTACTTCATGGAAACATAGTCACGGTAATACAAAATGACTCAAAAGAGACGTTTTAGAAAATAATGTTACCATTCATTTAAAATATCAGAGTTTATAAAATGAGGTCCCAAAATCTATGTGAAATATAGATTTTGAATGATAATAGGTTTGAAAGTCCTTCCAGTCCAGTGCCACTCCATGCCATAAGTTGCTCAAATACCTAGGATATATTCTTAAAGGGGTCAACACAAAGGTTGAGTGAATTCATAGGTTTTAGTGTGTAGTGGGTGAAAAGTTCCACTAGGTTCAGTTGTTACACCCATCAAGGAAAATGTAGTGTTTGTGATAATTGCAATGCATTTACAATTATCACGGGGAAATAGTATTATTGCACTAAGCTCATGACACCCCACGTTAACAAGTCCAGGTCATGGCGCACTGCAGACCCTTGCATGACGGGACGTAATAAGGATTAACTTGCCAAGGTTAACCCTTTTAGTTCTCAAATATAGTGCTATTGGTACCCGGCAGGGGCAAACCAATGGGAGTTGTCAAAATCTAAATAGATCTATTCACTATACTCGCGTTTACTCGCAAGATTATGGTGTATGAATTTTATTATGTAATGGTGGCATAGGAAACACTCGTGCAATAACCAAAGAAAAAGACTTTTATTTGATTTAAAGCATATATCCCCCTCACAGGGTTTGTAAAGCATTTAAAAAGTGAGGCTATGAACTTACCTGGAATTAGGGAAATCTGATTGATGTGAAAAGTGACTTAGATAATAGACGGCCTACTCGCGCAACCTGGTGTAGTGTGTATGTCAAGCCTGAGTGGGTGCATTCTAAGTTGTCCTAATTAAGTATTCTTAAGGTTTCTAGATTTAGATATAACATAACACCGTTTGAGCCATCGTAATTCAGAAGTATAGCTCCTCACATGAAGCTCCCTACTATTGTATTATGTATAACATAATACCGTTCGGTCCATCATAGTTCAGAAGTATATAACTCCTCACACGAAGCTCCCTAGTATTGTATTATGTTGTTATATGTTTAAGTTATAAATAGAATACAACACCATTCGGGCCATCATAATCCAGAGGTCATGTAGTAAACGTTTGAGGAGCCAGGGCACTTTAACTCGTAAACCCAGCAAACTCGTCAAAACGAATACCCAAATGAAACCCCTCACATTAAGCTCCTTACTATTGTGTTATGTTTTATTTAAAAAAAATAGGTTTTTATATTTATGAAAACATTTCAAATATATCCTTAAGTTTAACAATTGACATAATATACCCTTAACCTATTAACTTTTACGGTTTTAGTCCTTAACGGTATTAACTGTATATAACTATATCCTTATACTATATAACTTTACAAAATAGGTCCTAATGCTTTATACTTCTAAGATATGGCAAAAACAGTCCCTAGACTTAGTATTTTCAGAAAGTTATAATATATACCCCTATGCATGAAAACATTTGCAAAACTAGTCCCTTTTCTACCTAAACTATATTGTTATGAAACAAGAAGCTATCCTAGCTTATGGTTAACTAATATAAGACTAATAAGTATCCTAGACCAGCTCATGGCTCATGAAAAGGGCTGGTTACATGCAAACAAAGTTTCGACTCATATTAGGGTTTTGAAATGAAAACGAGTAAAAGAAAATGACCAAGGCTTATTCAAGGGATTCCTAGGTGATCTAATACTCCTATATAGCACGCTAGGTTTGTACTAAAGCTAAAATGATCAAATATTAAGATTACTTGGGTCAAACTATGGGTAACGAGGGTTTAGGGTTTTCTCGTTGGGTTTTCACTTTGACAGAGGTTCTAGGCTTGCTTTGCTCAACTTCTCCTCTTACTAGGGCTTCTATATTTACTGAATGTTTGAGGTGAAGAAGAGATAAAGGTGTAATTTGAATGGGAGGAGTGACGGGGGTACTTATAGGGTGCATTTGGTTTGTCGAGCAAGCAAAGGAGACCAAGGTGGCAAGAGGGGGGGAGTGACTATTGTTGATGCAAATAACGTCTAAAAATGTTATTCTCATCTTTAGACATCTTTATATTTTGATGATAACAAAATGTGAAAACATCTTATGTGAAAATTAACGTAAACAAGTTTTTAGTCGAAATATCCGATTTCTACATCAATCACTCTAGGTATGAACAAACAAATTTACAACTTGACAAATGATCAAAGAAGTGAATTTGTGTTTTGAACTTCACATTTTTAGCTTGAAAAAACTTTCTTTTCCAAAATACATTTTTCAAATTATTTTTGAAATATAAAGAAATGTTTTTTTTTAGGAAATTCATTTCAAAATTCCCTAACAAATATATTTACCGAAACCAGCTCCAAACTCCCCAAAATAAACTTTCACCACTAAAAACAAAAATTGGAGCGTGTTTATCTGGCACGGTACCACTAAATTTTGTGGTACCATAAAATGGTCAGATTTCCATATTCTATAAATACCACTTCATTTCCTAGATTTTGGACATTCTTTTTCACACAATATTTTCTGAGTTCTATACTCTTCACATACTTGCATTCCTTTGACCATTAGTTATTTTTCTTTTGTTTAAAAGAGTGATCCTTTCATCTAACCAAAGATCACCAACATTCCTCTACTAGCCAAGAGAAGAACACAAGGTGTCAAGAAGACACAAAGTGTTAGAGTCTTTGAGTAGTTCACTTGCATTACCAATTGTTAGCTTGATTGTATCTTGATATACATCAAGTATTGTAATCTTGTAGTTACTATCTTGTGTGGATCATAGTGATCGTGTTGAGATCTTGGGGATCTTGTGTAGCTAGTGTGCTTGTGTGTTGATCAAGTGGATCAAGGTAGATTGAAGAGTGTATAGATTGTGTGAGGATCGTGTTGATCGTGTGAAAGGTTAGGATCGTGTAGATAGTGTGATTAGTTTGGATCGTGTGGATCGTGGTAGATTGGTACTAGCTAAGATTAGTACTCGACATTTAGCTTAGTGTCGGAAAAGAACGTAAGCGGCGTTGTTTGGTTTTCTCCGCCTGAAGGGAGGTTGTTGACATAGTGCTTATAACTCTCGAGTTGGGTACTTGAGGAGTTGAGTAGGGCAAAGAAGAGCTTCGTGACCGAACCACTATAAATCTCTTGTCTTGGTTTGATCTTTCCATCTCTAACTCTTTTACTTATTCCTATTGATTGCTTGCATTAGTTTAGTGGTGTCTTTATATTGGTGTTGGTTAATTTCATCTACAAATGAATCTAAGTTTTTCACAAAGTAAATTTTTATAACTAGACAAAAAGGCGGTAAACTATTCAACGCCCATCTAATTTCACACAATTGGCATCAGAGCCACGTCAGGCAAGTTTTTAAAGTAAAGTGTATTTTAAATCTTGAATCGATGAATGGATGTCGATAAATATCAAGAAGGGAAATCTACGTAAAGACCACCACTTTTTGAAACCGATTGTTTTATATATTGGAAAACAAGATTTGAAACATATGTGAAATCAAAGGACATTGATCTTTGGCATGTTATTACCGATGGTGACTTTAAACCTATTGAAAAAGATCCAATAACTAAAAAGTATCACGTTGTTCCTTATGAGCAACAAAGTGATAATCTTAAAAGAAAACTAGTCAAAAATGATGAGGCTAAAATGGTAATTTACAATGCTTTGCTAAAAAAGGAATTTGAAAGAATTTTTATGTGTAATACGGCAAAAGATATTTGGAAAACTTTGTTAGTCACCCATCAAGGTAATAATCAAGTCAAAGAGAACAAGATTGATCTTCTTGTTCAACAATATGAACAACTTTTCATTCCTGAAGATGAAACCATAGATAGTGCTTTTGCTAGATTTAATACTATTATTA